>JAEIFM010000040.1:0-379607 GCA_018901885.1 Zaprionus kolodkinae | reverse complement strand
TCCATATTTTCACGAATATCGAGTGAGAGTGGAGAGACAACCCTGGAAAATCGAAAAAGTTGCATATTATCCACGTTTTTATCCGAATCAACTGCGGATTGGATTTTTATGCTCAATACGAATATCTTATTTGATTTTAATAAAAAAAAAAATTGATATGTCAAATTTTGAAAATTTTCGAAATTTTTGTAAGGGGTTGGATGGAAAAAGTCGAAAAAAATCGAAGTTCCCAAATCGATAAAATTGAAATGTAGAATCAATTAGGTTTAATACCGAGATCAAAAAAGTCTTCTCAGAGTAAAAACAAATGATTTTTGGCCATATTAGAGTTAAAAAACGATCAAAAATATCCATATTTTTCACGAATATCGAAGTGAGAGTGGAGAGACAACCCTGGAAAATCGAAAAGTTGCATATTATCCACGATTTTTATCGAATCAGCTGCGGATTGGATTTTTATGCTCAATACGAATATCTACTTATTTGATTTTTAATCAAAAAATTGATATGTCAAATTTTTGAAAATTTTCGAAATTGTTGTAAGGGGGTTGAGGATGGAAGAAAGTCGAAAAAAATCGAAGTTCCCAAATGGCTAAAATTGAAATGTAGAATAAGTTAGGGTTTAACACCGAGATCAAAAAGTCTTACGAAAAGAAAAAACAAATGATTTTTGGCCATATTAGAGGTTAAAAAACGATCAAAAATATCCACTATTTTTTCACGAATATCGAAGTGAGAGTGGAGAGACAACCCTGGAAAATCGAAAAAGTTGCATATTATCCACGTTTTTATCCGAATCAGCTGCGGATTGGATTTTTATGCTCAATACAAATATCTTATTTGATTTTAATCAAAAAATTGATATGTCAAATTTTTGAAAATTTTCGAAATTTTTGTAAGGGGTTGGATGGAAAAAGTCGAAAAAAATCGAAGTTCCCAAATCGATAAAATTGAAATGTAGAATCAATTAAGGTTTAATACCGAGATCAAAAAAGTCTTCTCAGAGTAAAAACAAATGATTTTTGGCCATATTAGAGTTAAAAAACGATCAAAAATATCCATATTTTCACGAATATCGAAGTGAGAGTGGAGAGACAACCCTGGAAAATCGAAAAAGTTGCATATTATCCACGTTTTTATCCGAATCAGCTGCGGATTGGATTTTTATGCTCAATACGAATATCTTATTTGATTTTAATCAAAAAAATTGATATGTCAAATTTTTGAAAATTTTCGAAATTTTTGTAAGGGGGTTGGATGGAAAAAGTCGAAAAAAATCGAAGTTCCCAAATCGATAAAATTGAAATGTAGAATCAATTAAGGTTTAATACCGAGATCAAAAAGTCTTCTCAGAGTAAAAACAAATGATTTTTGGCCATATTAGAGTTAAAAAACGATCAAAAATATCCATATTTTTCACGAATATCGAAGTGAGAGTGGAGAGACAACCCTGGAAAATCGAAAAAGTTGCATATTATCCACGTTTTTTATCCGAATCAGCTGCGGATTGGATTTTTATGCTCAATACGAATATCTTATTTGATTTTAATCAAAAAATTGATATGTCAAATTTTTGAAAATTTTCGAAATTTTTGTAAGGGGGTTGGATGGAAAAAGTCGAAAAAAATCGAAGTTCCCAAATCGATAAAATTGAAATGTAGAATCAATTAAGGTTTAATACCGAGATCAAAAAGTCTTCTCAGAGTAAAAACAAATGATTTTTGGCCATATTAGAGTTAAAAAACGATCAAAAATATCCATATTTTTCACGAATATCGAAGTGAGAGTGGAGAGACAACCCTGGAAAATCGAAAAAGTTGCATATTATCCACGTTTTTTATCCGAATCAGCTGCGGATTGGATTTTTATGCTCAATACAAATATCTTATTTGATTTTAATCAAAAAATTGATATGTCAAATTTTTGAAAATTTTCGAAATTTTTGTAAGGGGGTTGGATGGAAAAAGTCGAAAAAAATCGAAGTTCCCAAATCGATAAAATTGAAATGTAGAATCAATTAAGGTTTAATACCGAGATCAAAAAGTCTTCTCAGAGTAAAAACAAATGATTTTTGGCCATATTAGAGTTAAAAAACGATCAAAAATATCCATATTTTTCACGAATATCGAAGTGAGAGTGGAGAGACAACCCTGGAAAATCGAAAAAGTTGCATATTATCCACGTTTTTTATCCGAATCAGCTGCGGATTGGATTTTTATGCTCAATACGAATATCTTATTTGATTTTAATCAAAAAATTGATATGTCAAATTTTTGAAAATTTTCGAAATTTTTGTAAGGGGTTGGATGGAAAAAGTCGAAAAAAATCGAAGTTCCCAAATCGATAAAATTGAAATGTAGAATCAATTAAGGTTTAATACCGAGATCAAAAAGTCTTCTCAGAGTAAAAACAAATGATTTTTGGCCATATTAGAGTTAAAAAACGATCAAAAATATCCATATTTTTCACGAATATCGAAGTGAGAGTGGAGAGACAACCCTGGAAAATCGAAAAAGTTGCATATTATCC
The DNA here is from genome assembly GCA_018901885.1 of Zaprionus kolodkinae. Classification (NCBI taxonomy): domain Eukaryota; kingdom Metazoa; phylum Arthropoda; class Insecta; order Diptera; family Drosophilidae; genus Zaprionus; species Zaprionus kolodkinae. Next base: position 377,078 of record JAEIFM010000040.1, on the reverse strand, counting down.
ACGTTTTTTATCCGAATCAGCTGCGGATTGGATTTTTATGCTCAATACGAATATCTTATTTGATTTTAATCAAAAAATTGATATGTCAAATTTTTGAAAATTTTCGAAATTTTTGTAAGGGGGTTGGATGGAAAAAGTCGAAAAAAATCGAAGTTCCCAAATCGATAAAATTGAAATGTAGAATCAATTAAGGTTTAATACCGAGATCAAAAAGTCTTCTCAGAGTAAAAACAAATGATTTTTGGCCATATTAGAGTTAAAAAACGATCAAAAATATCCATATTTTTCACGAATATCGAAGTGAGAGTGGAGAGACAACCCTGGAAAATCGAAAAAGTTGCATATTATCCACGTTTTTTATCCGAATCAGCTGCGGATTGGATTTTTATGCTCAATACGAATATCTTATTTGATTTTAATCAAAAAATTGATATGTCAAATTTTTGAAAATTTTCGAAATTTTTGTAAGGGGGTTGGATGGAAAAAGTCGAAAAAAATCGAAGTTCCCAAATCGATAAAATTGAAATGTAGAATCAATTAAGGTTTAATACCGAGATCAAAAAGTCTTCTCAGAGTAAAAACAAATGATTTTTGGCCATATTAGAGTTAAAAAACGATCAAAAATATCCATATTTTTCACGAATATCGAAGTGAGAGTGGAGAGACAACCCTGGAAAATCGAAAAAGTTGCATATTATCCACGTTTTTTATCCGAATCAGCTGCGGATTGGATTTTTATGCTCAATACGAATATCTTATTTGATTTTAATCAAAAAATTGATATGTCAAATTTTTGAAAATTTTCGAAATTTTGTAAGGGGGTTGGATGGAAAAAGTCGAAAAAAATCGAAGTTCCCAAATCGATAAAATTGAAATGTAGAATCAATTAAGGTTTAATACCGAGATCAAAAAGTCTTCTCAGAGTAAAAACAAATGATTTTTGGCCATATTAGAGTTAAAAAACGATCAAAAATATCCATATTTTTCACGAATATCGAAGTGAGAGTGGAGAGACAACCCTGGAAAATCGAAAAAGTTGCATATTATCCACGTTTTTTATCCGAATCAGCTGCGGATTGGATTTTTATGCTCAATACGAATATCTTATTTGATTTTAATCAAAAAATTGATATGTCAAATTTTTGAAAATTTTCGAAATTTTTGTAAGGGGGTTGGATGGAAAAAGTCGAAAAAAATCGAAGTTCCCAAATCGATAAAATTGAAATGTAGAATCAATTAAGGTTTAATACCGAGATCAAAAAGTCTTCTCAGAGTAAAAACAAATGATTTTTGGCCATATTAGAGTTAAAAAACGATCAAAAATATCCATATTTTTCACGAATATCGAAGTGAGAGTGGAGAGACAACCCTGGAAAATCGAAAAAGTTGCATATTATCCACGTTTTTATCCGAATCAGCTGCGGATTGGATTTTTATGCTCAATACGAATATCTTATTTGATTTTAATCAAAAAATTGATATGTCAAATTTTTGAAAATTTTCGAAATTTTGTAAGGGGGTTGGATGGAAAAAGTCGAAAAAAATCGAAGTTCCCAAATCGATAAAATTGAAATGTAGAATCAATTAAGGTTTAATACCGAGATCAAAAAGTCTTCTCAGAGTAAAAACAAATGATTTTTGGCCATATTAGAGTTAAAAAACGATCAAAAATATCCATATTTTTCACGAATATCGAAGTGAGAGTGGAGAGACAACCCTGGAAAATCGAAAAAGTTGCATATTATCCACGTTTTTTATCCGAATCAGCTGCGGATTGGATTTTTATGCTCAATACGAATATCTTATTTGATTTTAATCAAAAAATTGATATGTCAAATTTTTGAAAATTTTCGAAAAAGGGGGACTGATAGTCAAATTTTGAAATTTTCGAAATTTTTGTAAGGGGTTGGATGGAAAAAGTCGAAAAAAATCGAAGTTCCCAAATCGATAAAATTGAAATGTAGAATCAATTAAGGTTTAATACCGAGATCAAAAAGTCTTCTCAGAGTAAAAACAAATGATTTTTGGCCATATTAGAGTTAAAAAACGATCAAAAATATCCATATTTTTCACGAATATCGAAGTGAGAGTGGAGAGACAACCCTGGAAAATCGAAAAAGTTGCATATTATCCACGTTTTTATCCGAATCAGCTGCGGATTGGATTTTTATGCTCAATACGAATATCTTATTTGATTTTAATCAAAAAATTGATATGTCAAATTTTTGAAAATTTTCGAAATTTTTGTAAGGGGGTTGGATGGAAAAAGTCGAAAAAAATCGAAGTTCCCAAATCGATAAAATTGAAATGTAGAATCAATTAAGGTTTAATACCGAGATCAAAAAGTCTTCTCAGAGTAAAAACAAATGATTTTTGGCCATATTAGAGTTAAAAAACGATCAAAAATATCCATATTTTTCACGAATATCGAAGTGAGAGTGGAGAGACAACCCTGGAAAATCGAAAAAGTTGCATATTATCCACGTTTTTTATCCGAATCAGCTGCGGATTGGATTTTTATGCTCAATACGAATATCTTATTTGATTTTAATCAAAAAATTGATATGTCAAATTTTTGAAAATTTTCGAAATTTTTGTAAGGGGGTTGGATGGAAAAAGTCGAAAAAAATCGAAGTTCCCAAATCGATAAAATTGAAATGTAGAATCAATTAAGGTTTAATACCGAGATCAAAAAGTCTTCTCAGAGTAAAAACAAATGATTTTTGGCCATATTAGAGTTAAAAAACGATCAAAAATATCCATATTTTTCACGAATATCGAAGTGAGAGTGGAGAGACAACCCTGGAAAATCGAAAAAGTTGCATATTATCCACGTTTTTTATCCGAATCAGCTGCGGATTGGATTTTTATGCTCAATACAAATATCTTATTTGATTTTAATCAAAAAATTGATATGTCAAATTTTTGAAAATTTTCGAAATTTTTGTAAGGGGGTTGGATGGAAAAAGTCGAAAAAAATCGAAGTTCCCAAATCGATAAAATTGAAATGTAGAATCAATTAAGGTTTAATACCGAGATCAAAAAGTCTTCTCAGAGTAAAAACAAATGATTTTTGGCCATATTAGAGTTAAAAAACGATCAAAAATATCCATATTTTTCACGAATATCGAAGTGAGAGTGGAGAGACAACCCTGGAAAATCGAAAAAGTTGCATATTATCCACGTTTTTTATCCGAATCAGCTGCGGATTGGATTTTTATGCTCAATACGAATATCTTATTTGATTTTAATCAAAAAATTGATATGTCAAATTTTTGAAAATTTTCGAAATTTTTGTAAGGGGGTTGGATGGAAAAAGTCGAAAAAAATCGAAGTTCCCAAATCGATAAAATTGAAATGTAGAATCAATTAAGGTTTAATACCGAGATCAAAAAGTCTTCTCAGAGTAAAAACAAATGATTTTTGGCCATATTAGAGTTAAAAAACGATCAAAAATATCCATATTTTTCACGAATATCGAAGTGAGAGTGGAGAGACAACCCTGGAAAATCGAAAAAGTTGCATATTATCCACGTTTTTTATCCGAATCAGCTGCGGATTGGATTTTTATGCTCAATACGAATATCTTATTTGATTTTAATCAAAAAATTGATATGTCAAATTTTTGAAAATTTTCGAAATTTTTGTAAGGGGGTTGGATGGAAAAAGTCGAAAAAAATCGAAGTTCCCAAATCGATAAAATTGAAATGTAGAATCAATTAAGGTTTAATACCGAGATCAAAAAGTCTTCTCAGAGTAAAAACAAATGATTTTTGGCCATATTAGAGTTAAAAAACGATCAAAAATATCCATATTTTTCACGAATATCGAAGTGAGAGTGGAGAGACAACCCTGGAAAATCGAAAAAGTTGCATATTATCCACGTTTTTTATCCGAATCAGCTGCGGATTGGATTTTTATGCTCAATACGAATATCTTATTTGATTTTAATCAAAAAATTGATATGTCAAATTTTTGAAAATTTTCGAAATTTTTGTAAGGGGGTTGGATGGAAAAAGTCGAAAAAAATCGAAGTTCCCAAATCGATAAAATTGAAATGTAGAATCAATTAAGGTTTAATACCGAGATCAAAAAGTCTTCTCAGAGTAAAAACAAATGATTTTTGGCCATATTAGAGTTAAAAAACGATCAAAAATATCCATATTTTTCACGAATATCGAAGTGAGAGTGGAGAGACAACCCTGGAAAATCGAAAAAGTTGCATATTATCCACGTTTTTATCCGAATCAGCTGCGGATTGGATTTTTATGCTCAATACGAATATCTTATTTGATTTTAATCAAAAAATTGATATGTCAAATTTTTGAAAATTTTCGAAATTTTTGTAAGGGGGTTGGATGGAAAAAGTCGAAAAAAAATCGAAGTTCCCAAATCGATAAAATTGAAATGTAGAATCAATTAAGGTTTAATACCGAGATCAAAAAGTCTTCTCAGAGTAAAAACAAATGATTTTTGGCCATATTAGAGTTAAAAAACGATCAAAAATATCCATATTTTTCACGAATATCGAAGTGAGAGTGGAGAGACAACCCTGGAAAATCGAAAAAGTTGCATATTATCCACGTTTTTTATCCGAATCAGCTGCGGATTGGATTTTTATGCTCAATACGAATATCTTATTTGATTTTAATCAAAAAATTGATATGTCAAATTTTTGAAAATTTTCGAAATTTTTGTAAGGGGTTGGATGGAAAAAGTCGAAAAAAATCGAAGTTCCCAAATCGATAAAATTGAAATGTAGAATCAATTAAGGTTTAATACCGAGATCAAAAAGTCTTCTCAGAGTAAAAACAAATGATTTTTGGCCATATTAGAGTTAAAAAACGATCAAAAATATCCATATTTTTCACGAATATCGAAGTGAGAGTGGAGAGACAACCCTGGAAAATCGAAAAAGTTGCATATTATCCACGTTTTTTATCCGAATCAGCTGCGGATTGGATTTTTATGCTCAATACGAATATCTTATTTGATTTTAATCAAAAAATTGATATGTCAAATTTTTGAAAATTTTCGAAATTTTTGTAAGGGGGTTGGATGGAAAAAGTCGAAAAAAAATCGAAGTTCCCAAATCGATAAAATTGAAATGTAGAATCAATTAAGGTTTAATACCGAGATCAAAAAGTCTTCTCAGAGTAAAAACAAATGATTTTTGGCCATATTAGAGTTAAAAAACGATCAAAAATATCCATATTTTTCACGAATATCGAAGTGAGAGTGGAGAGACAACCCTGGAAAATCGAAAAAGTTGCATATTATCCACGTTTTTTATCCGAATCAGCTGCGGATTGGATTTTTATGCTCAATACGAATATCTTATTTGATTTTAATCAAAAAATTGATATGTCAAATTTTTGAAAATTTTCGAAATTTTTGTAAGGGGGTTGGATGGAAAAAGTCGAAAAAAAATCGAAGTTCCCAAATCGATAAAATTGAAATGTAGAATCAATTAAGGTTTAATACCGAGATCAAAAAGTCTTCTCAGAGTAAAAACAAATGATTTTTGGCCATATTAGAGTTAAAAAACGATCAAAAATATCCATATTTTTCACGAATATCGAAGTGAGAGTGGAGAGACAACCCTGGAAAATCGAAAAAGTTGCATATTATCCACGTTTTTTATCCGAATCAGCTGCGGATTGGATTTTTATGCTCAATACGAATATCTTATTTGATTTTAATCAAAAAATTGATATGTCAAATTTTTGAAAATTTTCGAAATTTTTGTAAGGGGGTTGGATGGAAAAAGTCGAAAAAAATCGAAGTTCCCAAATCGATAAAATTGAAATGTAGAATCAATTAAGGTTTAATACCGAGATCAAAAAGTCTTCTCAGAGTAAAAACAAATGATTTTTGGCCATATTAGAGTTAAAAAACGATCAAAAATATCCATATTTTTCACGAATATCGAAGTGAGAGTGGAGAGACAACCCTGGAAAATCGAAAAAGTTGCATATTATCCACGTTTTTTTATCCGAATCAGCTGCGGATTGGATTTTTATGCTCAATACGAATATCTTATTTGATTTTAATCAAAAAATTGATATGTCAAATTTTTGAAAATTTTCGAAATTTTTGTAAGGGGGTTGGATGGAAAAAGTCGAAAAAAATCGAAGTTCCCAAATCGATAAAATTGAAATGTAGAATCAATTAAGGTTTAATACCGAGATCAAAAAGTCTTCTCAGAGTAAAAACAAATGATTTTTGGCCATATTAGAGTTAAAAAACGATCAAAAATATCCATATTTTTCACGAATATCGAAGTGAGAGTGGAGAGACAACCCTGGAAAATCGAAAAAGTTGCATATTATCCACGTTTTTTATCCGAATCAGCTGCGGATTGGATTTTTATGCTCAATACGAATATCTTATTTGATTTTAATCAAAAAATTGATATGTCAAATTTTTGAAAATTTTCGAAATTTTTGTAAGGGGGTTGGATGGAAAAAGTCGAAAAAAATCGAAGTTCCCAAATCGATAAAATTGAAATGTAGAATCAATTAAGGTTTAATACCGAGATCAAAAAGTCTTCTCAGAGTAAAAACAAATGATTTTTGGCCATATTAGAGTTAAAAAACGATCAAAAATATCCATATTTTTCACGAATATCGAAGTGAGAGTGGAGAGACAACCCTGGAAAATCGAAAAAGTTGCATATTATCCACGTTTTTATCCGAATCAGCTGCGGATTGGATTTTTATGCTCAATACAAATATCTTATTTGATTTTAATCAAAAAATTGATATGTCAAATTTTTGAAAATTTTCGAAATTTTTGTAAGGGGGTTGGATGGAAAAAGTCGAAAAAAAATCGAAGTTCCCAAATCGATAAAATTGAAATGTAGAATCAATTAAGGTTTAATACCGAGATCAAAAAGTCTTCTCAGAGTAAAAACAAATGATTTTTGGCCATATTAGAGTTAAAAAACGATCAAAAATATCCATATTTTTCACGAATATCGAAGTGAGAGTGGAGAGACAACCCTGGAAAATCGAAAAAGTTGCATATTATCCACGTTTTTTATCCGAATCAGCTGCGGATTGGATTTTTATGCTCAATACGAATATCTTATTTGATTTTAATCAAAAAATTGATATGTCAAATTTTTGAAAATTTTCGAAATTTTTGTAAGGGGGTTGGATGGAAAAAGTCGAAAAAAATCGAAGTTCCCAAATCGATAAAATTGAAATGTAGAATCAATTAAGGTTTAATACCGAGATCAAAAAGTCTTCTCAGAGTAAAAACAAATGATTTTTGGCCATATTAGAGTTAAAAAACGATCAAAAATATCCATATTTTTCACGAATATCGAAGTGAGAGTGGAGAGACAACCCTGGAAAATCGAAAAAGTTGCATATTATCCACGTTTTTTATCCGAATCAGCTGCGGATTGGATTTTTATGCTCAATACGAATATCTTATTTGATTTTAATCAAAAAATTGATATGTCAAATTTTTGAAAATTTTCGAAATTTTTGTAAGGGGGTTGGATGGAAAAAGTCGAAAAAAATCGAAGTTCCCAAATCGATAAAATTGAAATGTAGAATCAATTAAGGTTTAATACCGAGATCAAAAAGTCTTCTCAGAGTAAAAACAAATGATTTTTGGCCATATTAGAGTTAAAAAACGATCAAAAATATCCATATTTTTCACGAATATCGAAGTGAGAGTGGAGAGACAACCCTGGAAAATCGAAAAAGTTGCATATTATCCACGTTTTTTATCCGAATCAGCTGCGGATTGGATTTTTATGCTCAATACGAATATCTTATTTGATTTTAATCAAAAAATTGATATGTCAAATTTTTGAAAATTTTCGAAATTTTTGTAAGGGGGTTGGATGGAAAAAGTCGAAAAAAATCGAAGTTCCCAAATCGATAAAATTGAAATGTAGAATCAATTAAGGTTTAATACCGAGATCAAAAAGTCTTCTCAGAGTAAAAACAAATGATTTTTGGCCATATTAGAGTTAAAAAACGATCAAAAATATCCATATTTTTCACGAATATCGAAGTGAGAGTGGAGAGACAACCCTGGAAAATCGAAAAAGTTGCATATTATCCACGTTTTTTATCCGAATCAGCTGCGGATTGGATTTTTATGCTCAATACGAATATCTTATTTGATTTTAATCAAAAAATTGATATGTCAAATTTTTGAAAATTTTCGAAATTTTTGTAAGGGGGTTGGATGGAAAAAGTCGAAAAAAATCGAAGTTCCCAAATCGATAAAATTGAAATGTAGAATCAATTAAGGTTTAATACCGAGATCAAAAAGTCTTCTCAGAGTAAAAACAAATGATTTTTGGCCATATTAGAGTTAAAAAACGATCAAAAATATCCATATTTTTCACGAATATCGAAGTGAGAGTGGAGAGACAACCCTGGAAAATCGAAAAAGTTGCATATTATCCACGTTTTTTATCCGAATCAGCTGCGGATTGGATTTTTATGCTCAATACGAATATCTTATTTGATTTTAATCAAAAAATTGATATGTCAAATTTTTGAAAATTTTCGAAATTTTTGTAAGGGGGTTGGATGGAAAAAGTCGAAAAAAATCGAAGTTCCCAAATCGATAAAATTGAAATGTAGAATCAATTAAGGTTTAATACCGAGATCAAAAAGTCTTCTCAGAGTAAAAACAAATGATTTTTGGCCATATTAGAGTTAAAAAACGATCAAAAATATCCATATTTTTCACGAATATCGAAGTGAGAGTGGAGAGACAACCCTGGAAAATCGAAAAAGTTGCATATTATCCACGTTTTTTATCCGAATCAGCTGCGGATTGGATTTTTATGCTCAATACGAATATCTTATTTGATTTTAATCAAAAAATTGATATGTCAAATTTTTGAAAATTTTCGAAATTTTTGTAAGGGGGTTGGATGGAAAAAGTCGAAAAAAATCGAAGTTCCCAAATCGATAAAATTGAAATGTAGAATCAATTAAGGTTTAATACCGAGATCAAAAAGTCTTCTCAGAGTAAAAACAAATGATTTTTGGCCATATTAGAGTTAAAAAACGATCAAAAATATCCATATTTTTCACGAATATCGAAGTGAGAGTGGAGAGACAACCCTGGAAAATCGAAAAAGTTGCATATTATCCACGTTTTTATCCGAATCAGCTGCGGATTGGATTTTTATGCTCAATACGAATATCTTATTTGATTTTAATCAAAAAATTGATATGTCAAATTTTTGAAAATTTTCGAAATTTTTGTAAGGGGGTTGGATGGAAAAAGTCGAAAAAAATCGAAGTTCCCAAATCGATAAAATTGAAATGTAGAATCAATTAAGGTTTAATACCGAGATCAAAAAGTCTTCTCAGAGTAAAAACAAATGATTTTTGGCCATATTAGAGTTAAAAAACGATCAAAAATATCCATATTTTTCACGAATATCGAAGTGAGAGTGGAGAGACAACCCTGGAAAATCGAAAAAGTTGCATATTATCCACGTTTTTTATCCGAATCAGCTGCGGATTGGATTTTTATGCTCAATACGAATATCTTATTTGATTTTAATCAAAAAATTGATATGTCAAATTTTTGAAAATTTTCGAAATTTTTGTAAGGGGGTTGGATGGAAAAAGTCGAAAAAAAATCGAAGTTCCCAAATCGATAAAATTGAAATGTAGAATCAATTAAGGTTTAATACCGAGATCAAAAAGTCTTCTCAGAGTAAAAACAAATGATTTTTGGCCATATTAGAGTTAAAAAACGATCAAAAATATCCATATTTTTCACGAATATCGAAGTGAGAGTGGAGAGACAACCCTGGAAAATCGAAAAAGTTGCATATTATCCACGTTTTTTATCCGAATCAGCTGCGGATTGGATTTTTATGCTCAATACGAATATCTTATTTGATTTTAATCAAAAAATTGATATGTCAAATTTTTGAAAATTTTCGAAATTTTTGTAAGGGGGTTGGATGGAAAAAGTCGAAAAAAATCGAAGTTCCCAAATCGATAAAATTGAAATGTAGAATCAATTAAGGTTTAATACCGAGATCAAAAAGTCTTCTCAGAGTAAAAACAAATGATTTTTGGCCATATTAGAGTTAAAAAACGATCAAAAATATCCATATTTTTCACGAATATCGAAGTGAGAGTGGAGAGACAACCCTGGAAAATCGAAAAAGTTGCATATTATCCACGTTTTTTATCCGAATCAGCTGCGGATTGGATTTTTATGCTCAATACGAATATCTTATTTGATTTTAATCAAAAAATTGATATGTCAAATTTTTGAAAATTTTCGAAATTTTTGTAAGGGGGTTGGATGGAAAAAGTCGAAAAAAATCGAAGTTCCCAAATCGATAAAATTGAAATGTAGAATCAATTAAGGTTTAATACCGAGATCAAAAAGTCTTCTCAGAGTAAAAACAAATGATTTTTGGCCATATTAGAGTTAAAAAACGATCAAAAATATCCATATTTTTCACGAATATCGAAGTGAGAGTGGAGAGACAACCCTGGAAAATCGAAAAAGTTGCATATTATCCACGTTTTTTATCCGAATCAGCTGCGGATTGGATTTTTATGCTCAATACGAATATCTTATTTGATTTTAATCAAAAAATTGATATGTCAAATTTTTGAAAATTTTCGAAATTTTTGTAAGGGGGTTGGATGGAAAAAGTCGAAAAAAATCGAAGTTCCCAAATCGATAAAATTGAAATGTAGAATCAATTAAGGTTTAATACCGAGATCAAAAAGTCTTCTCAGAGTAAAAACAAATGATTTTTGGCCATATTAGAGTTAAAAAACGATCAAAAATATCCATATTTTTCACGAATATCGAAGTGAGAGTGGAGAGACAACCCTGGAAAATCGAAAAAGTTGCATATTATCCACGTTTTTTATCCGAATCAGCTGCGGATTGGATTTTTATGCTCAATACGAATATCTTATTTGATTTTAATCAAAAAATTGATATGTCAAATTTTTGAAAATTTTCGAAATTTTTGTAAGGGGGTTGGATGGAAAAAGTCGAAAAAAATCGAAGTTCCCAAATCGATAAAATTGAAATGTAGAATCAATTAAGGTTTAATACCGAGATCAAAAAGTCTTCTCAGAGTAAAAACAAATGATTTTTGGCCATATTAGAGTTAAAAAACGATCAAAAATATCCATATTTTTCACGAATATCGAAGTGAGAGTGGAGAGACAACCCTGGAAAATCGAAAAAGTTGCATATTATCCACGTTTTTTATCCGAATCAGCTGCGGATTGGATTTTTATGCTCAATACGAATATCTTATTTGATTTTAATCAAAAAATTGATATGTCAAATTTTTGAAAATTTTCGAAATTTTTGTAAGGGGGTTGGATGGAAAAAGTCGAAAAAAATCGAAGTTCCCAAATCGATAAAATTGAAATGTAGAATCAATTAAGGTTTAATACCGAGATCAAAAAGTCTTCTCAGAGTAAAAACAAATGATTTTTGGCCATATTAGAGTTAAAAAACGATCAAAAATATCCATATTTTTCACGAATATCGAAGTGAGAGTGGAGAGACAACCCTGGAAAATCGAAAAAGTTGCATATTATCCACGTTTTTTATCCGAATCAGCTGCGGATTGGATTTTTATGCTCAATACGAATATCTTATTTGATTTTAATCAAAAAATTGATATGTCAAATTTTTGAAAATTTTCGAAATTTTTGTAAGGGGGTTGGATGGAAAAAGTCGAAAAAAATCGAAGTTCCCAAATCGATAAAATTGAAATGTAGAATCAATTAAGGTTTAATACCGAGATCAAAAAGTCTTCTCAGAGTAAAAACAAATGATTTTTGGCCATATTAGAGTTAAAAAACGATCAAAAATATCCATATTTTTCACGAATATCGAAGTGAGAGTGGAGAGACAACCCTGGAAAATCGAAAAAGTTGCATATTATCCACGTTTTTTATCCGAATCAGCTGCGGATTGGATTTTTATGCTCAATACGAATATCTTATTTGATTTTAATCAAAAAAATTGATATGTCAAATTTTTGAAAATTTTCGAAATTTTTGTAAGGGGGTTGGATGGAAAAAGTCGAAAAAAATCGAAGTTCCCAAATCGATAAAATTGAAATGTAGAATCAATTAAGGTTTAATACCGAGATCAAAAAGTCTTCTCAGAGTAAAAACAAATGATTTTTGGCCATATTAGAGTTAAAAAACGATCAAAAATATCCATATTTTTCACGAATATCGAAGTGAGAGTGGAGAGACAACCCTGGAAAATCGAAAAAGTTGCATATTATCCACGTTTTTTATCCGAATCAGCTGCGGATTGGATTTTTATGCTCAATACGAATATCTTATTTGATTTTAATCAAAAAATTGATATGTCAAATTTTTGAAAATTTTCGAAATTTTTGTAAGGGGGTTGGATGGAAAAAGTCGAAAAAAATCGAAGTTCCCAAATCGATAAAATTGAAATGTAGAATCAATTAAGGTTTAATACCGAGATCAAAAAGTCTTCTCAGAGTAAAAACAAATGATTTTTGGCCATATTAGAGTTAAAAAACGATCAAAAATATCCATATTTTTCACGAATATCGAAGTGAGAGTGGAGAGACAACCCTGGAAAATCGAAAAAGTTGCATATTATCCACGTTTTTTATCCGAATCAGCTGCGGATTGGATTTTTATGCTCAATACGAATATCTTATTTGATTTTAATCAAAAAATTGATATGTCAAATTTTTGAAAATTTTCGAAATTTTTGTAAGGGGGTTGGATGGAAAAAGTCGAAAAAAATCGAAGTTCCCAAATCGATAAAATTGAAATGTAGAATCAATTAAGGTTTAATACCGAGATCAAAAAGTCTTCTCAGAGTAAAAACAAATGATTTTTGGCCATATTAGAGTTAAAAAACGATCAAAAATATCCATATTTTTCACGAATATCGAAGTGAGAGTGGAGAGACAACCCTGGAAAATCGAAAAAGTTGCATATTATCCACGTTTTTTATCCGAATCAGCTGCGGATTGGATTTTTATGCTCAATACGAATATCTTATTTGATTTTAATCAAAAAATTGATATGTCAAATTTTTGAAAATTTTCGAAATTTTTGTAAGGGGGTTGGATGGAAAAAGTCGAAAAAAATCGAAGTTCCCAAATCGATAAAATTGAAATGTAGAATCAATTAAGGTTTAATACCGAGATCAAAAAGTCTTCTCAGAGTAAAAACAAATGATTTTTGGCCATATTAGAGTTAAAAAACGATCAAAAATATCCATATTTTTCACGAATATCGAAGTGAGAGTGGAGAGACAACCCTGGAAAATCGAAAAAGTTGCATATTATCCACGTTTTTTATCCGAATCAGCTGCGGATTGGATTTTTATGCTCAATACGAATATCTTATTTGATTTTAATCAAAAAATTGATATGTCAAATTTTTGAAAATTTTCGAAATTTTTGTAAGGGGGTTGGATGGAAAAAGTCGAAAAAAATCGAAGTTCCCAAATCGATAAAATTGAAATGTAGAATCAATTAAGGTTTAATACCGAGATCAAAAAGTCTTCTCAGAGTAAAAACAAATGATTTTTGGCCATATTAGAGTTAAAAAACGATCAAAAATATCCATATTTTTCACGAATATCGAAGTGAGAGTGGAGAGACAACCCTGGAAAATCGAAAAAGTTGCATATTATCCACGTTTTTTATCCGAATCAGCTGCGGATTGGATTTTTATGCTCAATACGAATATCTTATTTGATTTTAATCAAAAAATTGATATGTCAAATTTTTGAAAATTTTCGAAATTTTTGTAAGGGGGTTGGATGGAAAAAGTCGAAAAAAATCGAAGTTCCCAAATCGATAAAATTGAAATGTAGAATCAATTAAGGTTTAATACCGAGATCAAAAAGTCTTCTCAGAGTAAAAACAAATGATTTTTGGCCATATTAGAGTTAAAAAACGATCAAAAATATCCATATTTTTCACGAATATCGAAGTGAGAGTGGAGAGACAACCCTGGAAAATCGAAAAAGTTGCATATTATCCACGTTTTTTATCCGAATCAGCTGCGGATTGGATTTTTATGCTCAATACGAATATCTTATTTGATTTTAATCAAAAAATTGATATGTCAAATTTTTGAAAATTTTCGAAATTTTTGTAAGGGGGTTGGATGGAAAAAGTCGAAAAAAAATCGAAGTTCCCAAATCGATAAAATTGAAATGTAGAATCAATTAAGGTTTAATACCGAGATCAAAAAGTCTTCTCAGAGTAAAAACAAATGATTTTTGGCCATATTAGAGTTAAAAAACGATCAAAAATATCCATATTTTTCACGAATATCGAAGTGAGAGTGGAGAGACAACCCTGGAAAATCGAAAAAGTTGCATATTATCCACGTTTTTTATCCGAATCAGCTGCGGATTGGATTTTTATGCTCAATACGAATATCTTATTTGATTTTAATCAAAAAATTGATATGTCAAATTTTTGAAAATTTTCGAAATTTTTGTAAGGGGGTTGGATGGAAAAAGTCGAAAAAAATCGAAGTTCCCAAATCGATAAAATTGAAATGTAGAATCAATTAAGGTTTAATACCGAGATCAAAAAGTCTTCTCAGAGTAAAAACAAATGATTTTTGGCCATATTAGAGTTAAAAAACGATCAAAAATATCCATATTTTTCACGAATATCGAAGTGAGAGTGGAGAGACAACCCTGGAAAATCGAAAAAGTTGCATATTATCCACGTTTTTTATCCGAATCAGCTGCGGATTGGATTTTTATGCTCAATACGAATATCTTATTTGATTTTAATCAAAAAATTGATATGTCAAATTTTTGAAAATTTTCGAAATTTTTGTAAGGGGGTTGGATGGAAAAAGTCGAAAAAAATCGAAGTTCCCAAATCGATAAAATTGAAATGTAGAATCAATTAAGGTTTAATACCGAGATCAAAAAGTCTTCTCAGAGTAAAAACAAATGATTTTTGGCCATATTAGAGTTAAAAAACGATCAAAAATATCCATATTTTTCACGAATATCGAAGTGAGAGTGGAGAGACAACCCTGGAAAATCGAAAAAGTTGCATATTATCCACGTTTTTTATCCGAATCAGCTGCGGATTGGATTTTTATGCTCAATACAAATATCTTATTTGATTTTAATCAAAAAATTGATATGTCAAATTTTTGAAAATTTTCGAAATTTTTGTAAGGGGGTTGGATGGAAAAAGTCGAAAAAAATCGAAGTTCCCAAATCGATAAAATTGAAATGTAGAATCAATTAAGGTTTAATACCGAGATCAAAAAGTCTTCTCAGAGTAAAAACAAATGATTTTTGGCCATATTAGAGTTAAAAAACGATCAAAAATATCCATATTTTTCACGAATATCGAAGTGAGAGTGGAGAGACAACCCTGGAAAATCGAAAAAGTTGCATATTATCCACGTTTTTTATCCGAATCAGCTGCGGATTGGATTTTTATGCTCAATACGAATATCTTATTTGATTTTAATCAAAAAATTGATATGTCAAATTTTTGAAAATTTTCGAAATTTTTGTAAGGGGGTTGGATGGAAAAAGTCGAAAAAAATCGAAGTTCCCAAATCGATAAAATTGAAATGTAGAATCAATTAAGGTTTAATACCGAGATCAAAAAGTCTTCTCAGAGTAAAAACAAATGATTTTTGGCCATATTAGAGTTAAAAAACGATCAAAAATATCCATATTTTTCACGAATATCGAAGTGAGAGTGGAGAGACAACCCTGGAAAATCGAAAAAGTTGCATATTATCCACGTTTTTTATCCGAATCAGCTGCGGATTGGATTTTTATGCTCAATACGAATATCTTATTTGATTTTAATCAAAAAATTGATATGTCAAATTTTTGAAAATTTTCGAAATTTTTGTAAGGGGGTTGGATGGAAAAAGTCGAAAAAAATCGAAGTTCCCAAATCGATAAAATTGAAATGTAGAATCAATTAAGGTTTAATACCGAGATCAAAAAGTCTTCTCAGAGTAAAAACAAATGATTTTTGGCCATATTAGAGTTAAAAAACGATCAAAAATATCCATATTTTTCACGAATATCGAAGTGAGAGTGGAGAGACAACCCTGGAAAATCGAAAAAGTTGCATATTATCCACGTTTTTTATCCGAATCAGCTGCGGATTGGATTTTTATGCTCAATACGAATATCTTATTTGATTTTAATCAAAAAATTGATATGTCAAATTTTTGAAAATTTTCGAAATTTTTGTAAGGGGGTTGGATGGAAAAAGTCGAAAAAAATCGAAGTTCCCAAATCGATAAAATTGAAATGTAGAATCAATTAAGGTTTAATACCGAGATCAAAAAGTCTTCTCAGAGTAAAAACAAATGATTTTTGGCCATATTAGAGTTAAAAAACGATCAAAAATATCCATATTTTTCACGAATATCGAAGTGAGAGTGGAGAGACAACCCTGGAAAATCGAAAAAGTTGCATATTATCCACGTTTTTTATCCGAATCAGCTGCGGATTGGATTTTTATGCTCAATACGAATATCTTATTTGATTTTAATCAAAAAATTGATATGTCAAATTTTTGAAAATTTTCGAAATTTTTGTAAGGGGGTTGGATGGAAAAAGTCGAAAAAAATCGAAGTTCCCAAATCGATAAAATTGAAATGTAGAATCAATTAAGGTTTAATACCGAGATCAAAAAGTCTTC
This sequence comes from Zaprionus kolodkinae, assembly GCA_018901885.1. Taxonomy (NCBI): domain Eukaryota; kingdom Metazoa; phylum Arthropoda; class Insecta; order Diptera; family Drosophilidae; genus Zaprionus; species Zaprionus kolodkinae. The sequence goes on along the minus strand of JAEIFM010000040.1, from coordinate 360,373 downwards.
TCAGAGTAAAAACAAATGATTTTTGGCCATATTAGAGTTAAAAAACGATCAAAAATATCCATATTTTTCACGAATATCGAAGTGAGAGTGGAGAGACAACCCTGGAAAATCGAAAAAGTTGCATATTATCCACGTTTTTTATCCGAATCAGCTGCGGATTGGATTTTTATGCTCAATACGAATATCTTATTTGATTTTAATCAAAAAATTGATATGTCAAATTTTTGAAAATTTTCGAAATTTTTGTAAGGGGGTTGGATGGAAAAAGTCGAAAAAAATCGAAGTTCCCAAATCGATAAAATTGAAATGTAGAATCAATTAAGGTTTAATACCGAGATCAAAAAGTCTTCTCAGAGTAAAAACAAATGATTTTTGGCCATATTAGAGTTAAAAAACGATCAAAAATATCCATATTTTTCACGAATATCGAAGTGAGAGTGGAGAGACAACCCTGGAAAATCGAAAAAGTTGCATATTATCCACGTTTTTTATCCGAATCAGCTGCGGATTGGATTTTTATGCTCAATACGAATATCTTATTTGATTTTAATCAAAAAATTGATATGTCAAATTTTTGAAAATTTTCGAAATTTTTGTAAGGGGGTTGGATGGAAAAAGTCGAAAAAAATCGAAGTTCCCAAATCGATAAAATTGAAATGTAGAATCAATTAAGGTTTAATACCGAGATCAAAAAGTCTTCTCAGAGTAAAAACAAATGATTTTTGGCCATATTAGAGTTAAAAAACGATCAAAAATATCCATATTTTTCACGAATATCGAAGTGAGAGTGGAGAGACAACCCTGGAAAATCGAAAAAGTTGCATATTATCCACGTTTTTTATCCGAATCAGCTGCGGATTGGATTTTTATGCTCAATACGAATATCTTATTTGATTTTAATCAAAAAATTGATATGTCAAATTTTTGAAAATTTTCGAAATTTTTGTAAGGGGGTTGGATGGAAAAAGTCGAAAAAAATCGAAGTTCCCAAATCGATAAAATTGAAATGTAGAATCAATTAAGGTTTAATACCGAGATCAAAAAGTCTTCTCAGAGTAAAAACAAATGATTTTTGGCCATATTAGAGTTAAAAAACGATCAAAAATATCCATATTTTTCACGAATATCGAAGTGAGAGTGGAGAGACAACCCTGGAAAATCGAAAAAGTTGCATATTATCCACGTTTTTTATCCGAATCAGCTGCGGATTGGATTTTTATGCTCAATACGAATATCTTATTTGATTTTAATCAAAAAATTGATATGTCAAATTTTTGAAAATTTTCGAAATTTTTGTAAGGGGGTTGGATGGAAAAAGTCGAAAAAAATCGAAGTTCCCAAATCGATAAAATTGAAATGTAGAATCAATTAAGGTTTAATACCGAGATCAAAAAGTCTTCTCAGAGTAAAAACAAATGATTTTTGGCCATATTAGAGTTAAAAAACGATCAAAAATATCCATATTTTTCACGAATATCGAAGTGAGAGTGGAGAGACAACCCTGGAAAATCGAAAAAGTTGCATATTATCCACGTTTTTTATCCGAATCAGCTGCGGATTGGATTTTTATGCTCAATACGAATATCTTATTTGATTTTAATCAAAAAATTGATATGTCAAATTTTTGAAAATTTTCGAAATTTTTGTAAGGGGGTTGGATGGAAAAAGTCGAAAAAAATCGAAGTTCCCAAATCGATAAAATTGAAATGTAGAATCAATTAAGGTTTAATACCGAGATCAAAAAGTCTTCTCAGAGTAAAAACAAATGATTTTTGGCCATATTAGAGTTAAAAAACGATCAAAAATATCCATATTTTTCACGAATATCGAAGTGAGAGTGGAGAGACAACCCTGGAAAATCGAAAAAGTTGCATATTATCCACGTTTTTTATCCGAATCAGCTGCGGATTGGATTTTTATGCTCAATACGAATATCTTATTTGATTTTAATCAAAAAATTGATATGTCAAATTTTTGAAAATTTTCGAAATTTTTGTAAGGGGGTTGGATGGAAAAAGTCGAAAAAAATCGAAGTTCCCAAATCGATAAAATTGAAATGTAGAATCAATTAAGGTTTAATACCGAGATCAAAAAAGTCTTCTCAGAGTAAAAACAAATGATTTTTGGCCATATTAGAGTTAAAAAACGATCAAAAATATCCATATTTTTCACGAATATCGAAGTGAGAGTGGAGAGACAACCCTGGAAAATCGAAAAAGTTGCATATTATCCACGTTTTTTATCCGAATCAGCTGCGGATTGGATTTTTATGCTCAATACGAATATCTTATTTGATTTTAATCAAAAAATTGATATGTCAAATTTTTGAAAATTTTCGAAATTTTTGTAAGGGGGTTGGATGGAAAAAGTCGAAAAAAATCGAAGTTCCCAAATCGATAAAATTGAAATGTAGAATCAATTAAGGTTTAATACCGAGATCAAAAAGTCTTCTCAGAGTAAAAACAAATGATTTTTGGCCATATTAGAGTTAAAAAACGATCAAAAATATCCATATTTTTCACGAATATCGAAGTGAGAGTGGAGAGACAACCCTGGAAAATCGAAAAAGTTGCATATTATCCACGTTTTTTATCCGAATCAGCTGCGGATTGGATTTTTATGCTCAATACGAATATCTTATTTGATTTTAATCAAAAAATTGATATGTCAAATTTTTGAAAATTTTCGAAATTTTTGTAAGGGGGTTGGATGGAAAAAGTCGAAAAAAATCGAAGTTCCCAAATCGATAAAATTGAAATGTAGAATCAATTAAGGTTTAATACCGAGATCAAAAAGTCTTCTCAGAGTAAAAACAAATGATTTTTGGCCATATTAGAGTTAAAAAACGATCAAAAATATCCATATTTTTCACGAATATCGAAGTGAGAGTGGAGAGACAACCCTGGAAAATCGAAAAAGTTGCATATTATCCACGTTTTTTATCCGAATCAGCTGCGGATTGGATTTTTATGCTCAATACGAATATCTTATTTGATTTTAATCAAAAAATTGATATGTCAAATTTTTGAAAATTTTCGAAATTTTTGTAAGGGGGTTGGATGGAAAAAGTCGAAAAAAATCGAAGTTCCCAAATCGATAAAATTGAAATGTAGAATCAATTAAGGTTTAATACCGAGATCAAAAAGTCTTCTCAGAGTAAAAACAAATGATTTTTGGCCATATTAGAGTTAAAAAACGATCAAAAATATCCATATTTTTCACGAATATCGAAGTGAGAGTGGAGAGACAACCCTGGAAAATCGAAAAAGTTGCATATTATCCACGTTTTTTATCCGAATCAGCTGCGGATTGGATTTTTATGCTCAATACGAATATCTTATTTGATTTTAATCAAAAAATTGATATGTCAAATTTTTGAAAATTTTCGAAATTTTTGTAAGGGGGTTGGATGGAAAAAGTCGAAAAAAATCGAAGTTCCCAAATCGATAAAATTGAAATGTAGAATCAATTAAGGTTTAATACCGAGATCAAAAAGTCTTCTCAGAGTAAAAACAAATGATTTTTGGCCATATTAGAGTTAAAAAACGATCAAAAATATCCATATTTTTCACGAATATCGAAGTGAGAGTGGAGAGACAACCCTGGAAAATCGAAAAAGTTGCATATTATCCACGTTTTTTATCCGAATCAGCTGCGGATTGGATTTTTATGCTCAATACGAATATCTTATTTGATTTTAATCAAAAAATTGATATGTCAAATTTTTGAAAATTTTCGAAATTTTTGTAAGGGGGTTGGATGGAAAAAGTCGAAAAAAATCGAAGTTCCCAAATCGATAAAATTGAAATGTAGAATCAATTAAGGTTTAATACCGAGATCAAAAAGTCTTCTCAGAGTAAAAACAAATGATTTTTGGCCATATTAGAGTTAAAAAACGATCAAAAATATCCATATTTTTCACGAATATCGAAGTGAGAGTGGAGAGACAACCCTGGAAAATCGAAAAAGTTGCATATTATCCACGTTTTTTATCCGAATCAGCTGCGGATTGGATTTTTATGCTCAATACAAATATCTTATTTGATTTTAATCAAAAAATTGATATGTCAAATTTTTGAAAATTTTCGAAATTTTTGTAAGGGGGTTGGATGGAAAAAGTCGAAAAAAATCGAAGTTCCCAAATCGATAAAATTGAAATGTAGAATCAATTAAGGTTTAATACCGAGATCAAAAAGTCTTCTCAGAGTAAAAACAAATGATTTTTGGCCATATTAGAGTTAAAAAACGATCAAAAATATCCATATTTTTCACGAATATCGAAGTGAGAGTGGAGAGACAACCCTGGAAAATCGAAAAAGTTGCATATTATCCACGTTTTTTATCCGAATCAGCTGCGGATTGGATTTTTATGCTCAATACGAATATCTTATTTGATTTTAATCAAAAAATTGATATGTCAAATTTTTGAAAATTTTCGAAATTTTTGGAAGGGGGTTGGATGGAAAAAGTCGAAAAAAATCGAAGTTCCCAAATCGATAAAATTGAAATGTAGAATCAATTAAGGTTTAATACCGAGATCAAAAAGTCTTCTCAGAGTAAAAACAAATGATTTTTGGCCATATTAGAGTTAAAAAACGATCAAAAATATCCATATTTTTCACGAATATCGAAGTGAGAGTGGAGAGACAACCCTGGAAAATCGAAAAAGTTGCATATTATCCACGTTTTTTATCCGAATCAGCTGCGGATTGGATTTTTATGCTCAATACGAATATCTTATTTGATTTTAATCAAAAAATTGATATGTCAAATTTTTGAAAATTTTCGAAATTTTTGTAAGGGGGTTGGATGGAAAAAGTCGAAAAAAATCGAAGTTCCCAAATCGATAAAATTGAAATGTAGAATCAATTAAGGTTTAATACCGAGATCAAAAAGTCTTCTCAGAGTAAAAACAAATGATTTTTGGCCATATTAGAGTTAAAAACGATCAAAAATATCCATATTTTTCACGAATATCGAAGTGAGAGTGGAGAGACAACCCTGGAAAATCGAAAAAGTTGCATATTATCCACGTTTTTTATCCGAATCAGCTGCGGATTGGATTTTTATGCTCAATACGAATATCTTATTTGATTTTAATCAAAAAATTGATATGTCAAATTTTTGAAAATTTTCGAAATTTTTGTAAGGGGGTTGGATGGAAAAAGTCGAAAAAAATCGAAGTTCCCAAATCGATAAAATTGAAATGTAGAATCAATTAAGGTTTAATACCGAGATCAAAAAGTCTTCTCAGAGTAAAAACAAATGATTTTTGGCCATATTAGAGTTAAAAAACGATCAAAAATATCCATATTTTTCACGAATATCGAAGTGAGAGTGGAGAGACAACCCTGGAAAATCGAAAAAGTTGCATATTATCCACGTTTTTTATCCGAATCAGCTGCGGATTGGATTTTTATGCTCAATACGAATATCTTATTTGATTTTAATCAAAAAAATTGATATGTCAAATTTTTGAAAATTTTCGAAATTTTTGTAAGGGGGTTGGATGGAAAAAGTCGAAAAAAATCGAAGTTCCCAAATCGATAAAATTGAAATGTAGAATCAATTAAGGTTTAATACCGAGATCAAAAAGTCTTCTCAGAGTAAAAACAAATGATTTTTGGCCATATTAGAGTTAAAAAACGATCAAAAATATCCATATTTTTCACGAATATCGAAGTGAGAGTGGAGAGACAACCCTGGAAAATCGAAAAAGTTGCATATTATCCACGTTTTTTATCCGAATCAGCTGCGGATTGGATTTTTATGCTCAATACGAATATCTTATTTGATTTTAATCAAAAAATTGATATGTCAAATTTTTGAAAATTTTCGAAATTTTTGTAAGGGGGTTGGATGGAAAAAGTCGAAAAAAATCGAAGTTCCCAAATCGATAAAATTGAAATGTAGAATCAATTAAGGTTTAATACCGAGATCAAAAAGTCTTCTCAGAGTAAAAACAAATGATTTTTGGCCATATTAGAGTTAAAAAACGATCAAAAATATCCATATTTTTCACGAATATCGAAGTGAGAGTGGAGAGACAACCCTGGAAAATCGAAAAAGTTGCATATTATCCACGTTTTTTATCCGAATCAGCTGCGGATTGGATTTTTATGCTCAATACGAATATCTTATTTGATTTTAATCAAAAAATTGATATGTCAAATTTTTGAAAATTTTCGAAATTTTTGTAAGGGGGTTGGATGGAAAAAGTCGAAAAAAATCGAAGTTCCCAAATCGATAAAATTGAAATGTAGAATCAATTAAGGTTTAATACCGAGATCAAAAAGTCTTCTCAGAGTAAAAACAAATGATTTTTGGCCATATTAGAGTTAAAAAACGATCAAAAATATCCATATTTTTCACGAATATCGAAGTGAGAGTGGAGAGACAACCCTGGAAAATCGAAAAAGTTGCATATTATCCACGTTTTTTATCCGAATCAGCTGCGGATTGGATTTTTATGCTCAATACGAATATCTTATTTGATTTTAATCAAAAAATTGATATGTCAAATTTTTGAAAATTTTCGAAATTTTTGTAAGGGGGTTGGATGGAAAAAGTCGAAAAAAATCGAAGTTCCCAAATCGATAAAATTGAAATGTAGAATCAATTAAGGTTTAATACCGAGATCAAAAAGTCTTCTCAGAGTAAAAACAAATGATTTTTGGCCATATTAGAGTTAAAAAACGATCAAAAATATCCATATTTTTCACGAATATCGAAGTGAGAGTGGAGAGACAACCCTGGAAAATCGAAAAAGTTGCATATTATCCACGTTTTTTATCCGAATCAGCTGCGGATTGGATTTTTATGCTCAATACGAATATCTTATTTGATTTTAATCAAAAAAATTGATATGTCAAATTTTTGAAAATTTTCGAAATTTTTGTAAGGGGGTTGGATGGAAAAAGTCGAAAAAAATCGAAGTTCCCAAATCGATAAAATTGAAATGTAGAATCAATTAAGGTTTAATACCGAGATCAAAAAGTCTTCTCAGAGTAAAAACAAATGATTTTTGGCCATATTAGAGTTAAAAAACGATCAAAAATATCCATATTTTTCACGAATATCGAAGTGAGAGTGGAGAGACAACCCTGGAAAATCGAAAAAGTTGCATATTATCCACGTTTTTTATCCGAATCAGCTGCGGATTGGATTTTTATGCTCAATACGAATATCTTATTTGATTTTAATCAAAAAATTGATATGTCAAATTTTTGAAAATTTTCGAAATTTTTGTAAGGGGGTTGGATGGAAAAAGTCGAAAAAAATCGAAGTTCCCAAATCGATAAAATTGAAATGTAGAATCAATTAAGGTTTAATACCGAGATCAAAAAGTCTTCTCAGAGTAAAAACAAATGATTTTTGGCCATATTAGAGTTAAAAAACGATCAAAAATATCCATATTTTTCACGAATATCGAAGTGAGAGTGGAGAGACAACCCTGGAAAATCGAAAAAGTTGCATATTATCCACGTTTTTTATCCGAATCAGCTGCGGATTGGATTTTTATGCTCAATACGAATATCTTATTTGATTTTAATCAAAAAATTGATATGTCAAATTTTTGAAAATTTTCGAAATTTTTGTAAGGGGGTTGGATGGAAAAAGTCGAAAAAAATCGAAGTTCCCAAATCGATAAAATTGAAATGTAGAATCAATTAAGGTTTAATACCGAGATCAAAAAGTCTTCTCAGAGTAAAAACAAATGATTTTTGGCCATATTAGAGTTAAAAAACGATCAAAAATATCCATATTTTTCACGAATATCGAAGTGAGAGTGGAGAGACAACCCTGGAAAATCGAAAAAGTTGCATATTATCCACGTTTTTTATCCGAATCAGCTGCGGATTGGATTTTTATGCTCAATACGAATATCTTATTTGATTTTAATAAAAAAATTGATATGTCAAATTTTTGAAAATTTTCGAAATTTTTGTAAGGGGGTTGGATGGAAAAAGTCGAAAAAAATCGAAGTTCCCAAATCGATAAAATTGAAATGTAGAATCAATTAAGGTTTAATACCGAGATCAAAAAGTCTTCTCAGAGTAAAAACAAATGATTTTTGGCCATATTAGAGTTAAAAAACGATCAAAAATATCCATATTTTTCACGAATATCGAAGTGAGAGTGGAGAGACAACCCTGGAAAATCGAAAAAGTTGCATATTATCCACGTTTTTTATCCGAATCAGCTGCGGATTGGATTTTTATGCTCAATACGAATATCTTATTTGATTTTAATCAAAAAATTGATATGTCAAATTTTTGAAAATTTTCGAAATTTTTGTAAGGGGGTTGGATGGAAAAAGTCGAAAAAAATCGAAGTTCCCAAATCGATAAAATTGAAATGTAGAATCAATTAAGGTTTAATACCGAGATCAAAAAGTCTTCTCAGAGTAAAAACAAATGATTTTTGGCCATATTAGAGTTAAAAAACGATCAAAAATATCCATATTTTTCACGAATATCGAAGTGAGAGTGGAGAGACAACCCTGGAAAATCGAAAAAGTTGCATATTATCCACGTTTTTTATCCGAATCAGCTGCGGATTGGATTTTTATGCTCAATACGAATATCTTATTTGATTTTAATCAAAAAATTGATATGTCAAATTTTTGAAAATTTTCGAAATTTTTGTAAGGGGGTTGGATGGAAAAAGTCGAAAAAAATCGAAGTTCCCAAATCGATAAAATTGAAATGTAGAATCAATTAAGGTTTAATACCGAGATCAAAAAGTCTTCTCAGAGTAAAAACAAATGATTTTTGGCCATATTAGAGTTAAAAAACGATCAAAAATATCCATATTTTTCACGAATATCGAAGTGAGAGTGGAGAGACAACCCTGGAAAATCGAAAAAGTTGCATATTATCCACGTTTTTTATCCGAATCAGCTGCGGATTGGATTTTTATGCTCAATACAAATATCTTATTTGATTTTAATCAAAAAATTGATATGTCAAATTTTTGAAAATTTTCGAAATTTTTGTAAGGGGGTTGGATGGAAAAAGTCGAAAAAAATCGAAGTTCCCAAATCGATAAAATTGAAATGTAGAATCAATTAAGGTTTAATACCGAGATCAAAAAGTCTTCTCAGAGTAAAAACAAATGATTTTTGGCCATATTAGAGTTAAAAAACGATCAAAAATATCCATATTTTTCACGAATATCGAAGTGAGAGTGGAGAGACAACCCTGGAAAATCGAAAAAGTTGCATATTATCCACGTTTTTTATCCGAATCAGCTGCGGATTGGATTTTTATGCTCAATACGAATATCTTATTTGATTTTAATCAAAAAATTGATATGTCAAATTTTTGAAAATTTTCGAAATTTTTGTAAGGGGGTTGGATGGAAAAAGTCGAAAAAAATCGAAGTTCCCAAATCGATAAAATTGAAATGTAGAATCAATTAAGGTTTAATACCGAGATCAAAAAGTCTTCTCAGAGTAAAAACAAATGATTTTTGGCCATATTAGAGTTAAAAAACGATCAAAAATATCCATATTTTTCACGAATATCGAAGTGAGAGTGGAGAGACAACCCTGGAAAATCGAAAAAGTTGCATATTATCCACGTTTTTTATCCGAATCAGCTGCGGATTGGATTTTTATGCTCAATACGAATATCTTATTTGATTTTAATCAAAAAATTGATATGTCAAATTTTTGAAAATTTTCGAAATTTTTGTAAGGGGGTTGGATGGAAAAAGTCGAAAAAAATCGAAGTTCCCAAATCGATAAAATTGAAATGTAGAATCAATTAAGGTTTAATACCGAGATCAAAAAGTCTTCTCAGAGTAAAAACAAATGATTTTTGGCCATATTAGAGTTAAAAAACGATCAAAAATATCCATATTTTTCACGAATATCGAAGTGAGAGTGGAGAGACAACCCTGGAAAATAGAAAAAGTTGCATATTATCCACGTTTTTTATCCGAATCAGCTGCGGATTGGATTTTTATGCTCAATACGAATATCTTATTTGATTTTAATCAAAAAATTGATATGTCAAATTTTTGAAAATTTTCGAAATTTTTGTAAGGGGGTTGGATGGAAAAAGTCGAAAAAAATCGAAGTTCCCAAATCGATAAAATTGAAATGTAGAATCAATTAAGGTTTAATACCGAGATCAAAAAGTCTTCTCAGAGTAAAAACAAATGATTTTTGGCCATATTAGAGTTAAAAAACGATCAAAAATATCCATATTTTTCACGAATATCGAAGTGAGAGTGGAGAGACAACCCTGGAAAATCGAAAAAGTTGCATATTATCCACGTTTTTTATCCGAATCAGCTGCGGATTGGATTTTTATGCTCAATACGAATATCTTATTTGATTTTAATCAAAAAATTGATATGTCAAATTTTTGAAAATTTTCGAAATTTTTGTAAGGGGGTTGGATGGAAAAAGTCGAAAAAAATCGAAGTTCCCAAATCGATAAAATTGAAATGTAGAATCAATTAAGGTTTAATACCGAGATCAAAAAGTCTTCTCAGAGTAAAAACAAATGATTTTTGGCCATATTAGAGTTAAAAAACGATCAAAAATATCCATATTTTTCACGAATATCGAAGTGAGAGTGGAGAGACAACCCTGGAAAATCGAAAAAGTTGCATATTATCCACGTTTTTTATCCGAATCAGCTGCGGATTGGATTTTTATGCTCAATACGAATATCTTATTTGATTTTAATCAAAAAATTGATATGTCAAATTTTTGAAAATTTTCGAAATTTTTGTAAGGGGGTTGGATGGAAAAAGTCGAAAAAAATCGAAGTTCCCAAATCGATAAAATTGAAATGTAGAATCAATTAAGGTTTAATACCGAGATCAAAAAGTCTTCTCAGAGTAAAAACAAATGATTTTTGGCCATATTAGAGTTAAAAAACGATCAAAAATATCCATATTTTTCACGAATATCGAAGTGAGAGTGGAGAGACAACCCTGGAAAATCGAAAAAGTTGCATATTATCCACGTTTTTTATCCGAATCAGCTGCGGATTGGATTTTTATGCTCAATACAAATATCTTATTTGATTTTAATCAAAAAATTGATATGTCAAATTTTTGAAAATTTTCGAAATTTTTGTAAGGGGGTTGGATGGAAAAAGTCGAAAAAAATCGAAGTTCCCAAATCGATAAAATTGAAATGTAGAATCAATTAAGGTTTAATACCGAGATCAAAAAGTCTTCTCAGAGTAAAAACAAATGATTTTTGGCCATATTAGAGTTAAAAAACGATCAAAAATATCCATATTTTTCACGAATATCGAAGTGAGAGTGGAGGGACAACCCTGGAAAATCGAAAAAGTTGCATATTATCCACGTTTTTTATCCGAATCAGCTGCGGATTGGATTTTTATGCTCAATACGAATATCTTATTTGATTTTAATCAAAAATTGATATGTCAAATTTTTGAAAATTTTCGAAATTTTTGTAAGGGGGTTGGATGGAAAAAGTCGAAAAAAATCGAAGTTCCCAAATCGATAAAATTGAAATGTAGAATCAATTAAGGTTTAATACCGAGATCAAAAAGTCTTCTCAGAGTAAAAACAAATGATTTTTGGCCATATTAGAGTTAAAAAACGATCAAAAATATCCATATTTTTCACGAATATCGAAGTGAGAGTGGAGAGACAACCCTGGAAAATCGAAAAAGTTGCATATTATCCACGTTTTTTATCCGAATCAGCTGCGGATTGGATTTTTATGCTCAATACGAATATCTTATTTGATTTTAATCAAAAATTGATATGTCAAATTTTTGAAAATTTTCGAAATTTTTGTAAGGGGGTTGGATGGAAAAAGTCGAAAAAAATCGAAGTTCCCAAATCGATAAAATTGAAATGTAGAATCAATTAAGGTTTAATACCGAGATCAAAAAGTCTTCTCAGAGTAAAAACAAATGATTTTTGGCCATATTAGAGTTAAAAAACGATCAAAAATATCCATATTTTTCACGAATATCGAAGTGAGAGTGGAGAGACAACCCTGGAAAATCGAAAAAGTTGCATATTATCCACGTTTTTTATCCGAATCAGCTGCGGATTGGATTTTTATGCTCAATACGAATATCTTATTTGATTTTAATCAAAAAATTGATATGTCAAATTTTTGAAAATTTTCGAAATTTTTGTAAGGGGGTTGGATGGAAAAAGTCGAAAAAAATCGAAGTTCCCAAATCGATAAAATTGAAATGTAGAATCAATTAAGGTTTAATACCGAGATCAAAAAGTCTTCTCAGAGTAAAAACAAATGATTTTTGGCCATATTAGAGTTAAAAAACGATCAAAAATATCCATATTTTTCACGAATATCGAAGTGAGAGTGGAGAGACAACCCTGGAAAATCGAAAAAGTTGCATATTATCCACGTTTTTTATCCGAATCAGCTGCGGATTGGATTTTTATGCTCAATACGAATATCTTATTTGATTTTAATCAAAAAATTGATATGTCAAATTTTTGAAAATTTTCGAAATTTTTGTAAGGGGGTTGGATGGAAAAAGTCGAAAAAAATCGAAGTTCCCAAATCGATAAAATTGAAATGTAGAATCAATTAAGGTTTAATACCGAGATCAAAAAGTCTTCTCAGAGTAAAAACAAATGATTTTTGGCCATATTAGAGTTAAAAAACGATCAAAAATATCCATATTTTTCACGAATATCGAAGTGAGAGTGGAGAGACAACCCTGGAAAATCGAAAAAGTTGCATATTATCCACGTTTTTTATCCGAATCAGCTGCGGATTGGATTTTTATGCTCAATACGAATATCTTATTTGATTTTAATCAAAAAATTGATATGTCAAATTTTTGAAAATTTTCGAAATTTTTGTAAGGGGGTTGGATGGAAAAAGTCGAAAAAAATCGAAGTTCCCAAATCGATAAAATTGAAATGTAGAATCAATTAAGGTTTAATACCGAGATCAAAAAGTCTTCTCAGAGTAAAAACAAATGATTTTTGGCCATATTAGAGTTAAAAAACGATCAAAAATATCCATATTTTTCACGAATATCGAAGTGAGAGTGGAGAGACAACCCTGGAAAATCGAAAAAGTTGCATATTATCCACGTTTTTTATCCGAATCAGCTGCGGATTGGATTTTTATGCTCAATACGAATATCTTATTTGATTTTAATCAAAAAATTGATATGTCAAATTTTTGAAAATTTTCGAAATTTTTGTAAGGGGGTTGGATGGAAAAAGTCGAAAAAAATCGAAGTTCCCAAATCGATAAAATTGAAATGTAGAATCAATTAAGGTTTAATACCGAGATCAAAAAGTCTTCTCAGAGTAAAAACAAATGATTTTTGGCCATATTAGAGTTAAAAAACGATCAAAAATATCCATATTTTTCACGAATATCGAAGTGAGAGTGGAGAGACAACCCTGGAAAATCGAAAAAGTTGCATATTATCCACGTTTTTTATCCGAATCAGCTGCGGATTGGATTTTTATGCTCAATACGAATATCTTATTTGATTTTAATCAAAAAATTGATATGTCAAATTTTTGAAAATTTTCGAAATTTTTGTAAGGGGGTTGGATGGAAAAAGTCGAAAAAAATCGAAGTTCCCAAATCGATAAAATTGAAATGTAGAATCAATTAAGGTTTAATACCGAGATCAAAAAGTCTTCTCAGAGTAAAAACAAATGATTTTTGGCCATATTAGAGTTAAAAAACGATCAAAAATATCCATATTTTTCACGAATATCGAAGTGAGAGTGGAGAGACAACCCTGGAAAATCGAAAAAGTTGCATATTATCCACGTTTTTTATCCGAATCAGCTGCGGATTGGATTTTTATGCTCAATACAAATATCTTATTTGATTTTAATCAAAAAATTGATATGTCAAATTTTTGAAAATTTTCGAAATTTTTGTAAGGGGGTTGGATGGAAAAAGTCGAAAAAAAATCGAAGTTCCCAAATCGATAAAATTGAAATGTAGAATCAATTAAGGTTTAATACCGAGATCAAAAAGTCTTCTCAGAGTAAAAACAAATGATTTTTGGCCATATTAGAGTTAAAAAACGATCAAAAATATCCATATTTTTCACGAATATCGAAGTGAGAGTGGAGGGACAACCCTGGAAAATCGAAAAAGTTGCATATTATCCACGTTTTTTATCCGAATCAGCTGCGGATTGGATTTTTATGCTCAATACGAATATCTTATTTGATTTTAATCAAAAAATTGATATGTCAAATTTTTGAAAATTTTCGAAATTTTTGTAAGGGGGTTGGATGGAAAAAGTCGAAAAAATCGAAGTTCCCAAATCGATAAAATTGAAATGTAGAATCAATTAAGGTTTAATACCGAGATCAAAAAGTCTTCTCAGAGTAAAAACAAATGATTTTTGGCCATATTAGAGTTAAAAAACGATCAAAAATATCCATATTTTTCACGAATATCGAAGTGAGAGTGGAGAGACAACCCTGGAAAATCGAAAAAGTTGCATATTATCCACGTTTTTTATCCGAATCAGCTGCGGATTGGATTTTTATGCTCAATACGAATATCTTATTTGATTTTAATCAAAAAATTGATATGTCAAATTTTTGAAAATTTTCGAAATTTTTGTAAGGGGGTTGGATGGAAAAAGTCGAAAAAAATCGAAGTTCCCAAATCGATAAAATTGAAATGTAGAATCAATTAAGGTTTAATACCGAGATCAAAAAGTCTTCTCAGAGTAAAAACAAATGATTTTTGGCCATATTAGAGTTAAAAAACGATCAAAAATATCCATATTTTTCACGAATATCGAAGTGAGAGTGGAGAGACAACCCTGGAAAATCGAAAAAGTTGCATATTATCCACGTTTTTTATCCGAATCAGCTGCGGATTGGATTTTTATGCTCAATACGAATATCTTATTTGATTTTAATCAAAAAATTGATATGTCAAATTTTTGAAAATTTTCGAAATTTTTGTAAGGGGGTTGGATGGAAAAAGTCGAAAAAAATCGAAGTTCCCAAATCGATAAAATTGAAATGTAGAATCAATTAAGGTTTAATACCGAGATCAAAAAGTCTTCTCAGAGTAAAAACAAATGATTTTTGGCCATATTAGAGTTAAAAAACGATCAAAAATATCCATATTTTTCACGAATATCGAAGTGAGAGTGGAGAGACAACCCTGGAAAATCGAAAAAGTTGCATATTATCCACGTTTTTTATCCGAATCAGCTGCGGATTGGATTTTTATGCTCAATACGAATATCTTATTTGATTTTAATCAAAAAATTGATATGTCAAATTTTTGAAAATTTTCGAAATTTTTGTAAGGGGGTTGGATGGAAAAAGTCGAAAAAAAATCGAAGTTCCCAAATCGATAAAATTGAAATGTAGAATCAATTAAGGTTTAATACCGAGATCAAAAAGTCTTCTCAGAGTAAAAACAAATGATTTTTGGCCATATTAGAGTTAAAAAACGATCAAAAATATCCATATTTTTCACGAATATCGAAGTGAGAGTGGAGAGACAACCCTGGAAAATCGAAAAAGTTGCATATTATCCACGTTTTTTATCCGAATCAGCTGCGGATTGGATTTTTATGCTCAATACGAATATCTTATTTGATTTTAATCAAAAAATTGATATGTCAAATTTTTGAAAATTTTCGAAATTTTTGTAAGGGGGTTGGATGGAAAAAGTCGAAAAAAATCGAAGTTCCCAAATCGATAAAATTGAAATGTAGAATCAATTAAGGTTTAATACCGAGATCAAAAAGTCTTCTCAGAGTAAAAACCAATGATTTTTGGCCATATTAGAGTTAAAAAACGATCAAAAATATCCATATTTTTCACGAATATCGAAGTGAGAGTGGAGAGACAACCCTGGAAAATCGAAAAAGTTGCATATTATCCACGTTTTTTATCCGAATCAGCTGCGGATTGGATTTTTATGCTCAATACGAATATCTTATTTGATTTTAATCAAAAAATTGATATGTCAAATTTTTGAAAATTTTCGAAATTTTTGTAAGGGGGTTGGATGGAAAAAGTCGAAAAAAATCGAAGTTCCCAAATCGATAAAATTGAAATGTAGAATCAATTAAGGTTTAATACCGAGATCAAAAAGTCTTCTCAGAGTAAAAACAAATGATTTTTGGCCATATTAGAGTTAAAAAACGATCAAAAATATCCATATTTTTCACGAATATCGAAGTGAGAGTGGAGAGACAACCCTGGAAAATCGAAAAAGTTGCATATTATCCACGTTTTTTATCCGAATCAGCTGCGGATTGGATTTTTATGCTCAATACGAATATCTTATTTGATTTTAATCAAAAAATTGATATGTCAAATTTTTGAAAATTTTCGAAATTGTTGTAAGGGGGTTGGATGGAAAAAGTCGAAAAAAATCGAAGTTCCCAAATCGATAAAATTGAAATGTAGAATCAATTAAGGTTTAATACCGAGATCAAAAAGTCTTCTCAGAGTAAAAACAAATGATTTTTGGCCATATTAGAGTTAAAAAACGATCAAAAATATCCATATTTTTCACGAATATCGAAGTGAGAGTGGAGAGACAACCCTGGAAAATCGAAAAAGTTGCATATTATCCACGTTTTTTATCCGAATCAGCTGCGGATTGGATTTTTATGCTCAATACGAATATCTTATTTGATTTTAATCAAAAAATTGATATGTCAAATTTTTGAAAATTTTCGAAATTTTTGTAAGGGGGTTGGATGGAAAAAGTCGAAAAAAATCGAAGTTCCCAAATCGATAAAATTGAAATGTAGAATCAATTAAGGTTTAATACCGAGATCAAAAAGTCTTCTCAGAGTAAAAACAAATGATTTTTGGCCATATTAGAGTTAAAAAACGATCAAAAATATCCATATTTTTCACGAATATCGAAGTGAGAGTGGAGAGACAACCCTGGAAAATCGAAAAAGTTGCATATTATCCACGTTTTTTATCCGAATCAGCTGCGGATTGGATTTTTATGCTCAATACGAATATCTTATTTGATTTTAATCAAAAAATTGATATGTCAAATTTTTGAAAATTTTCGAAATTTTTGTAAGGGGGTTGGATGGAAAAAGTCGAAAAAAATCGAAGTTCCCAAATCGATAAAATTGAAATGTAGAATCAATTAAGGTTTAATACCGAGATCAAAAAGTCTTCTCAGAGTAAAAACAAATGATTTTTGGCCATATTAGAGTTAAAAAACGATCAAAAATATCCATATTTTTCACGAATATCGAAGTGAGAGTGGAGGGACAACCCTGGAAAATCGAAAAAGTTGCATATTATCCACGTTTTTTATCCGAATCAGCTGCGGATTGGATTTTTATGCTCAATACGAATATCTTATTTGATTTTAATCAAAAAATTGATATGTCAAATTTTTGAAAATTTTCGAAATTTTTGTAAGGGGGTTGGATGGAAAAAGTCGAAAAAAATCGAAGTTCCCAAATCGATAAAATTGAAATGTAGAATCAATTAAGGTTTAATACCGAGATCAAAAAGTCTTCTCAGAGTAAAAACAAATGATTTTTGGCCATATTAGAGTTAAAAAACGATCAAAAATATCCATATTTTTCACGAATATCGAAGTGAGAGTGGAGAGACAACCCTGGAAAATCGAAAAAGTTGCATATTATCCACGTTTTTTATCCGAATCAGCTGCGGATTGGATTTTTATGCTCAATACGAATATCTTATTTGATTTTAATCAAAAAATTGATATGTCAAATTTTTGAAAATTTTCGAAATTTTTGTAAGGGGGTTGGATGGAAAAAGTCGAAAAAAATCGAAGTTCCCAAATCGATAAAATTGAAATGTAGAATCAATTAAGGTTTAATACCGAGATCAAAAAGTCTTCTCAGAGTAAAAACAAATGATTTTTGGCCATATTAGAGTTAAAAAACGATCAAAAATATCCATATTTTTCACGAATATCGAAGTGAGAGTGGAGGGACAACCCTGGAAAATCGAAAAAGTTGCATATTATCCACGTTTTTTATCCGAATCAGCTGCGGATTGGATTTTTATGCTCAATACGAATATCTTATTTGATTTTAATCAAAAAATTGATATGTCAAATTTTTGAAAATTTTCGAAATTTTTGTAAGGGGGTTGGATGGAAAAAGTCGAAAAAAATCGAAGTTCCCAAATCGATAAAATTGAAATGTAGAATCAATTAAGGTTTAATACCGAGATCAAAAAGTCTTCTCAGAGTAAAAACAAATGATTTTTGGCCATATTAGAGTTAAAAAACGATCAAAAATATCCATATTTTTCACGAATATCGAAGTGAGAGTGGAGAGACAACCCTGGAAAATCGAAAAAGTTGCATATTATCCACGTTTTTTATCCGAATCAGCTGCGGATTGGATTTTTATGCTCAATACGAATATCTTATTTGATTTTAATCAAAAAATTGATATGTCAAATTTTTGAAAATTTTCGAAATTTTTGTAAGGGGGTTGGATGGAAAAAGTCGAAAAAAATCGAAGTTCCCAAATCGATAAAATTGAAATGTAGAATCAATTAAGGTTTAATACCGAGATCAAAAAGTCTTCTCAGAGTAAAAACAAATGATTTTTGGCATATTAGAGTTAAAAAACGATCAAAAATATCCATATTTTTCACGAATATCGAAGTGAGAGTGGAGAGACAACCCTGGAAAATCGAAAAAGTTGCATATTATCCACGTTTTTTATCCGAATCAGCTGCGGATTGGATTTTTATGCTCAATACGAATATCTTATTTGATTTTAATCAAAAAATTGATATGTCAAATTTTTGAAAATTTTCGAAATTTTTGTAAGGGGGTTGGATGGAAAAAGTCGAAAAAAATCGAAGTTCCCAAATCGATAAAATTGAAATGTAGAATCAATTAAGGTTTAATACCGAGATCAAAAAGTCTTCTCAGAGTAAAAACAAATGATTTTTGGCCATATTAGAGTTAAAAAACGATCAAAAATATCCATATTTTTCACGAATATCGAAGTGAGAGTGGAGGGACAACCCTGGAAAATCGAAAAAGTTGCATATTATCCACGTTTTTTATCCGAATCAGCTGCGGATTGGATTTTTATGCTCAATACGAATATCTTATTTGATTTTAATCAAAAAATTGATATGTCAAATTTTTGAAAATTTTCGAAATTTTTGTAAGGGGGTTGGATGGAAAAAGTCGAAAAAAATCGAAGTTCCCAAATCGATAAAATTGAAATGTAGAATCAATTAAGGTTTAATACCGAGATCAAAAAGTCTTCTCAGAGTAAAAACAAATGATTTTTGGCCATATTATGTAGAATCAATTAAGGTTTAATACCGAGATCAAAAAGTCTTCTCAGAGTAAAAACAAATGATTTTTGGCCATATTAGAGTTAAAAAACGATCAAAAATATCCATATTTTTCACGAATATCGAAGTGAGAGTGGAGAGACAACCCTGGAAAATCGAAAAAGTTGCATATTATCCACGTTTTTTATCCGAATCAGCTGCGGATTGGATTTTTATGCTCAATACGAATATCTTATTTGATTTTAATCAAAAAATTGATATGTCAAATTTTTGAAAATTTTCGAAATTTTTGTAAGGGGGTTGGATGGAAAAAGTCGAAAAAAAATCGAAGTTCCCAAATCGATAAAATTGAAATGTAGAATCAATTAAGGTTTAATACCGAGATCAAAAAGTCTTCTCAGAGTAAAAACAAATGATTTTTGGCCATATTAGAGTTAAAAAACGATCAAAAATATCCATATTTTTTAAAATTGATATGTCAAATTTTTGAAAATTTTCGAAATTTTTGTAAGGGGGTTGGATGGAAAAAGTCGAAAAAAATCGAAGTTCCCAAATCGATAAAATTGAAATGTAGAATCAATTAAGGTTTAATACCGAGATCAAAAAGTCTTCTCAGAGTAAAAACAAATGATTTTTGGCCATATTAGAGTTAAAAAACGATCAAAAATATCCATATTTTTCACGAATATCGAAGTGAGAGTGGAGAGACAACCCTGGAAAATCGAAAAAGTTGCATATTATCCACGTTTTTTATCCGAATCAGCTGCGGATTGGATTTTTATGCTCAATACGAATATCTTATTTGATTTTAATCAAAAAATTGATATGTCAAATTTTTGAAAATTTTCGAAATTTTTGTAAGGGGGTTGGATGGAAAAAGTCGAAAAAAAATCGAAGTTCCCAAATCGATAAAATTGAAATGTAGAATCAATTAAGGTTTAATACCGAGATCAAAAAGTCTTCTCAGAGTAAAAACAAATGATTTTTGGCCATATTAGAGTTAAAAAACGATCAAAAATATCCATATTTTTCACTAATATCGAAGTGAGAGTGGAGGGACAACCCTGGAAAATCGAAAAAGTTGCATATTATCCACGTTTTTTATCCGAATCAGCTGCGGATTAGATTTTTATGCTCAATACGAATATCTTATTTGATTTTAATCAAAAAATTGATATGTCAAATTTTTGAAAATTTTCGAAATTTTTGTAAGGGGGTTGGATGGAAAAAGTCGAAAAAAATCGAAGTTCCCAAATCGATAAAATTGAAATGTAGAATCAATTAAGGTTTAATACCGAGATCAAAAAGTCTTCTCAGAGTAAAAACAAATGATTTTTGGCCATATTAGAGTTAAAAAACGATCAAAAATATCCATATTTTTCACGAATATCGAAGTGAGAGTGGAGGGACAACCCTGGAAAATCGAAAAAGTTGCATATTATCCACGTTTTTTATCCGAATCAGCTGCGGATTGGATTTTTATGCTCAATACGAATATCTTATTTGATTTTAATCAAAAAATTGATATGTCAAATTTTTGAAAATTTTCGAAATTTTTGTAAGGGGGTTGGATGGAAAAAGTCGAAAAAAATCGAAGTTCCCAAATCGATAAAATTGAAATGTAGAATCAATTAAGGTTTAATACCGAGATCAAAAAGTCTTCTCAGAGTAAAAACAAATGACTTTTGGCCATATTAGAGTTAAAAAACGATCAAAAATATCCATATTTTTCACGTATATCGAAGTGAGAGTGGAGAGACAACCCTGGAAAATCGAAAAAGTTGCATATTATCCACGTTTTTCATCCGAATCAGCTGCGGATTGGATTTTTATGCTCAATACGAATATCTTATTTGATTTTAATCAAAAAATTGATATGTCAAATTTTTGAAAATTTTCGAAATTTTTGTAAGGGGGTTGGATGGAAAAAGTCGAAAAAAAATCGAAGTTCCCAAATCGATAAAATTGAAATGTAGAATCAATTAAGGTTTAATACCGAGATCAAAAAGTCTTCTCAGAGTAAAAACAAATGACTTTTGGCCATATTAGAGTTAAAAAACGATCAAAAATATCCATATTTTTCACGTATATCGAAGTGAGAGTGGAGAGACAACCCTGGAAAATCGAAAAAGTTGCATATTATCCACGTTTTTCATCCAAATCAGCTGCGGATTGGATTTTTATGCTCAATACGAATATCTTATTTGATTTAAAGCAAAAAATTGATATGTCAAATTTTTGAACATTTTCGAAATTTTCGTTGGGGGTTGGATGGAAAAGGCCGAAAAAAATCGAAGTTCCCAAGTCGATAAAATTGAAATGTAGAATCAATACAATACAGATTTCAAAAAATCTTCTCAGAGTGAAATCAAATGATTTTTGGCCATATTAGAGTTCAAAAACGAATAGCTCCGAATTACACCGAAAATGGAAATTTTGTAGGCAGCAATGACAAATATCAGAATCATTGTATTCCAGTTAAGATAATCAAGCTCTTAACTTGAATTGCTTTCGATTTCAAAAAAATTCGATGAAATCTCTTATGATATTGTGTGAATACAATGTTTCTGGCATTGAATCAATTAATAATGGGGGATATAGAGACGGCACTTGGGCAATCTACCCTATATCGTATAGTACATAAAACTGTCATAAATTCAACACTTGACACATGCTGCAATCAGAGAAAATAAACTATTGAACCATGCACGATGCTCGATTCAATTTCCATTTCATTAAAGTGACTTTTTTCCTTCTCTCCCCTCCTCACTGCCACTCACCCTCTTCTTTACCCATTCAGACACGGAACTTAGCAGAAACATGGAAAAGTGTATGAAACAAGACAATTACGAGATCTTTTGCCGGCTGCAGGCGGGCGAATCTGTTGCGGAGAGGGCAGTAGGGTGGGACTGGATGGGGGGTTGTTGGTCATGAACGGAGCTATCAGCACGCAAATATCGTCTGAGACAGGCGACAGAGCGTGAGTAAAACTGTGTGTGTGTGTGTGTGTGTGTATTATTTAATATATATTATATAGAGCTATTTCTGTGGCTACCCCCTTAGCCCCTGCCCGCACCCAGGCCGCCGCTACTGGCACCTCCCTCGCAGTTGTTGGTTTTTTTTTCCACTTTTTTACCACTTTGCTGGGCAAGAGTCTGGGCCCGAGAGCAGGAGATAAGCACTAGCAGCGGTGTGTGATAAGCATCAGACGCGTCGTCGGCCGATGCGGCGTTGCTTCCGACAAACGACACGAACAGATGCAGCCCCAAGACAGACACGAGAGAAAACGAAGATGCCGCTCGGCAGCTACCGATCGCGAGATAGCGTCAAGGCGAGCCAAGGCTGGGAGAGGGAGAGAGAAAGAGAGAGGAAAGGGACAGTGGGAGGGAGGGAGGCAGACAGAGAGTGAGAGAGAGGGAGAGAAAGCAAGTGAGAGCGTAAAGAAACGAAACAAAACAAAGAGACGTTAAGGCAGTGGCAACAAGGGAGAAGGGTTGCAGAAGGGGGCGGAGTGGCAGAGAGGGGCAGGCGGACAGACACGCTGGACCCGGCGCTGTCTGTGCTCTAGGGAGGCCGCCAGCCGATTATAAAAACGTTGCCACGGCGCCAAACTGAACGCATTGTCCAATCGCTTTTGGAGCTGCGTGGAGCTCTCCATCTAGTGATCCGAGATCTGTTTTAACCGTTTTAACCGTTTAACCGTTTTAACCGTTTTCAACCGCTAACCACTAACCGTCGTCTTGCCGTCGAAAAATACCGTTAGTCCGAGTCTGAGTACCGATCACGTGCGATACCCAACACAACAAGCAACAAAGTCCGGAAGGGGCACAACAACGAGAATATCTAAAAAGTTTTAGGTGCGTACCAAGAAAAGTCCTGCCAAATCCCATCCATGCCAAGCATCGACAGGACAATGGATAAATCATTTACCTTCCCGATTCACTCCCCTCACACACACACACACAAACACACGCACGCACACACCACAATTCTGGAATAATTTATTCGACATAAAACATAAAAACCGAATTTATAAAAAAAAAAAAAAAACGCGACAACAACATCGCCGTCTTCCTGTTTTGCCATAAATAAACTAAATATTCCAAATTCGTAACAATTTTGGAAAACAGTTCCCCAGTCCGAGGGGCGTATTATACCATATTTAAAACGTTTTCGTTATTTTTTTTTTTTGAGAATCATTCGCACATAAAACCGATCGATCGTGAATGCATAATGCATGAAAGTTGATTGTGCAACGCAAATGATTATTTATCGATAAATTATTCGTCAAAAGTGACGAAATAAAAGCGAAATATATCGAATATTGAACTTCATTCAAAACATCGCAAAGACCCCACCCACATTAAATTGATCGTAAGTGATCTCAATATCAAGTTTGAGAGACTCAAGAAACGTGCAGATCATAAGAGATTAACACAGAACTCAGTGATCGAATAATGTTGAAGATCCATAATCTGATCTGTGTGTGATCTGAAGATCAGTGAACATTGTGGATCCTACTCATTTGTTTATATTGAATTTTTGAATGGGCATTTCCAAACCTATATCAATTGAAGCTCCAAGAACTTGTCTTGCAGTCTCCAAACTACGATCAATGATCTTTATTAATGCTCAAACGATCGTTCGCAGCTTCCGTTGATCTTCCACTTAAATTCTTGCCCCGCTGCTGACTCAGTTCTGCCATAATATGTACCCACATTGTATACATGATCGAAGAACGATCATGAGCATGATGTGGATCGTGATGGTTGTCGATAATTCAACATCAGCCTGGGCACATTATTATTCATGATTTATTTACTTCATTGCTCTCGCCAGCATAAGTTCCCGGGGGCCCCAATCAATGGCAAATGCATACATACTTCTGTTTGTTTACCCAATACCCTAATAGCCCATTCCGAATTTTGCTTTTGCTTTTACGATTCTGATTCCGTTCCGATTCCCTTTCCCGTTCCGATGCTGCTTCAGTTTCTGATTCTGGTTTTCCTTTTCACTTGCGTTCGCATTTTCCATTTTTTTTATGCGGTTTTGTTTTCATTTTAACAATTGAACAATTAATTGAATTGCTTGCGCAGAGAAAACCAATACAAAATTGAAAGAAAAACATAAGTGGGAGAAAAAACAGAGAAGAAAAAAGAAAGAGGGAAAAAAACTTAAACAGTCTAAAAAAAAAAAAAAAAAAAACACAATAAGCAAGCCGGCCGGAATATCAGAAGGTATAGGGTGTTTGTCTGCCCCTCGATGAGGCATAACCGATTCGAACTAGTTTCGGGCGCAAATGAAAAAAAAATAACAAAAGATTCAAATGCTTGGCTAGCTGAAGAATACAGATACAGCTAGCCAGACGCATAGATAAAGTTACAAAAACATATATACAGATAAATGTATATAAATATGTGCATTATTGTGACTCTGCTTATTGTGACACTGATATTTTGTTATTACATGTGCAACGCCCCAAAAAAAAAACAATACGATCCATCATACCCTTCGCAATCAAACAACGATTGCCCCGCTAGAACCCTTCTTAATTATAATCTCTAAATCTCTCTCATACCTAAAGTGTATCAAGAATTTCACTGACTATTTCTGAGTCTTTCTCTATTTTAGTTCACTATGTTTCATTACAATTCCTTTTGTTCTGCATTTCATTTCCATAATTACGCTGTCAACTTGGACAACAAAAACAACAACAATTGGGAGAGTTATTAAAAATTTGTTCTACCGATTGTCTCTCATTTCCAAATGCCAACGAAATTGTAAACATTTCGAGAACTAATTAATTTAATTATGCCCACAAACAATTACGAATCGGAATCGGACAACAAAGAAAGCGTCAGCAAAGTCAAACCGGCTAAAAGTGCAGAGTGCTCACGTCTTTCGAAATCGATTGTGCTCTATGTGGATGGGTTATATAAAAAGTGTGGAGAGTTGAGAATGGAAATGCGGGTGCACACTCAGCTTACTTTGATTCAAGCTGCAAAAAAAAGAAAAAAAAAAAAAAAAAAGATAATACGAGCGTGTGTGCTACAGGCACGTTTTCAGCATAATATGCCCGATCCCATTAATATATAACATAAAAAATATATGTTTTTTGTATATCGAAAAAAATTCCACAGACTCGTATAGTTCCATTTCCAATATTTGGCAATGCCCAAATCTTTTTTTGTTAGCATAGAAACGAAGAATATTTTCTTTATCCCGATTGACGTCATATATGTGCGGCTAGAGAGCACAGACAACAACACAATATGTCAAATCTAGAAACGATTTCGAGCTATATGCAATACAACTGATTCATTATAGTACTACATTCTCTATATATGTATAGTATATTCACTCTCTCATATAGACATTCGAATTTTGTTTGTTCTACGACTGAAGCATTGATTAAGCCAAGGTTTTTGTTTTCGGGATCCTCTCTCTCTCGCTTTCTGGTTCGTATAGGTTTTGATTCTGAATCCAAATCTGAGTCACATGTTGTTGGCACACGAGCTCAGTGTGGCATCGATTAAACTGTATCACTCGCTCATATATGGATTGTGCATATTATATATGTACATATAGTACACATCGTAATATAGTAATACTATAAGCAAAGTCTACAGATTCTTAAGTCGCCTGCCTGCCTGCCTGCTTGACCGCCTGTCGTTAATTTGTCTCATTTAGCGCTGCTTAATTCCCTCGATCGATCGATCGATCGGTCGGTCGGGTTGGTACCCGTTCCCTTCTCCTGATACCGCAGCTGCCTACCCCAACTGTGGCTCAAGTGCAATGTCTCCTAACGGCCGATTAGCCATTGTTATAGATACTATAGATGTATCATATACTTGCTTGGGTATTTAGAAGCAAATCGGATCTGAAGATCATTGTACTTCGATAACATTTCGGCTCGCTTCTCTCTCTCTCTCTCTCTCTCTGTCACTCTCTGTCTCTGCTCTACGCTCGATGCATCGGGCTTATCAGCAGCTTGTTTGTTGCTACAATGGACCCCGGAAAGAGCTCTATGCCAAGAGGCATACAATGTATCCCCCCAGAGGGAAAACATAATAACAATATCAGTTTTCAGTGGGGAATGCTAAATCTCCGTCACATGGTACAGTTGCAGCCAGCAGCATCCAGCAATCGAACCGTCCGCCCATTGGCATTGTTTGTTTTTTTTTTTTTTTTTTTTTATTCATTTTCATATTCATTATATTTACTCTTGATTGTTGTTATTATTATTCTTGTTACTTGCCACTATCTATGAGCTTCATTTGCATTATTAATCTGCCATTCGCGCTCGTAGTTTGAATATTAATAAAGCAGGCGCAACGTCGTTTATGCGTTTATAACAATGTTAGAATATAGAATTCAATAACACGATATCACGATTTGGGAAGAACATTGGCGGGGAAATTTACTGATCACATTAATTGTTGGTTATTAAAAAAAAATAATAAATTAATTTGCTTTGTTCGTTAAAGAATAAATCAATTTGCGTTGTTAAGTTGAAAAAGTTATCGAGTTTGATTTATTGCAAAGGATGCAGCAACGAATTCGATATCCTTTGCGCAAGTTGATTTTCCGATAATGCGATATGCCGATAACGCGTCTCGCATAACTAGGCAACACTTGCCGCTGCCTGTAATCGGTCAGCGATGAGCGGCAGCTTATCAACAGCTGAGCTGGACGCAGCGACAGCGACGGCGACGGCGACGCTCGTGTTCCATTGCCGTTTCGTTGCGCTAGCGCGCTGCTGCTGCTGTTGCTGCTGCTGTTGTTGTTGCTGTTGCTGCCGATGCGTACAGCGAGTCAAGCGGGGCTTGTGGCGTATTTAAAAGCGCGCGCGTAACGCGCCTCAGATACTTTTCACCGTTTGGCGCGTTCGAACGTAAAGACAAGATCACTCCCGCTAGCCGAAACAGCGTAATAGTAAACAACACAAATCGGTAGTATATCGATAAATTCGTGTAAATAAAAATAACAACCAAATGAAATAAAATACACAAAAACAAAAAAAAAATATAAATATCGCACTATCGCGTCGCGTCGCCTTCGCTTCGCTTCGCTTTTCTGCTGTTCTGTGTTTTTGTTCTCGTTCTCTTTTCGTTACGCGTTTCGCTTGAGTTGCATTGTCGTGTGTGTTTTTTTCTGTTTTCCTTTTTTCTCTCTCTCTCTCTCTCTCGCGCGTTTCGTTTCGTTTCGTTCTTTTTTTGTTTTTATTGTTCGCCAATGCACTTTGGGTGTTTTTAATGTGGTCGCTGCTGCATGTCGCGTCGAAGCTCCTCCACGAAGCCGGAACAAGAACAAGAACGAATCGCCCGCTCCAGCTACAGCATAAGAAACAGAAACACTTGACGCACAGCTGACAAAACGCAGAAAACAAACACAGAAGCGCAACAAATTGTGAATTGCCTCAGCAAAATTAGTGCAGCTTCCAGTATACTATACTATATATATCAAATATAATATATATTTACATATATTGTATAACAACCAACACACACACACACACACAAAGTTAGCTCCAGCGAGTGACAAGTGCGCAAACTTTCCATTTCGATAAAAACAACGAAACCGGGCAGGCAGCAGGAAAAACGCCAGCAAGAAAAGTGTGAATGAAACGATCGAAACAATCGTGACAAGTGCAACGCGAACTTGAGAAACCGAACAGCTGTCGAAAGCAACAACAACAACAAACAAAACAAAATAAAAAAAAAACAAAAATAACCCAACTGAACTGAACGGTAAATGAATTAAATCTCAGAGTTATCAGTTACAAATGTAGCTGAATTTATTATAATAGAGAGAAAAAGAAGAAGAAGCCTTAATTTCAAAACAAAATATTCCTATGGGATATAGTTATACGACCAGACTTAAATGAAAACAGCATTACAATGTTATGGACAAAATTAAAGTTGCAGCTTTTCATACAACATCTCCCAAATTTGTTATTCCCAACACATTTCAACCGATAGATCGATCGACAGTATAGCAGAGGCAGCCAGAGAGAGAAAGAGAGAGGTGGAGAGGAAGTACGAGATCAGATCCCGCTAAATTTGTTGTTAAATATTTTGTTTAACAAGCTAACTTGAACTAAATATTTAAATGATTTGTTTGAAATTGTGCAACATCTTAACTTATACTCAAATTTATAGTTTCACTTTAGAGTTCGAATACTACGTCATAAAATATGGAATTTACTTTAAAACCATAATAGAGACCCACAAGATTCTTTCCTCCCGCTCACTAGCTTTGTTTTCCTTGCTTACTCTGCAATTGACATTGAAGGCAATCCGGGTTCTGAGTCCAAGTTTTCTATTCGCATAATGAATATAGAAACTGGAATCTCATATAATTTACATATTTAATATGCTTCTCTGTTCCCCTCTTTTACTATCTTATGCTTTCTTTGTTGACTCAGAAGTGTTTTTTTTTAACTAGTCAGATCGATCAGTAGATCTCTAATCAATGCAACGCTTCTCCTTCTGTCTATCTACAAGGCCGGGTGAAGGGCCCAAGCCAAGGCGGAAGCGTGGGCGGAGGTCAAAACGATCAAAGATAGTATTATCATTCCGATAACAATCACTATGTACTATGTGATGGCTAATTATTATAAACTACTTGCATTGTTCTATGTGTTAATTCTTATTATTAATTAATTATGTATGAAAAGGGAACGTGAAGAAATTGCAACATGATACATGCACATTATTAGGAAATCGTATTCATCGCATTCGAATTGCATAAAATAGTTAATTAATTTCATCTCTCTCTCTCAGCCGTCTCTGTTCTAACTCGTTCGTAGTCTTCGGATTTGGTATCGTGTTCGCGGTTCCTGTTTTCCTTGATGTTTGAGTTGCGAGTGACGTTTGTTATCTTGGCAGGTTCAATGTAAACGTTTCAAAGGCACATGAATAATTGTTTGTCGTGCTGTTCGGCTGCGTGCTGTGCTTGCTGTTGCCGTTGGCGTTGGTTCCTTTAATAAATATAAATCAAGTGAAAGATTGCGCGCAATAAATCATAAATTAGTACAACAACATGAGCGGCAACAACAAAGTCTCAGACGCAGTCAGTTCAGGTCACGCAACTGTCAGTGCTCACTGTTAAATAAAAAAGACGATTAAACGGAAATCGAAATCGAAACATTAATATAAATGGTAGCTCTGTTAGTTAACAGGCTCTGTTAACCCGCTGCATGATCCTTGCCGCCTGAGCGCCATCTTGCTTGCAATGTTATCGGCGCGGCTAACTTAAATGCTACAATTAGCAGCACATTTTGAGCAATGAAAACTAAATAGAAATGGTTGCCCTGTTAGTTTACAGGCTC
Source organism: Zaprionus kolodkinae (assembly GCA_018901885.1). Lineage (NCBI taxonomy): Eukaryota > Metazoa > Arthropoda > Insecta > Diptera > Drosophilidae > Zaprionus > Zaprionus kolodkinae. Next base: position 330,759 of record JAEIFM010000040.1, on the reverse strand, counting down.
TGTTAACCCGCTGCATGATCCTTGCCTCCTGAGCGCCATCTTGCTTGCAATGTTATCGGCGCGGCTAACTAAACTGCAACGATTAGCAGTACATTTTGAGCAATGAAAACTAATTAGAAATGGCTGCCTGTTAGTTAACAGTCTCTGTTACTCCACCTGCATAACCTCCTTCCTCTTTGGGACGTCATCTCCTTTGCACTGTTATCGGTGCGCGCCCAACTTAACTGCAACGATTAGTAGCACATTTTCAGCTATGTAGGTAGCAACCATTTCCAGTTTAATGAATCGCCGACAATTATCCATTTATCCGTTAATGAATGCGTCGCAATGGCTGGCTGAATATCTTGTTGCTTTAACGAATTGTTTGTTTTGTTCACTCGGTTCTTTTTTTTTTATTTTCCCCCACCCATTATTATTATTTATATTTTTATATTTGCACGCCTTCTGTTTGGCATTTGGTTAATTTGTTCGTCTATTTTTGGGCATAATTTTTTTTTTTTTTTTTTATTAAACAATTAGGGCAAGCGCTTCGGACTTGTTTGCGCCGTCAATTAGATGCTCTACGGCCACGTTCAGGCGTTGATCAGCATTGTCGTGCATAAGCACACACACACACACAGACACACACACACACACACTCACTACATGCATTCGTGTTTATTTGTGTTTCGTATTTGTATTCAATTTATTCATTTTCTTCAATTACATTTTAATGGGCCATTAATTTAGACGCCCAATTGAGTGATCTGCCGATCGAGCGTAAGGTCGATTAATGCAATGGCCTATAAGGGGCTGCGAACTACTGGGAAAAAGTTGCAATTCTCATTAGCTGCTTGTGCCCTCTATGAAGATATAATCCCATTATTCTTATTAGTATATAATAACAGTGCTTGTATTATTCTTTTATTTTCTTACAGATTACAGAAGGACCAAAGCAAACCAAACCACATTGTACTTTACTAAGCATCACAGCTTGGCAAAGTAAATCGTACGTTAATCGGACCAAAACCCGCACCAAAGTCCTATTGAATTTCTTTTTTTGCTACGCGCACAAAAACCAAAAATCAACTTGAACTATAGAATGGTAGAAGGTGATTCTCCTAAAAGTAAAAGCGAATGTAAGTAAAAAAAAGAAAAAAGTACAGTAAACTTTCTTTAAAGTTATCGTTTTAGCTCACAATTCGTAGCACGCTCTAATTACATTTATTTATCGATTATTCCTGTATATATAGCCTATAATGTAGAAGCTGGCCTACAACCAAACTACAATCAGAACAACGCAGCCGCAGCCGCTGCCAACGCGGGCAGCAACGCAGCAAGCAACCCCAACCCGAACTCAGCAAGCCTAACCGGTTCGCATAGCAATTCGATAACGAATAGCAGCAGCAACGCGGGACAGCAGCATATCGATAACCGTGCGATCATTCAACCGTACTCACTGGGAACGGGCAACAAGCAGCCGGAGTATCAGTTTGCGGCGGATAATCGCGGCTACGAGCCGGAAACGAACATCAATGGCAAACAGCAGCAGCAGCATCAGGACGTAGAACGTGTCGGTGCTGGCGGCGCCGGTGATAGCCATGATGCGACTGTGGGCAAGCACAGTAAGGCGCCGCTACCGCCACCGACCCGACCCATAGTTGCCAACTTCGAGCGTGCCATCGAGTTGTGCGAATATGGGAAATTCCATTATATATTGCTGGCCATTTGTGGCCTGGTCAGCACATCGGAGGAGATGGATGTTATATCGATGTCATTCATATTGCCATCGGCCCAATGTGATTTGGATTTGAATACGGAAACAAAGGGATGGCTAAATTCGATCATATTCATTGGCATGATGGTTGGCGCCTATTTCTGGGGCAGCATCGCTGATAGTTTCGGTCGCAAGAAGATTCTCATTGTCATCTCGTTCATGAATGCCTTTTGCATTGTTGCCTCATCGTTTTCGCAAAGTTATACCTATTTTATGCTGTTTCGTTTCCTCAATGGCGCAGCGTAAGTACAAACAATAAGAAAAAAAAAACCTATATATACTTAATAGCTACAGTAGGCACTCGATAACAGTTCAAAAAGCAGAGCAAAATTATCAATGCACAGCTTCCAATTAGTATTTTTTTTTGTCTATCGATACTTAGCACTTTAGCCGATAACAAGCATTCTAATTTGCAAGCAATCGCACACACACAACACACACACACGTGCACGCATCTCTCGTTTCTGGTATCCCAATTTTCGAGTACATCTGTCGTTCGGATCATTGTTGTTGATCGAATGACACATGGGAACATGAGCATGGGTATTCGGGGGCCGAGGTGTTAATTCAATTAACTTTGTTATAAATCACAACAAAATATTTGAGCCGCAATATCGTGACTGTTTATGCTAATTAAGCCTGCTGCGGTGTCCAGTTTGCTGGAACGATCCGCATATAAGCACACGCATGTGCATATCTTACATATATGCATGCATAAGTATTTATTACTTGTTTATTGTAGCCCCAAAAATACAAAAAAAAAAAACTGGGAAATATCTCATTGCCTTGGCCTCTTGCGGCTGACTCAGCCTCGTGGCAAAAAATTCCCCCCCTCTGGCGGGCCAACACTTTCGCCACTGACTGTGACTATTCATGCTCCATTAGTTTTGCCAATCGTTTGCTAATTACCCATGTGAATTGCAACTGCTCATCGATATTTTACACAACAATATTAATCGGCCATGATGCGTCAGGCTTTTGTCTGTGTCTTGCTCGCGGACAGTAGCTCAGTGCTGCGAAACTGCAGGCAATATGGCGTCGAGAGAAGTGCGTGCTTTTTGTTTTTCCAAATTTCAAAACAGATCAATGAAAATTATTATGAATACAAAGGATTGCTATAAATAGATAATTAGCAAATTATTAAGCTTTTTTTCTGGCTACTTTGTTGTCTTTAAACTAAGCTAATTATATTTTATTCTCTTTCTTGCAGTCTCGGCGGCAGTGGTCCTGTCATTTGGTCCTATTTCGCCGAATTCCAACCGAAAGCGAAACGTGGCTCCATGTTGAGTTTCATGGCTGCATTCTGGACCTTTGGCAATCTCTTTGTCGCTGGCCTGGCCTGGCTGATCATTCCGAACAAAATTGGTGTTGAGACCGAGCATTTCACATATAACTCATGGCGTATTTTCCTGCTGGTCTGCTCCGTGCCATCGTTCCTGGTCGGTTTTCTACTTTTCTATTTGCCCGAATCACCCAAATTTCTGCTGATGCGCGGCAAGAAGGACAAAGCTTTGGCCATTTTCCGTGGCATTTTCGTTACGAACACCAAGAAGAAGCCCGAGGAGTATATGGTCTATGATCTGGAAGTCGATGAGAAATTGTCCACTGAGAGCGCTGTGGGCATTAGTGGCAAATATAAGCGTATGGTCTCCGGCATGGTCGATCACAGTCGCGATCTATTCAGGGCACCAATTCTGAGATTTACGCTCGTCTCAATCACCATCAATTTTACATTCCACATTGGCTACTATGGTCTGATGATGTGGTTCCCAGAGGTATTCAATCGTTACGAGGAATTCGAGAAGACCCATCCCCACGAGCAGGCCGACATCTGTGCCGTCACCGAGTACGTGGTGAATCAGACGCAAGCGAATACCGTGAATAATGTGTGCAATGCAAAGATTCCACCATCGGTATTCATGGAGTCACTGATCACACTGGCCTCAGCTCTGCCCGCCAATCTGTTTGCCATCCTTTGCATGGACATGTTGGGTCGTCGTTTCTTCCTGATTGCCGGCACAATGACCGCAGGCATTGGCTCGGCCCTGATGTATTTGGTGCGTAGTTCGCTGCAGAATCTGCTCGTTTCCGCCATCTTCAGTGGCGCCATATCGGCAGCCAATGCAGCACTCGATTGCCTCATCACCGAAGTATTCCCCACCAAGTTAAGGGCCACCGGTGTGGCCATCTCCATGGTGGCAGCCCGTCTGGGCGGCATTATTGGTAACATTGTGATCGCACAGCTGTTGGATCACTTCTGTCCGGTGCCAACGTTCATTGTATCCGGTCTGCTCATCGGTGGCGGACTGATGTGTCTCCTCTTGCCGAATACGACGCGAAAGGAGCTCAATTAGTCAGTCAGGAGGGGTCACTCACAATCACAGATTATATACCATAGAATAATAGATCGGAACAGATAAACCATATACCAATACAATATTGAAAAATAATCATAAAAAAAAAAAACAAATCAATTGAAATACAATTGCTACAATCGGATAGACCGGTATATCGATAACCTTGTAACCTTAAACGCCCCGCCCACCTTTGCCACACATACACGAACACACAAGCACACACACAGCCACGCCCACACCGCGCCTCAGTGCGTAATTGTATTGTTATAGAGTGTGCCTGAGTCGTCATACGGATTACATTAAGCGATCTTCGGGATCGTCAGTAATTATGTTTAATGATAACGATAACAATTTTTTGTCTAGTTCTTAAGTACAGTTTGTTTTTTTTTTTTGTTTTGCCTATCGGAATTTACCCCCAAAAAACCCCCCACCCTCCCCACTCCGCATACAAGCCAGCTTGAAGATATATAAACAGAAGTAGATAAACCAAATACGCTGCGATTTATATACGATAAACGATAAACCATATTATATACTATATACTATACTGCATTGTTAAATACCTTATTGTATATGTATATGTTATATAGGGAACGTAGTACGTGTGTATCTTGTAGTAGTTGGGTAGTACGAGTACGGATTAGCGAGTTAAACTAACTTTTTTGGCAAGCGCCGGCGCCGGCTGGAAGAAAAGGAAGGAAGCTGAAGAAGAAGAAATCGATGATGAAAAGATAATGAAAGAGAAAGAGAGAGAAAATGCTTAGGAAACAGGATCAAGCAGGGATCATCGCGAGAGCAGCAACGCCTGCTGGCAGTTATTGTTGTTATTATTATTATTATTATTATTACTATTATTATTGCTAATTATTAATGCATGTTACATAATACACATACATATGTATGCGTATGCGTATATATACACAAATACACACATATAAATATATATACAAAAGAAAGAAACACACAAAAGTTTTATGTAACAATATTATTATGATTATTACGATCAGTTGCATTATATACTATATTTTTTTTTGTTTTTTTTTCTAATCATTATTTAGGGCAGAGCACAGGAAAAAAAGATATGTATTTGTAAATTCTAGTTACATACACTATGTTATAACGAGTTATTCTATTACCATAATGCAAAACGCAGAACATAAAGTATAAAATCCAAAAAACCCCAAAATACCAATTAAAAACACCATTAAAGAAAATGCAAAAATAAAGCAGAAAACAAACAAAAAACAAGAAAATGTGTTTTTATTTAAGATGAAATTCTATAGATGAAGATAACACTCGATAGACAGCAGGATTTTTTCCTATGTTTTGAAAAACTTCGACCTTTCGATTCTACAATAAAAAATAATGAATTTAAAGTTTTCAAAAATTTCGATCTCTCATTCTCTATGTCTTTCCTACTATCCCTTTACTCGATTTCATACGTCAAAAATCATTATAATTCCTTGAGAGGACATTTTATTCATTATTTGGGCTCTAGATTCATTCCGCATTAAAAAATAATGAATAAAATGTTTTCAGAAATTTCGACCTTTACTAAATCTTTTCATAGTTATAATAGCTAAAAAGTGGGGTTAGAAACCTCGTTAAGAACTTATCTAATTGTCAGTCGATTATGAAATAAATAATAATAATTGCTCACTGTGGTTAATTGATAATTGTTGGGTCAATTTATTTAGATCTGTTATGCCGTCTAGACGAAACACCTGCACCCACATACCTAATACTAAATTCAATTTTCGATCCTCATCCCCCACGAGAACTATGCATACCATTCTCACGATTAACGCGAGCGCCAAAGATCAAACAAATTGAGTAGGCAGCTAATTATAACAGTAACTTAAGCTCGAACTGTATCTGTATCCGTATCTGTATCTGTCGAAATATACATATGTATCTATATCTTAATCTACATCTGTCGTATCGTATCGTGTGGGCTGACCAACCCAACGACCGACCGCGAACACGCGACTTACCTAATGTTTATTTGCTCAACGAATCTCTGCAGTTTAGCTCAAATATTGGCAAAGATCTCTAGTCAGAATTAACGTTAATTGAATGAGTACACAGAAAGAGCCGAATCGAATATATATACTTATATGTATATGTATATCTATGTAGTTGTCTAGGCATAGATAGAAACACCTAGATGCGTCTGCGGTTCCATCTGGAGAAATCAATGTGGTGGTGAAAGCTTTGTGAATCATCCTGATCTCCCTTCGAATTATCCATTCCAAACATAATAATAAACGTTTGTTTTTCAGGGTGTTTTATTTATTTTTTTAAATTTTATTTTTATTTTCACTAATTCGCAACATTTCTTCTTTAATTAATTATACATACATAGTTTCTCATAATTTTTACAGCATTGTCTTTTTTTTTTTTTTTTTTAATTTCCTTCAAATTTCCATATATATTATTTATTTATTTTTTTTTTTTTTTTGCATTGACTTGAACAATTCTTTAACTTTTTACAGCACTTTAATGAGTTTTGCTTGAGTTATACATATATCATATATATATAGTATATTACGGGTAGCACAAACGTGTGAAGTACGTGTGTATGTGTGTGTTTGCTTGTTTGTTTGTTTTATTTCTTACATACATGGACTTATATGGATATTACTATCGGATCGAGAATGCCAAACATGGAGCTGGAGTTGGGAGTAAGTAAGTAGGACACACTGGCGACATGGTGAGAGAGAGAGAGATGGTAACTGGAGGTGACACGCAGCCTGATGAGGAGAAACTCTTAACAATTTCAAACTAGAACTATATATACACAATGATTTCAACTTGGATCTCGGCAAGAGATAAACAGAGAGAGACAGAGAGAGAGAGAGAGAGAGAGAGCTTTCCAGCTGATGGATGGATGGATGCTTGATCATGTTGTTGTTCTGGTTCTGGTTCTGGTTGTTGTTACTTTTTACTTTTATTATCGTTTTGTTATTGTTCATTGTGCTGCGAGTAGCGAGAGCGTGACAGAGATAGAGATAGAGATGGATGGTGCCAAGAGCGAGAGAGAGAGAGTGAGACTTGTGAGAGCTTAGCAGGGCGGAGCCCGGCAGTGGGCAGAAAGAGAGCGTGAGAGAGAGAACGAGAGGATGGAAATGGATTGGGCTAGGCTAGGGAGGAGGAGGAGTGTGAAGCGCTCGAGAATATGATTATTTAGATTATACAACTTGAATTCGGTTTATTACATATTGCATTTACATAATAATACACATGATGAATACATACATATATATTGCTTTGTCCTGCAATTTGCACCACCCAGAAACAATACATATATGTATATATTTCTATCTATATAAATATATGCATATAGCTTAAGGCCTTTCGATCCTGCACACAAAACCAGCAAAAGCAAAAAAAACAAAATGATTTCCACTTAATTAAACATATTGGCTCTAAACATATTTGCATTTTAATTTGTGATCAAGCGAACATATGTATTTATAAATTAATGTATTCGAAAGTTACAAAAAAAAAAAAAAATAAAATAATAATAATTATAATGAAATAAAATGATAATAGTAATAATAATTAAAAACAAAATTAAGAATGATTCAATGAACTCACAGAGAAACAAAACATCTCATTATCAACATATAGTATGTATATATATATATATAATGAAATTTCGACAATCATAATATAATATGCTAGGCACATTTTTGCGCGGAAATCAAGAAATACAAAAAAAAAAAAACAGCTGCCGGCAGACCAAGCCGAGGCATAGGCACACACACCAATCGTTTTTACAAATCTTTTTCTTCTTCTTGTTCTTAATTCTTGTTGTTTTCTTTTAAAAAGTCGCTAATCGTATCGCTTAAACTACTACATAGCACATACATGTACAATGGGAACCGGAACCGGAAGTCGGGCAATGCTTTACACACACACTCTCGGCGTGGCAATACCATATTTTGCTTGCTATTTGTAATCTGTGTGTTTGGTGTGTGTGTGTGTGTGTGGTGTGTGTGTGTGTGGTGTGTGTGCAGTTTGGTTTATGTAGGGTGAGTTTCTGGTTTATTGGTTTTCTAGTCTATTGCGTATAATCTTATGGATCTTACTGGGACATTTACGTTGACAACACGAAGAGCCATCTTATTAATCATATATCTGTATCTGTATCTGTATCTGTATCTGCATCTGCATCTGTTTCTGTATCTGTAACTATCAATTGGCAACTCTAAGAGTGTAACTCTCTGTGTGTGTTTGTGTTTGTGTGTGTGTATCTGTATCTGGAGCGCGTCTGCTGGCTCTGCAAACATCGCTCCGCCCTAGAGTTGCTGCTCAACACCAAGAGAAAAAATGTATATATGCAATATATATGTTTTCATATAGTATGGTTTTAATATATGTAACTTTTCATTTATTCTGAATAATCATCTTGTATGCAACAAGTTGCGCAACTGCATTTCGGATTGACGGTTTATGTTCACGGTTGTTGTTGTTGTTGTTGTTTTTTAAGAACTTTTGTATTTACGGTTTGGTTTTGTTTTCTTTTGTTATCTGATTGAATCTTACTTTCTGTCATCATTTCCCTCAATTCTCAATTATTATTTGCATAATTCTTTATTTTCCCCCCCTTCCATTATCCTCAGCTTGTTCTATTTTGTTTTTCTGTTTTCTGTTTTGCTTGCCTTTCCACCACTTTAACGTGCCTCCATATACGTGTGTAGTTCTTATCGGTATCGGTAATCGTTTTATGGGTTTTGCTCATTAATGTTTAGCATTTTTTTAAATTCCACTCCTCCATTTTCCATTCTATTTTTGCTTGCTTTTGCTTTTGCCTGCACACATCTTTCACCGTCTCACGCACCCACGCACTCTAACATAGTATCTGCCTATCTGCCGCCTAACGCCTTCTTATCTGCTAACCGCCTAATCAGCTAACTGCTAACTGCTAACTGCCAATTGCTAGTTACACTCGACTGCTGCGCTGCGCATCGCCTTAGTTATCCAGCCAGGACTCGCGTCATTCTGTATAATCCCACCAATCCTTTTCGTATCCTTCGTGCACATGATTGAGCAGGACTGTGCAACGTTTCTCACAATATCTGCAATATAAATATATATAATATAAAATATATATAATATATTATCTTATTTGATTGTTTACCTGTATTTATCCTGTACTTTCTGTTTAATATCAGCCAGATTCTCGGATGTAATATCACGTTCCAAATACTCGGACAATTTCTCTGTTGCCGACTCCAAATCCTTTTGATTATCCTCGAATATCATGGATTGATTGTTCTTCTTCAAGTAATACGCAAACACGTATGTGTACATCAGAGTCTGACGACATTGGCAGAGTATATCGACAGCCTTTTTAAGGAATTGTACCTGCAAATGTTCTGTATTAGCATTTGTCCTTTAACATAAATCCCCCCCGTAGCATACCTCTATCCAGGACATATTGTGTTGCTGCATTTCCTCCATTTTTTGCTTTACTGACGCATACAATTTGTTCTCGAACTTCATAGATTGCATGTGATTCATATAGCGATTATAATAGTGCAAATATCTGTATCGAGAGAACATATATGATTCATTATTATAATCGAGTGATTCATCGTCAAGCATTCATTCTCACCTGGCCAGTGATGAGCGTAGCTTTTCCTGTGCATCACGCGCCGCCTTTGCCTCATCCTCATCGTAACGATTGCAATTGTACCATGAGGAACCATGTGGCTCCCACGAGCCGAGGCACACCCAACAGAAATCATGTTTACAATTTTGATTCTTACAGATCATATGATTGCAGCCACCATCCTTTTCGATGGTAACACTGCATCTGGGACACTCTTTGGTATTAGCCGCAATCCAATTGGACGTCTCCGAATCATCATCGCATTTCTTAATCCATTTCTTTAACCAACGGCACTGCACCGGATCATGCCAATTCTCACCGCAGGCAAAACAGAATACATGACCGCATTTGCAATGGACGCGACGTGATTCCGCATAGGGCACCTTTACCGCATAGGTGCAATCGACGGACGGACACCAGCGTAACAGCTGATTCCATTCAACGAAACTATTGGTGATCAACTGTTGATATTTGACTTTAACCCGCGTATCGGGCACCAGCTTGGTAACGGTCACATCATCAACCAAAATATCACAGCCGTGCGCGGCGCACGATATCTTCTGGCCGAGTCCTTCTGTAACGATTTTCGTTGTTAGATACTCGCGCCAACAGTTCAGGCAGAAACGATGACCGCACTCCAATCCGGTCATGGACTGAAAGCAAAGAAGGCACAGTTATAGTTCTATATACATATATATAATGCACGATGTATACTCACATCTGGAGGCAAGACTGAGAAACATATCTCGCACTCTTCAAACTGGCTACGTGTAGTCTGCAATGAGAGTGCATGAGAGAGAGAGAGTTAGAGAGTTGGAATACAGTAGATTATAGCAACACCTTACCTTTTGCTGCACTGCCTCGGCTGGCTTGTTAAACGGATTTATAACGTGTGCGCATTTGAAGAACTCTTCCGTATTATCATCGCTGCCCTCAAAATATTTCTCCAGCAGTTTCTCCTTGTCCCACTTGAATTGGTTAAGCAGTATTCGTGTTGTGGGCGTGGGTAACTGTAAGAGTTTTAAGGATATAGTTAGTATAAATAAATCAAATGTATGAGAAACAAGTTCAACTAAAACTAAACTATATTTCACATAGGATAACTTAAGTTTTTTTTTTTTTTTTTAACTTAACGCGCGCTTCTAGCTCTTATCAACCAACCTACTAGGCCTTATCAGTTGTGCAGGGGTTTTATGATATACCGAATATCTGCAATCATATTTGCAGGAAGTATTGTTGCAGGAAGTGTGACTCACCTTTAACACACGATTAACCTCATCGATTATCTCGCGCTGATACTGCACTATCTCATCTGTGGTTAGCACCTTATATTGATGATCATCCGTATCCAATTGACGTTCCGTCGAACTGGGCATATCCACTTCCATGGCAAAATCATCGTCACCATCATCGCCAGATGATACATTCCCCGAATCGACATTGTCCAAGAAATCATTATCGTTATCCGAGTCCATTGCGCAGAGAGACTTCCCTAGAGACTTGACGTCTAACGGTTTTCCCTTTGCTCTTGTTTTTCTATTGCCTTTCTGTTTTTCTTTGTGGCGCTGGGAGCTGCTGCTGCCGCTGCTGCTGCTGCTACTCAAGATTGATGGCCGTCGCCTGGCTTCCTGTCTGCCTTCCGATGCTGCTGCTGCTGCTGCTAACGTTGTGACAGGCGCTGCCTCTGCTTACTCCGCCGCTGCTGCTGCTGCTGCTGTTGCTGCTCTTGTTGTTTTGTATGGTTTCAGTTATTCCTGTGTTCTCCTCTATTTGTGTGCTTCAAATTACGCGCACGCTTCTACCACTCTGTTATTCTCATGAATTTTGCAATTTACTGCGTATTTTGCACTGCCAAAGAAAAAATATATTTAATGTGAAATTTATTAGTTTCGTGTACTCACATAAGTTGTTGCTACAGTTACATACACAAACAGAGAGAAACGAACACACACACACTCGCACACACACACACACACACAATTGGCCATAAGGCAGCATAGTTATTACATACTCTGACAACAGAGACGTCACTTGACCTTCGCTGTTTCTGTGCCCGCGAGCAAACAATATCACCTTCCCCACCAGCCCCAGCCCCAGCCCCCTCTCCCCACCACAACCCACAGCTGTTAGGCGAAAGTATGCAATGGTGTTATTGTTGTTGTTGTTGTTGTCGCCGTTTTTATTGTGTTATGACACATACATAAATACAAACGCGCGTATGCACAGATCGTTGCACGCACAACGCACGTATACACGCTCATGAAATTTGTTTAATTTTTATGTAATTTTTATACATACTCACTCACACACACACACGCATACAGCTATGTGTGCGTAACGAAACAGCTGTGAAAATAATGCAATTACAGCTGTTAATGCAAATTTTTTTTTTTTTTTCTTTCTGACAGCTCGATAACATTGCACTGTTAACTAACATACTGTGATGCTTATTCCAATTGGATCGAACTAGTTCGTTGTTCATGTTTATGCACCTGCTGCTAGCTTCTTTCTTGTTACCATTTGGCTATGCCTACTGCTGCTGCTGCTGTTGTTGTTGCTGCTGCTGTTGTTGTTGTTATGCAGCCCACTTATAAAACTTTTCATCAACTTTACTCGATATGTTTGATACACACAAGCACACACACACAGACACATGTATATACAAAGGGGGGCAAACGAAAATAAACACAGAAACGTACTGTAATTGCCAGCGATTACAATGTCTTTATGCCCAATTCGTGGCTCCTTGTGTCGCACATTGTATTGTTGCGTTTTATTTCGCCTTTGTTTTTCTCGGCTATATGTATTTCTATGCATGCAAGTGTGTGTGTGTGTGTGTTTGTGTGTGAGTATGTAATTCAAGTCCGTTTTTTTTTTCTTGTTGGCGCTGCAAAATTAAAACGCCATAAAAAAAAAGAGTCCAAGTAAGCAAGACTACATACAGAGCTGCACAATGGACAGACACTTGGGCACAACACAGCAACAACAACAACAACAACAATACAAAGCTCACGATGAGCCTAACAAAACACGTCTATGTGCATACATATGTACGTACATACATACATACATGCATACGTGTGTACACATGCTTGTCTGCATGTATGCGTTCAGCAATGTGTCTATGTGCGGGCATGTACAACACATATGCACATGTACATATGCGTATATGTATTTACATGCATATGTATGCATGCCTATAAGCGTTTACGTATTGCCATATTCCAATTGGACCACACAATTCCTTTTTACCAAATGTGCTGCAGACATTTTTGATTTGAGAAATAGGTTGAAAAAGCAACAACATACCAATACATTGCACTAGCACATCAAATCACATGAATTATATACAATTATGTGTGTCTGTATATATATAAAAATATATATATATATACATATATATGTACTTATGTACATATGTAGTTCAATACACGTATGACACAAAATCAAGGCAACCATATACACATGCATACGTTTATAACACATACAACAGCTGCAGCAGCTCACTTTTCTTTCGCCTTACACACACGTCTCCTGACCCCGTTCAATTTTGTTGCTTTATAACATTATTTTAGGTGGATTTTTCATACTTTTATTTACTTCTTGTCTTAATTTTAATAATATTGCGACGCGACGCGATTTCCACGCAAAAGCAACATCTGGCAGCTCTACTCGATACGGAATATCGATACAGTCGTGACCTGCTTATATCGATGAATAATGCAATTATATCGTTTGTGAACGATGTTAATGAATAAGCGGCTACACTCTGAAATGTTGGGGTTTGGAACATGACTAAATTATTGGGACACCGAGTGTAGCCAAGACACACACCAATCATGAGTCAGCAGTTGTGCGCAGCCAACTTCACGTAAAATTTTTACTCGCAGCCAACTTTAAGCAAATCCGTCCAAACGCAGCGCAGCCAACTTAATGAGATCTCAGAGGAAACCGTTTCAAAATGGCGACTACTGGAAAGCTTATCACAGCAATAGAACAAAATATTAAGAAAACGAACAAAACCGCTCCCATTCGATGTTTTTCCAAGTCATTCAGTTATTTCTGACGCACGTCTCTTTTGAATGCAAGCATTTGCCTGTACCAATTCGCGAATTAGAAAGAGACAGCACTACATGTTGTGCGAACACCAAATAAAAAGAGACAGCAATACAGCGTGTATATCGATCCTTTTCTAATCCATGAATGTACAGCTTCTACGATGCTACTCCATCGAAATATAAAAAAAACACATTTATTTCGTTTTGCATTTCAAAACAATATATTTTAAATGGAAATGTTAAGGCTCGTAAAACGTTACATTATTTTATAAAAAATATTTTAGGCTTTTTTTTTCTTTTTCTCGGCTCGTACAACGTGCCCATATATTTTTAACGATATTTATTTTTTATGCAACATTTTACAAGCCTTTTTTGATAGTTCTGTAGGTCTTTAGATCGCTTCGTAAAACGTTGTCAACCTATTTTAATTGCCTTTTTTTGTTTTTTCTTTTTTTTTTCTTATGTATATGGCTTAGTGTACCGTTTGTTGATGTCCTATTCTGCATTCGGGTATTCGACGGATGACAGACAATCATCCGACGAATAACCATTAAATCTGTTTCTTTAACGATCATTTTTTTTCCATTTTTTTTTTTTTTTTTAGATTATTTTTTTCGATCGTTTCAGACGCAGATTATTGTTGTTTTTTTTTTTTCATTGCTTCGAAAATCGGTTTGCATACGATGCTCAATCGCGCTCAAACCGATTTCTAAAGCTAATTTTTACGAAGTTTTGTTTACCCTACCCTTGAGGTGGCCACCTTAGATACCTGAAAAAAAAGAGGAAATTAAATTGTTAGGTTGCGACGTGTCACACAAGGCGCTGTACAATTCTTTTATGGAATTTTGCGTCTTGCTCCCACACATGTACACACACACACACACTCTCTTGGGAGTAAATGCACAAAAGTCTTCACTAATTTTGTTGTTCTTTTTGAAAAATGACGAATTCAAATTGGTAATCCATAGTGCAGCAGTGCAGCACTTACTTGGAAGTTACTGCAGCTTCCGCTTTTATGAAATAGAACTGCAAATTGGATTGAAAATTATTAGGTCACCTCCATATTGTTTTCTCACACACACAACACATACACGTGCAATGATGCATACGCTTGTGTGTGTGTGTCTATGCATTACGAACTTACCACTCGTCTTGTGACTGTACCACCCCGCCAAAAAAGGGATAACACATACTTCAATTAGTAATAGTCCCTATATATGATTCTAAAGTTACTTTTCAATTTGAAACTTTGTTTCTGATTTAAATTTTTTGAAAGTATAACGCACATTTCACTAAATAAATAATATATATGTGTGTGTGTGTAACAAAAGAAAAATTTGCCTTTGTATTCTCTGTGTGCGTGTGTGTGAGTGTATGTATATATGTGTGTACAACAAAACGACAAATTGAGGGTGTACAAAAGAATTGAAATATCACAAATTTGGATGTCTGTTCTTGCCTTTGCCTCCTATCTTTCTGATGCACAAACAGGGCTGCCGCCGCTAGTTATTCTAGAAGAGAGTATGTAAGCGATAACAACGATAAGTGGATCGATGCGATATATCGATAGACAAGCTTTTATAGATTAACAAAACTATACAGTTTTATGTAGTTTATAGTCGAAAAATAAGTATATCCAGTCAGTGGATCACCAATTGCAATTATAATTAAGTTAATATCTTTCGAGAAAGTTCATTTAAATTATTATTATGCTTGAAGTAAGAGAAATCATTCTGATTTACTTACAAGCGTATGGACTTAAACCTAGAAAATGAGAGTTAATGTTTTTCAATCATATTCCCTTAATCCAGGTTGTTAAGTATAATTGGAAATTATAAATTGAATAATTTTGTTTATTAACTAGTTGAAATCGTATTTCGATAATAAAACGTCTGCATTGTCAGTGCTGCCACATTTCATTTAACAGTCTAACAGAATTTACTCCACACTTAACATGACCATAACATTGAGCATTTACCGCTCCACACAACATGTGTGCTCCTCGTAGTAACAGAAGCCTTTTCAGTGAACTCTTGCCTTTATTTACTGTACGAAATCAAAGGTAAGTAATAAATAAAAATCTAAAAATAATACTAAATAAATGCAGAGAACAATGAGAGAATGGCAAAGATTACATATTTTTTCTAATCACTTAATAAAGCGCAACAATTATTCATAATTGTTCAGTGAACTTGTTCGATTGTTGCCGTCTAAAAGTCAAATATTCATCAAAAAAGCTAACAACGCAATTAAAACAATCAATTATAAGTTAATGAGATTATAAATAATAAATATTACGGGCTATTAATGGTATTTTCATTATTACAGTAAGCATAATTTGTCATTGGGAATATTAAAGTTGAACATACATATTTCGATATACATATGTTCCCAATGCGTGACGATAAATGTATCGAAATAAGCAATAACAATAACTACATCACAATTACTTTCTTGCGGAAAGCCGCAAGAAAAGTAACTAAAACTGAGAAGGTTCAGGGGAAACTATGACAGTGTCCAACACGGTGGACCAATACACGATAATGTCTGGGGACCGTTCAAAAATAAAGGATCTGCTCTGCAACCGGCTAACCGAGTGCGGTTGGCGTGACGAGGTTAGGCTACTTTGCCGCAACTATTTGCTGGATAAAGGTGGCAACAATGGCATCACCGTGGAGCAGCTAATCGCCGAGGTGACACCCAAGGCGCGCACCCTGGTCCCCGATGCTGTCAAAATGGAGCTGCTGATGAAAATTCGCACCATCCTGACTGAGAACGAAGCTGACAACTAATCAACCTCAAAACTCATATATACTGCCGCATAGCTTTAGATTCCTCTTATTATTATTATTAGCCCTAAGATCACAAAAACTCGACTAAGTTCAAAAACAAACATATGCTTAATTTTTATTTTAACACACACGTATCATAATTAGAATTCATTCGTAGTCTTATTCATCAGTTTTGCAAATTAATCTGTCAAATATACTATATATTTATATACAAAGAGCGTCTGTGCTGCAGGGGGGGCTGTGGTTGGCTCCATCTCGTTTGGAATGTTGTTCAGATGGGGGAGGGAGACGCCGGCGTCCAATTAATATGCACAACCAGCATCATTATCATCCTCCACCTGCGCCACAACAACAACAGTCGTCGGCTCCGCTTCGGTCTCGGGCAGCAGCATCTCTACCGGCTCCATGCCAGGCATCGCACTGGGCACACCACTTGGCTGTGTATACTTTCGCACCCATTCATTGGGATGCATCTTCTTCTTGTGATTGTGCATGTTCGCATGGGATTTGAAGGTGCGTGTGCAGAACTGACAGGAGTACAGATCGATGCCAGTGTGCGTGGCCATGTGCTCCTGCAGGGCACGCGGCAGCTTGAACTCCTTGCCGCACAATGTGCAGCCGTGTCGCTTGTTCGAGTGATGGTATCGCATGTGACTGCTGAGTGCGACGCGTGAGGATTTCTCCGCGCTGCACAGCTTGCAGCGATACTTGTTATTGCCATCCCGATCATCGTGCCGGGCCAGATGCTTGCGAAGACTGCGCTCGTCACGTAGCCAACGGCTGCACAGATTGCACTGCACCTCGGCAACGGGTCCCTCCGGATGCAGTGCCTTCTTGTGGATCAGAAAGTTGCCCTTCGAACGGAAATTTGCACCGCAAACATCGCAGATGATGGGCGTGAAATCCTCCGTATGCATACGTTTCACATGGGCTGTCAGCTCCAGCTTGGTGCGGAAACTGCGGCAATAGAAAGAGAGGGAGAGAGAGTGAGTGAGAGAGTGAGATGATACAATTATAGGGAACACTAATGAGATCATTACGGTTTTCGGCAGGTTTCGCAAATCTCCGGTCGCTCGGTGCCCTTGTGTCCCTTGATGTGCATGGTGAGCAGAAACTTCTTGGCGAAACGTGCCTCACAGATGACACATTGATGCACCAGCTCCTCCTTGTCGGAGTGAAAGCGTAGCATATGCATATCCTGGCTATTGCGATTGAGGAAGCTTTTGCGGCATGGCTTGCAACTGAAATACTCCGGATCCTTGTGATAGTGCAAATGATCCACATACAGGGTGCGCTTCTTATAGCGATTATTGCAGCATTGCACATAGCCCGTGCAATTGTGTTCGTTGCGAAAGTGTCGCTTCAACTCGATGAAATCCTGCAGCGGCGCTGTGCACAGGCAACAGCTCAGCTCCACATTGGATGCAATATAATCATCCATTTCCTTGATGCTCGAACGTTTTGCCTGCAGCTGCGTAGCATCGGGTTTCATACGTTTGGGTATGATAGCGGATTTCTTGGGACGGCCACGTTTCAATGGACGCTTCGTTGATTGCACTTCAATTGGCTCTGACTTGACTATCATCACGGGAGCAGCAGCCGGGGGCGACGGCACAGCAGTTGTCGCTGCCAATTCCAAAGCATTTGCCAGCAATGCTCCCGAGGCGCCATTACGTCGCAGCTCACGCAAACGTGCACGAGATTCACGCATTGCTGCCGGTGTTAATGTTGCCTGATCTGGCAGACAGTTCCTTTTCGTAGCCTTCGCTGTCATGGCTTTCCTACGCGTTTTGCCCTTTGTCTGTCTGTTGGTCATCATCATGTGCTGCTGCAGCTCCTCCCTGAAGGCATCGCCTCGCTCCTCCTCCTCCTCATCGAAACTGCTGTTGTTACATGTCCCACTGTCGATTGTGTGATTTCTCTGATGCACATCGATTTCGGGCTCACATAATATATTATCCTTGACATCCTCATCGAACGAAAGCTTCGATTCGATGGGCGATTCTGTGTTCCACACTATGACCGCCGGTTCGGGCGGCGGTTCTGGTTCTGTTTTCATCATCAACATTTGCTGTTTCTCCGTTACCATCGTACAGAATTGTTCGAATTCGGTGAGATAGCGCCAGCATGATGTACACAAATAGCTCGAGATGTTGTCGCTGATTGTCACCTGGCAAGGAATATGGATGATATAGTAGTACTACAAGTTTAATTTAAGTACGCCTGCCCAGAGTACCTCAACTTGCAGATATTTGGCAATGACCTTGGGCAGGCTGTAGTTGGCATCGCTGAATATGTAGACGGATGCAGCATCATCCAGATCGCACAGGCACAGGCGGCATATCATCTTTTGTTTATTATTTTTGGTTGCCTTAAAATTTGTTTCCTTTACGGCTGCCGTAAACAAATAAGGGCAAATCGATTGTGCGCAGTTATCGACGATGACGATGACAGTTGTTTTTTTTTTTCTATTTTGGTGAAATTTAGGAAATTTCCTGCACGAACTATCGAATATCGCACGCGGCACGCTGTTGCGATATTTATTGTTTTTTTTTTGCCGACTTCTTTGCACATCGCTAAATAAATTCAGAATTATTCTTGATTATTTTCGTTATTTTTGCGAAAAGAAAAACTTAACACACACACACAGAAAATGCAAAAGAAACCGTTGAACGCCAACAAGCTGCTGGATAAGCTGCATCGCGGCGCTGTCTACGCCTGCATCGGTGTCACACTCTACGGCACGTACGTGCTGGGTGCGCGCTATTATCATTATTACACTGTGATACGGCCGGAAAAACAGCAGGCCGAGCTGAAGCTGCTCGACGAGGGCGCCCACGACAAGGCCAAGGAGCTGAAATATTAAAAAAAAACAAACGCATGTTTTAGTATCCGATTGTTCAACTAATTTCTTATGTTTTCTTGTTAGTTTAATAAACACAAAAAAGAAAAAACAAAATGGAAACTCCAATTGGAAACTGTTGTGTAATGCGGCGGCTGGCAGACCTTGGATTCGCTTATGGCCAGAACGATGCTTCATCGAACAATGTGCACATAAATCATCAGACGAGGTTTGCGCAAAAGCATCGTTAATATTTTGTCATTCTTACTCGGATCGCTCGGCAGGAGCGAGCAGCGTGGAGGTGGAGCTGGGCAAACTGGGCAACTTCCGCTTACCCAACCCGCTGCCGTGCCGCGTCTCGGTCGCGTGCATTAACCTCTCTCAGCATGCATTTTATAAATATATTAAATGGCAATTGGCAAACTCAACAACAATGGCCCCAAGTGCGCCCACCCACTTTTGTGGCCCAAACCCCCACCCAACCCCACAGAGAGCTTGTGAAAAACGTTGCCCCAGCTGTCTCCTCCTTCTCCATGCTTCATTCAACAATGTTGCCTAAGCTGCTGCTGCCGCTGCCGCTGCTGCTGCTGTTGCTTCAGTCTCCTCCTCATTCATTCATTTCGCCTGGTTTTATCTGATTGCATTGGCAATTGTAATTTTTGTAATGGCTGCGGTCAAGGTCGTCCTTAGCCAGCTGCGCCCACAGCCAGACCAGAAACGCCCATTTAGTTTCCCGGCGGGCTTTGGAGTCGTGCAGCTAGCTTGGATTATTCCGATAAGCGTCGCTGATCGAGAATGTTGGCGGGGTAGGGTGAACATGCCAGCTACCCTGTAATGTTGCAGCAACACAATGTTAGCAATTTCGATACGTACGTAATCGGTTATCGATATGCGATAAATTAATAAATTCAAATTTATTTTGATTCTTAGACTTCTTTAGACTCATTGTTACTAAAAATAACTGTATATCTTTTCATCATATTTTTTTTTTTACTTCTGCCAACTCTCGCAGTCGTGATTGTTTTTTTTTTTTTTTTTGTTGCTGCTGATTTAATTAACAATGCCAAAATCACAATTGTCTATGGAATGAATATTTTGTGTGCATTGGAAATGAGAGTTCCCACGGGGTTTCTGCCATTTGACTTGCAGCCGCACACGATCCACACTCACTCACACACACACACACACACACAGGCGCGCGCGTGCAACTCTAGCAGTCGCGCCTCCAAGCGGCACGAAGCTTGTCAACATGTTGCCGCATGTTGCATATGCAAAAATGCATGTTGCGCAGGCGCCGCCATGTATCGCATGTCAAGTGAAAGCGACATTTGAGACACAGCGCCAGAGAGTGTGTGTGTGTGTGTGTGGAACGCATTATGTGTGTCAAGCTGTGGATCGCATTGCTGCAAATTACTTAATCAGTGCGCTCTCCCTCTCTCTTTCTCTCTCGCTCGCTCTGCCAGTCGCGATTCTAAGCCGGCAGCGGCAACGGCAGCGAAACGTTAGTTGCCACGCCCACTGTGAAGGAAACCATTGCGTTTTGACCTTTCGCTCCAACAACCAACTTAACTAACCCCCCCCCTCCCCCTACTACCTCCCCCAACTCCTACGCTGCCTGACAATATTCGATTTCAAGCCAGCTCGCTGCACTGCGTCCGCTCGTCATGCAGCAACAATCGCCGCATAGTTTGTTATTGTTTATTGTTGTTGTTGTTGTTGTTGCTTTTGCTTTGCATAATTGCTAACTGTAGCACAATGCGATGCTAGTTAGTAACTATAAAAACGCTGCGCCGCCTGCCAACAATCAACAAATCAGCTTAAGCTTCCAGCCGCAGCAGTCGCATCATCATCATCAACAACACAATGAAGTTCCAATTGGTAAGTTGGACATCGTCGCCAACGCTGTACAGGAAGGATTAGATGCAGTTAATTTATGTGGTTTTTCCAGTGCCTTTTCATCGCCTTCGCCATGTGCCTGGCCCACTGCCTGGCCGCCATTGCTGAGCCGGCTGCCGCAGCTGTTGCGGATGCAGAACTGGAGTCCAGCGTGGACGATAAGAAGACCGAGAAACGTGGCATCTATGGTGGCTTTGGATATGGTCATTATGGACACGGTTATGGAGGATATGGTGGCTATGGGGGCTATGGCCATGGACATGGACACTATGGCAGCAGCTATGGTTTGGCCAGTCCTTATTATGGCGGCTATGAGTACATTCATCATGCCACACCATACTATGGTGGCCATCACGGTGGCTTCTATCCGTATCATCATGGTCATTATGGTTTCTACTGAGCCAGGATCGAATTGGGGCCCAAACTCAAACAGCACATAGTTCATTTTATATAATCGCCTCACACACTCACACACACACACACGCTCATCGCTGCACAATCGTAACTACTACTACTACTAATTATAATAATATAATAATTTTTTTTTCATTTTTTTCTCGGTTTAACACAAACGCTGCGAATAAATGTGAAATTTTCTTTTCAACGCTTAAAAAAAAAAACGAATTTATTTTTTCCGATTTTTAAAATGGCGCTCAGCGCGGCACATGCAACCCTGCACTGTCGGTGTGCGTAAGTGCATGCAGGTGTCCGCCGACAGCACTGCTGGCCCCACTATCGGCGCCTATCGGCTGGCAATTGTGTTGTGCGCAGCAAATCGATAGCATATATCGATAGCACTTGCTCTCGCATTTTTGTTGTTCATTTTTACGCTCTTCTTTGTCGGAGACGGTTGTTTCTTCCTTACTTTTGCCTCGCAAAGCGAAAGAGCTCAACAAATAAATTGACACACACAATTTGAATTGAGCTAGAAAAGGAGTTGTTCGAGCTAGAAACTGGTGGGAACAGCTGTTGTTGCAGCAGTGTTGGGTAACTTTTTGTTGTTTTTTTTTTCTCGTTTCTATTTTTTTTTTCTGTTAAATTCTTTTCCCAACTACGAATTACGCGTGCAATAAAGAGTGGCAAGTGGAGTCGTCAACAACAGCAACAGCAACAACAACAACAATAACAACAACAAAAACACATGAGCATCAGCAACCACACAACTGTCGCAGTAGTAGTGAGAAAACAAGTGCGAAAAATACAAGCAAACAAGCGCAAAAGCTGACCAAATTGTGGGCGAAACAAAATAATAAAGAAAAAGCAAAAAAAAAAAAATATATAAAATATATAACCAGCAGCCGCAGCAGCAGCAGCAGCAAATGTACATCCATACAAATGTACATTTTTAGTTGTGGTAGTACAAATACTAGTACTAAAAAAAAATGCGAATCTGTTTGTGAATATGTGAAGTGACAAAAAAAATACAAAAAAAAAAAACATACACACACACGCACGCACTTACACACGCATACCAAAAGTCGTGAATTCGTCGTCGTCGTCGTTGTTGCTGCTTTGGTGTTTGTGTCAACACACATACACGCACACACACACACACACCTACATATACACACATATAGTACATGTTGTGTGTGGCTGTGGCTGTGTCTCTGCGAGTGTGTGTGTGAGTGTGCTCCTCTAGTCGCGCGAAAGAGAGTGATTGTGAGAAGGAGAGAGAGAGAGAGAGAGAGGGAGCGAGGCAATCGTTGTCTTTAGCCCGTTGTGTTGCTTTTATTTTTTGCCCAGAGTATTTATTTATTTATTGTTTTTTTTTTAATAATAATTTTCGCATTGTGAAAAAGTGTGTTTTTTTTTCAACGTTCAACGCAAATTTGGAAAACGGTGCGTTCTCGTGTACGTGTGTGTGTGTGCGTCGCGCGCGTTGGCAGCATCAGCCGCGGCAGCAGCAGCAGCAGCAACGAAAACAACAACAAGAATAACAACAGCAAAAATAAAATCAACAACATTTATAGGCCCGTCGAGCAGTTCGCGCCACTTTGAAGAGGTATGTATAGAGATGTGTGTGTGTGTGTGTGTGTGTGAGAGTGCAAGTGTGTGTGTGTGTGTGTGCCTCTGCTTGTGCGTGTGTGCTTTTGTCCAATTCAAAAATTCTTATTAGATCACAGGCGTACGTACATTCGTGTGTGCGCGTACGCCTGTGTGCGTATGCGTGTGTCTGTGTGTGTGTGCGTGTGCGCTGAACAGCCGTCGTTTCTCAGGTTCAGCACGGCGACGGCAACGGCAACGACGACTTCTTTTTCGTCTTGTTGTTTTCTTTTCAGTTTTTTTTTTTTTTTTTGCTACTCACACTCATTTCGCCGTTATTTATGTAACAAGTGTGTGCGTGCTAAATGAAGTGCTGTTGCCGCCTCGCTGCCGCGTTGTTGCTATTGTTGTCAAGTACACGCACACGCACACACATACAAATGTATTTGGTGATTTTTCGCCTCTCTTCTTGTTTGTGTCGTCGTCGTCGACACAAAGCTTGTAATGGAGTTGGCATCGACGTCGACGTCGACAGCGGCAGCGGCAAGGCAGACAAAAAGCTCTCTTCTCTATCACTCTCTCCCTCTCTCTCTCGCTCTTTCTGCCTCTGTTCCAGCATCATCTGGAGCAATGCAAAGCGCATTGAACTGGTTAGGTTCACTTTGTCATTGAGCTATCAACATTGTCGATGTTGGCGCGTCAGCGCAGCAGCAGCACAGAGGCGCTCAGAACATTTTTTTTGATACCCTTCATCCAATGAACATTTTCAAAAAAGAGTATACTAATCCCATAGAGTATATATATTCCTGATCTGTCTGTCTGTATGAAACAACAGATCTCAGCTATTAAAAAAGCTTGAGACAGCAAATTTGCTATGAATTTTCCTATATATCATAGGTAGATCAAGTTTATTTCAAATGTTTGATGCCATGCCCATTGTCCCTGCAAATCGTTAATTTGCAAATATTTAAAAAATGTATTAAATCATATCGTTCTGTTGCAATATGAACATATCCTCCAAATTTCAATCCAATCGGACCAACAGCACAGAAGTTATTCAAGTTAACCTTTTCAGTTGCAGTCTGCACGCTGCTTTACGCAGTTGACGTCGACGTTGCGACGCGTCGCTTTACTTTTTACGTGCGTCGCTGTGTGAGTGCGAACGTTTTTAACGGACTTTGAAAATTGTGCGTAGGGTATTTTACTGTCGGGCACGCTTGACTGTAGCCTTACCGACTTGTTTCTCTTTGCTTTTATTTTCCTTTTTTTTTGTCTCTTTTATGCTGCTGTGTGGCGCATCATTTAAGCTTTGACATATGTACGTCAGCGTCGCAGCATTTCTTCAATTGACATATCTATGCGAGCAGTGGAGAGGGAAGGGGGAGAGAGCGGGAGAGAGAGAGAGGTTGTGACGCGCATTTCGGGACTTGTTCGCATAATCTGCGTCTGCGTCTGCGTCAACGTTGACGTCGACGTCAACATAACCAGCATTGTTGGGCAACAATAGTAATAGGAACAGCAACAACACAAGCAACAACAACAACAAAGCGACAACAACAACAAGAAGCGCATAAACGTCATTTGATTTTATTGTCATTTCGTTACGCACAGGCCACGATGCGACGCGACGCTATGCTGCTGCCGGCGCTGACGCTGCAGTTGGCGTAAGCAGCGCGCTGTCGCTGTCGCTTGTTGCGCTTGTTTTGTTTCAATTGTTTTTATTATTGTTTTGTTGTTGTTGTCGTTGTCGTTGTTGCTGCTTGCTTTTCCTTGCTTGCTTCCTTTTCTTTTCCTATTTCATTGGAAAATTCGTCACAGCTGAAAAGCAAAGTGTATAAATAAATATGTATGTATATAAAAAAAAAGAAAAAAAAAAGAAACTTAAGTGGAATTCGGTTATAATTAATTTACTATCCCCCTCTCGCTCTCCCCCTTTCTCTCTCTTTCTTCGCCAATTTCAGTTTCATTGAGCGCACACAAGCGCAATATATGTATTTAATTATATTATATTTTATTTATGAGAACCAGAAATGCAAATGGGGAAACAAAATCTTCTTTCACTTCCACGCGATTTTTACGTTCTACACATACCTATGTATACGCTCCACATACATACATACGTTCCACATTCTACAAAGCAGACGCCATTGCTGTCGATAGTTTTACTATCGATAAACTAGAGTTGAATTCAAAACTGCAAAATGTAAACAAATAAGCGAATACAAGGGGGGTACTCCATCTAATATAAAAAAAATAATAAATAATGAATATGAAAATAATATTAATAATAAAAATGAATATAGAAATAATATTAATAATAAAAATGAATATAAAAATAATATTAATAATAAATAATGAATATACAAATAATAACTTAAATACTAGTCTATCCTAGCGATAGTTTTACTTACAATATTATTGCAGCTATGTATATAGAAATAAAATATAAATGAGTTTCTGATAGTTCCCTATTTCAATTATAATCAATCTACTATGAACTAGGTAAATCTCTTAGAAACCACCTTAATATCTGTCTCTACACACGTGTTTCACTTAACTATCGTTGGGGGTGGAGAGGGAAAGGGAAAGAACAAAAGCAAACAAAGAAGGAGCCGAACTGAGCCAAAGCGTAGCTAAATTATAATCAAATTACTATATAAACATGTGTATAATATATATATGTACGTATATATGGCATATAGTATGTCTGTATATAACGTATGTCCGCTATTCTAATTGAATTTCCCCAGTGCAAACATAATTGATATATGTATGTATGAATGAATAAATAATGAAGTCATTTTTGGGTTACGTTACATTAACTTGTTCCCATTATTGTTATTATTACTATCGATATAGTATCGATTTTGATGGCGATACATTGTAATTTGTGTGGTTCCAAAACTACTCATTAATTCAATTGCATTGATTTCTTCCCCCTTTTTTCTTTTTTCATTCTATCTCAGCTGGGGGGATTTTTTCTCTCTCCCTCTCTCTTATTTCGCAAAGAATGAATATAGTAGAGAGACAACAAAAAAAATTCCAATTTACCCGAAATGGTTTTCTATTTTTCATTTTCGGCGACTCTGGGTTTTTTTGTTTATTGTGTATTATATTTATTTTATTTTTGTTCTTTATTCACTTGGGGGAGGTTCCTCCTACAGCTCTTTCTCCTCCTCCTCCTCATCCCTCTCTATGCTCTTTGTTTGTGTAATTAGTGAACGGAAATTGTGCGTGTGTGTGTGAAGGTTCTTATAGAGCTGGGGAGATGGGAGGTTTTTTTCGACCTCGAATTGAAGTTAGATTGAATTGAATTCGATTCGATTCCATTCGATTGTTTCGTCGTTTTGGATGGTTGGTTATATGTAGTTAGTATTGTAGGTGTTTTAGTGGGTGGGTTTTCTTTCTATGCTCTTGCTTTGAAGGTCAAGCGGAGTGGGGTGGGAGGGTAGGGTGTACGTAATAATTGGTAACCCCTTTTTATCCATTACAGTTTCGAAAAACGATAAAAAACGATAACTCATTCACTGCACCTGCCACAAATTGCCGCTGAGTCATGCATATAGAAAGGTCTCTCTGTACTACTATATGTACAATATGCATACTAACTATTCTACCTTCTGGTAGAGCTCTCCTACTACCTTCCATTTTTCTTTCTCGTAATTCACTGCAATTTTTCCATTTGCCACCCACAACTGGACGAGGCAACTCAATTAGCTTCAAATCGGTTTGTACCACAAGGTTGCTTGAATATATTACATACAATATCATATATGGGAACCTTTTCTTTCTTTTCTTTTCTTTTCTTTTCTGTTTTTTGATTAGCAAATCAAGTACTTCTTTCTCTCTCTCTCTCTTTTTTTTGAAACGGATGTGCGAACATATTTAATTTCCTTCTATAATCTCTTTTTCATTATCAGGAAGTTATCAACTTATCCTGTTATCTTCTAGCCTCGAATATCATTTTTATATACTACGTTTTGCTGTCTTCGAAATTTCGATTTAAATTTGGGTATATAAGGCAAATGAAGACTATATAATAAAATTTTCAATAATTTCTATAAAAAAAATATGATATATTATTTGTTTCCTTAGTTTAGTAAATTAAAATAAATAAGTGTATAAAACTAATAATTCAAAGAAATTCGATCAATTTTGTATAAAAAGAATATGATATTTAATTTTTTATATACATATATATATTTGTTTCACAAATGAAAATAAATAAAAAAAAGTGAATAAAGTAAAAATTTAAGTCAGTTTTTCAAATATTTCGTTATTTTTTTATTTACAGGGTATTAAGCAGACCTTTTGCTTTCTTTTTTTTTTGTATGCAGTTTAAACTAGTATTTCGAAAGATATTTAACACATTTGCCAACCTGAGCGTGGCAATAATTTACATGGGGCGTGTAGTACAAATATATATATACTGTATATATCAGATGCCTTTCATTGTGTTATCATTTTGGAAAATTTTACGAAATCTGAAGCAGAGAAGAAGAAGAGGCAGATTCTTATGACTCTCTCTCTCTCTCTTGCTCTCCGTTCTCCACTCTCTTTCTCTGTATGTCTTTCTTTCTTTCTTTTCTTTTTTTTTTGTTGCTTTGCCTTACTCTCACTCTGAGCGCGCCTTATCAACATGTGACGTCTGCTTTTCCTGCTCCCATTGTTGTGCCTGCCCTAATCTGTCTCACTGTTTATTCTATACACACACACACACACACACACACACACACACACACACACTCGATATATGTATATATTTAACTTGATTTCCAACGAATTTGGGTGCACAGAAAACTGCAACCAAAAGAATCCGATTCCATTCCAGGAATATGTTTTGTATATCCCGCTTTTATAGTGGGGTTTTTCCAGAGCAAGTGCACTTATGAATAGGGTTTTTTTTTGGATTGTTGAATTGGTTTTTCCCCAATGTGAATCAATAGTTTTTTTTCAGAATGAAATAGTTCCAATTGGAAAAGATAATATACATAGTATGCTTATCAGAGAGAGAGGAAGAGTGAAAGAAAGAGAGAGAGAGAGAGAGGTGATTAAAGAATGAAATTGTGTCGATCTTTCATTCATTGCAAAAATATCTAAAATGTATTCAAGTCAATAATATATTAATATAATTTATCGAGATATAATAATATTATATACTATATATCCATGATATATGAGTATAAATAATTTAATATATCGAGAAATAATAATATAATATAATATAACAATAAAAATAAAATATAATATTACCAACAACTTTTTTAAATAATGGTATTCCTTTTAGATATGCATTTTCCCTATTGAATTAATTATGTATGTAAGTCTCTTCTTTCTGCTCTTTCTCTCACTAGATCATTGTATTGTGTGAGTGTTGTTTATAAAGTGTGAATATTTTTTAATCATATTTTAAACCATAAATAAATAAATATATGTATTTATATAAAAATTTCTTGCTATCTTACAGATCCATGCAAAATGTCTAGTCCAGACGATAGAATACCTATACATGGTGAGTTGAGATGATGGTATATGGTCTAATATTGCTATGGGTTGTTAGGCGCAATTGGGGGCGGTGGGTTGGCCTGTAATGCGTAATAACAAGCAAGTACATATGTATAACACACACACACACACACACACACGTAGACAAACAAGAGCTTAGAGTACACACAGAGAGTGCAACTGTGAATGTGTGTGTGTGTGTGTGGGAGACTTCCAAAAATAACTGTTAATATGAACAGCAAAACGTCGACATCGACAGCAACGCAGCGCAGTAGCAGCAGCAGCAGCAGCCATAACTGTCTTGGCAGCGCGCGTCGACGCGACGTCGCGGCCAAACAACAAGAACATTGTCCATGGTCGGGTGACAGGAGCAGACGACGACGACGACGCCGCAGTCTCTAGTAGCAAGTGGTTGCGTGTGAGTGGGAGAGCGAGTGTGTGCATGTGTGTGTGCCTGTGTGTGTGTGTGAAGGAAGTTGCTTGTTAGTTAGCGTCGCTGCTGCTGGCGCTGCTGCTGCGCCTCCACTGTCAATGCCAAGCACGTGCAATAACAATTTTGCCTGGCCCGCGCTCTCGTTCTCTCACTGTCCTTCTCTGCCTCACTCTCTCTCTCTCTCTCACTCTCGCCACACACTGGCGCGCTCATACAAACACTCTCTTGCGCTGCCTCTGCCGTCGCGCGCGCTCTCCCGCTCTCCATCTCTCTCGCTCTGGAGCAAGCTTTGGCGTGCCGGCGTGCTGCCGCTGCCGCCTTTGCCTTTGTGTCTGTTTGTTTGCATGGCCAAAGGCAAAAGCAAAATAATATTAACAACAACAACAACAACAACACGAAGAACATTCGTTTATCGATTTTATGCTATTTTTAGCATAACAAAAATTTACTTTGCCTTTTCAAATGTATAACGACAGCGACGACGTTGACGTTGACGCCGGCGCCAGCGAGAGAGGGCAGCAACGTTGAGGGCCCTTGGCAGTGCGCGTCCTGTGCGCGTCTCTCTCTCCCTCACTCTCTCTCTCTCTCGCTCTCTTCGTCTTTGTTGTCGCTTTCACTTTTCTTTTTACGTTTTCTTAACTGTTACAACAGTTGCCACGTGCAGCTGCAGACGCGCTGCTGCTGGGACAATGACCAAATGGGAGCTTATAACTGCCACTCTCTCTCTCCCTCCCTCTCCACGCTCTCTCTGCACACACACACACACACACACAGACGCACGCACTGGGCTGGCAACTCACTCCCTTCAAACGGCACGTGGGTCAAAGCTTTTAAAACATGCCGCAGCTGTTGTTTATGTGCCTGTGCCTGTGTGTGTGTGTGTGTGCGTGCGAATCGTAGAAATTGCAGGGTAACTATATCTGCCATAACAAGCAATGGTATAACTGCAGCTGATTGCGTATGTTAATTGGTCCAATTAGCTAATGTCAAACAGATGGTTTATTTTCCATTATTAAATGGCAAATTAAATGTGAAACGAAACAAATGTCAAATTGTTTGCAACAAGCCAGAACACGTTCTGCAATAAATCGAAATATCGATAATATTTGAATTACTGTCATGTTGCACATAGACAAATGAAAACTGTTAGAAGACATTGCAATGCAACACACAGCATTATGTTTATTAACAGAATGTTAAAATCGCGTGCAGATATTAAGTTGTTGCACTGTTAATTCGCATCTGTTTTTTTTTTTTTTGCTCTTTGACCAGTCATGTTGTTTAACAGAGCCCGCCAACAGAGGGCGTATGCAATGTCTTTGCTTATTCTATAACTTCGATGATGCATTTTGATATGTAAATTAATAATTGGAGCGTCAAAAAAAGACTATAATCGATATTCTTCGATGTTATTATCGATAGAACTTTTCGTTGGGTTTTTAATGCTGCATTTTAAATGCAATTGCAAATTAATTATACCCATATTAAAACTATTTTCAAGACTCGTTTTAAATTCAAATTGCATTTTTATTGATTCGTAATCCCGTTAGTAAGTGTACTCGCACAGAGTCCCATTGAACTGTGCTTCGCTGTCTCTTGTGCTAATTGGAGAGCATTTTGCTGCGTTTAAAACTAAACTGCGTAGTTTCCCCAAACAAGACGAGCTTTCTTGAAGAGCCCCCTCCCCAAGCAATTAGAAGCCATCATATCACTATCCGACTATATAAGCCGATTTTTGCGGTGCTTTTACTTTCCTGGAATCATCTGCCCCTCCCCCTGCACACCACACCTGGCATTGTAATAGTACTTCCGCTGCTCGTTAGTTTTCTTCTCTTTCTAGTGGCTTTTTCCAAGAATAAAAATCCCCCAACTTTGTGTCTGTCTTGTTATGTACATATGTATGTATGTATATGAAATCGTTAGCTTTTTATTGTATATAATATTGCACATTATTTGTAACTGTATACTCAATACGCAGTCAGTTTTATTTCATTCCCCTCCCATCGTCTCTCTCCCTCTCTCTCTCGCATCGTTCCATACTCACGCGCGCCATTCCCTTCCAGCGACTTCTTCTGCTCAGCCATTTTAGTTTGTGCGTGCGTGTGTGTGTGTGTGTGTGTGTGTGTGTGTGTGTTTAATCATTCCTAAACAGCGCTGTTGTTGTTGTTGTTGCTTTTTGGCTTTCAATTTGTCAAGGTGAAACACACACACATACGCATGCACGCACACGCAAACACACTCGCATTGAGAGCGGGAGTGTTACACACACACACACACACACATGCTTACACTATGCAAACACACACACACGCATAGGGCTCTGGCTCTCAGCTAAGCCAAAAAAAAAACTCGAAACGAGCCACGCCCACTTATTATATACGGCCCGCCCTCGAAGCAGCTCCCCTACCCCCAAAAAAAATTGTTATTGCCCGCAAAGTGTGTCTATTTTTAGAGCAACGAGCTGGAAATTTTTTCGGATTCACACACACACAGAACGGCAGGCGAACACACACACACACAGACACACTCACACGCATACCAGTGTCGTCTGCTATCACTCAAAACAAAAAGTAAACGGCAAAGTGGGTCGATTTGTTGTTGTTGTTGTTACTGATTGAGCCAGAACATGGTTTACATGCACATAAAATACACACACACATGCACACCTGTCACACACACACGTGCATACCTAATTGGGCTTGGCGGCGGCAGAGTTTCAATTTCCAATTGGATTTCAGTTTCAATTCCAATGTCAGCGAGCGCTGCCTCCTCCTCCTCCTCCTTCCATCGAAATTTTATAACGCGCTTGTTGTAAACACGTGTTGTTTGTTGTTGTTGTTGTTTCTGGTTTCTATGTCAACAGAGAATTGACCTTGACGACGACAGCAACAACACACACACACAGACACATACACACACACACGATTCAAACTTCTTGCAAACAGCTGACTGCAGTCGCTGTCGCCGAAGCACACTGTGCTCTCTCTCTCTCTCTCTCTCTGTGCCGCCGCGCTCTCTGCTCACTTCCTCTTATAAAATTCGACACATACACACACACACACGCATAGAGAAAAAAACTTTGGCAAGAAATTGTTTTGCATGCACCTGCAGGCATACACACACACACACACACATGCACGTAGCTGCAGCTGTTGCTTAAGCAAGCGCGCACTACTGCTACGCTCTCACGACTGACTTACTCTCTCTCTCTCTCTCATGCTGTGTGTGTTTTATTTATTGTGTGACATGCAACACACACCTCGTGAGCAAAAATCGCACACATTTTTATCGATAGTTTTTAGTATTTTTTGTCATATATTTTTTCTGTTATCGCATGCATGCATTGCAAAACGCACAGCTTCAACTATGTGTGTGTGTGTGTGTGTGTGTCATTTATAAACAATAAATAATAATAAATGATGAGAGCGCACACTTGTTGCAGTCGGCAGCAGCAAAATTACAGGGTGTCTGCAGGCCGACTGCTCGGAGTTGCTGCTGCCGCTGCGTCAGTTTTTATGCAATGTGCCGCCGCGAGTTTTGTTGAATTGAGTTTTTGTTGCTATTTGCTGCTGATTCTGGCAATGTTGCTGCCGCTGCCGCCGCTGCTGCTGCTGCTGCTTCTAAATATAAACTCCCCATAGCCATGCACGATTTATAATAGCTGTTATATATAGAACAACAGGTCACGGCCTATTCGGTCAGCCTTTTGCATAGATACACGCAGCTGCCTGTCTGTGCGTGCGTGTACGTGTGCGCCTGTGTGTGTGTGTGTGTAAGTGTATGAGCATGTCTGTGCATGCATTTTAGCCTGAGCATATTTCGCCATTGTTTTTGTTGCCTTTTGTTGCTGTATTGTTTCTATATATAGCCAGGCGGGCGGCGACGTCGGCCCAAAACTAGACTTTGCCTTGCCTGCTGATTTATTTATTTAACTTTATGTGTGCTGTCAAAGCAAAAAAGAGAGCGCACAGCACGAGAGAGCGGCAGAGCGCACGAGAGAGCATGAGCACAATATGAAGAAATCCAATTGGATATTTTAGCTTAGTCATAAATGTGCGCGCAATTAGTCCAGTACGGGCGAATGTCTAATTGCCGATCGAAACAAAGAGAGACAAAGAGCGTCATTGGCAGAGAGCGTAAGTCTCTGTGTGTGTGTGTGTGTGTGTGCGTGCGTGTGTGCTTGCGTGGGAGAGAGAGTGGGAGAGCAACAGATTCAGTGTGTTTATCAATGAACAATTTTTTGTATGTGAACTGCACTTTGCCTTGTGTCCATTAGCAGCGGCAGCGGTAACGGCGACGCAGCAGCAGAGCAGCGACGCGTCGTCGACAGTTTGTGTAGCGGAATATTTTCTTTTTTTTTTTCGGCATTTGTTTGTGCGGCCACAAAAGCAAATCAAATTAGTTAGAGCGTGCTAAAACGTGTAGCAGGCAGCACGGAGAGAGCGGGTGAGGAGATGAGAGGGGGGGCAGCAGGTGAGAAAGAAGATGACAACGACAAGCGGAACTGGTCGCGCTGTTGGGTCTGCTGCTGCTGCGGCTGCTGTGTGGCCTTAGTTGTTGCTGTCGCTGACGTCGACGTCGTCACGTGCGCGCTGTGCTGTGCCCAAGCACGGGCAGAGCGAGGCAGAGTGCGAGTGCGAGAGCGAGAGCGCGCGCGGTTATCTAAAAAAGCGCTCGGGCCGGGCCGGGCCCCATGTAATCGCTGTAAACTTGTACAAGGTTACTAAAAATAGCTACAGAGACAACACACACACACACAAGCATACACTCGCTCTCTCACACACACACACACACATGTATACAAAGAGAGCGAAGGGTCGGCTTGGTTTGCCTGCGGCCTCGGGCAGCAGCAGTGGAGAGGGGGAAGGGGGGAAGGCAAAGACAGAGAGAAGGAGAGCGGGCAGAGGCAGCGGCAAAGCACATGTTAAATTTCGTTTTAGATGTATTTTTCAAAAGCGTCTGTGATAAGCGCCATCTTATCTATATAATCAACTAATAGGCCTAATACACACAGCGAAAGAAAGAGAGAGGGAGAGAGAGAGGCAGAGACTGTGCCTGCTCGGCGCCTGTTAATGATATGTCGATAAGGCAATTTTGGAGGGAGAGAAAGAGAGAGGTAGACGGGACGGCAGATAAAACGATAAAACGTCTAATGAAATTTACGAAAAGTGCGTAAGGAATGCGAAAGCAGCCCACAGCCAGAGGTCAGCTATATAATACTCTAATATATACTCTATATAAATACATACATACTATGTACATATGTATATGTTTACTCTTGATCCACATCAATAAGCAGGTTCTCATCCATCAATGTCTCGGGTTTGGGGGGGAGGTTTGTGCACTTTTTTTTCGGCTTGTTTGCTTAGCAATTATTCTCCAAAAATGATATGTGTAAAATGTGAATATATATAGAGGGTAGGGGGCTAATGTAATACCCATGCTATAATTTACTACGTACTCTTAATCGATTTTAATCGATTACTCCATGAGCTTATGCAGTCAGCTTACATATATGATATGGGATATCATTATAATTTATTATATTACTTGATAATATGTTGTATTATAATGTATGGTATTGTATTATCATATACTATTTATACCCTTCGAATATTGAAAATGGTCTAAAAATGTATGTAATATTTACAAATGGAGGCGTGGTAGACCACCTAAAGTATGTACATATATGTATATTAACGTAACTTTCTTAAAAATAAAACGATTTTTACGCGGAATGACATTTTGTTTATGTTTTAACAACCTGAGTGATTCTACATTTAAAATATAGCATAAAAGATTTTTTGAAATTTTTCGATATTGTGGAAATTTAGGTAATGGTCCCCCCTATGATATTTCAACAAAATTTTTTTTTGTAAATTTAAAATCGCGAGTTTTTAATTTTAATCGATGGTGGAGGTTAAAATTAGTACTAACAATTGTTTAAATCGATTTTGAACGATGCTTAATTTTGGTCAAAAATTCATGTCGAAATGGTATAAAAATTAGACATGTAACGCCCACGACAAGCCTGGTACCCTCATTTTACACTTATCGTAACTTTCTTAAAAATCAATCGATTTTCACGCGGAATGACATTTTGTTTATGTTTTAACAACCTGAGTGATTCTACATTTAAAAAATAGCATAAAAGATTTTTTGAAATTTTACGATATTTTTGAAATTTAGGTAATGGTCCCCCCTATGATATGTCAACAAAATTTTTTTTTTGTAAATTCACAATCGCGAGTTTTTAATTTTAATCGATTCTGGAGGTTAAAATTAGTACTAAACAATTGTTTTAATCGATTTTAAACAATACTTAATTTTGGTCCAAAATTCATGTCGAAATGGTAAAAAAATTAGACAAGTAACACCCACGACAGGCCTGGTACCCTCATTTTACACTTATCGTAACTTTCTTAAAAATCAATCGATTTTCACGCGGAATGACATTTTGTTTATGTTTTAAGAACCTGAGTGATTCTACATTTAAAATATAGCATAAAAGATGTTTTGAAATTTTTCGATATTTTGGAAATTTATGTAAGGGTCCCCCTATGATATTTCAACAAATTTTTTTTTTTGTAAATTTAAAATCGCGAGTTTTTAATTTTAATCGATTCTGGAGGTTAAAATTAGTACTAAACAATTGTTTAAATCGTTTTTAAACAATACTTAATTTTGTCCCAAAAATCATGTCGAAATGGTAAAAAAAAATTAGACATGTAGCACTCTCGACAGGCCTGGTACCCTCATTTTACACTTATCGTAACTTTCTTAAAAATCAATCGATTTTCACGCGGAATGACATTTTGTTTATGTTTTAACAACCTGAGTGATTCTACATTTAAAAAATAGCATAAACGATTTTTTGAAATTTTTCGATATTTTGGAAATTTAGGTAATGGTCCCCCCTATGATATTTCAACAAAATTTTTTTTTGTAAATTTAAAATCGCGAGTTTTTAATTTTAATCGATTCTGGAGGTTAAAATGAGTACTTAACAATTGTTTAAATCGATTTTAAACGATACTTAATTTTGGTCCAAAATTCATGTCGAAATGGTAAAAAAATTAGACAAGTAACACCCACGACAGGCCTGGTACCCTCATTTTACACTTATCGTAACTTTCTTAAAAATCAATCGATTTTCACGCGGAATGACATTTTGTTTATGTTTTAACAACCTGAGTGATTCTACATTTAAAAAATAGCATAAACGATTTTTTGAAATTTTTCGATATTTTGGAAATTTAGGTAATGGTCCCCCCTATGATATTTCAACAAAATTTTTTTTTGTAAATTTAAAATCGCGAGTTTTTAATTTTAATCGATTCTGGAGGTTAAAATGAGTACTTAACAATTGTTTAAATCGATTTTAAACGATACTTAATTTTGGTCCAAAATTCATGTCGAAATGGTAAAAAAATTAGACAAGTAACACCCACGACAGGCCTGGTACCCTCATTTTACACTTATCGTAACTTTCTTAAAAATCAATCGATTTTCACGCGGAATGACATTTTGTTTATGTTTTAAGAACCTAAGTGATTCTACATTTAAAATATAGCATAAAAGATGTTTTGAAATTTTTCGATATTTTGGAAATTTATGTAAGGGTCCCCCCTATGATATTTCAACAAATTTTTTTTTTT
Organism: Zaprionus kolodkinae; assembly: GCA_018901885.1. NCBI lineage: Eukaryota > Metazoa > Arthropoda > Insecta > Diptera > Drosophilidae > Zaprionus > Zaprionus kolodkinae. The sequence continues at coordinate 293,859 of JAEIFM010000040.1, read as the reverse complement.
TGTAAATTTAAAATCGCGAGTTTTTAATTTTAATCGATTCTGGAGGTTAAATGAGTACTTAACAATTGTTTAAATCGATTTTAAACGATACTTAATTTTGGTCAAAAATTCATGTCGAAATGGTAAAAAAAATTAGACATGTAGCACTCTCGACAGGCCTGGTACCATAATTTTAAATTTATCGTAACTTTCTTAAAAATCAATTGATTTTCACGCGGAATGACATTTTGTTTATGTTTTAACAACATGAGTGATTCTACATTTGAAAAATAACATAAAAGATTTTTTGAAATTTTTCAATATTTTGGAAATTTATGTAAGGGTCCCCCTATGATATGTCAACAAAATTTTCTTGTTGTGAATTTTTTGTATCTATGTGAAAGCAAATTAAACTATATTTCTTATATATTCTTCATTTTTATTGCAGATCTGCCGCCGGAAGCCGCAAATGATGAGAGAATATTGCATATAACACCTGGCACCTTATCGCTGGGCTTTAAGCCACATCAAGCGGTTGACATAGATCAGCAGATTCTGGAGGTAAGGCTACAAAAAAAAAATTAAAACAAGAAACAAATTATTTCCCTTGCCTTGTTGCGTTTTAAATTCATTTTCCATCACGTTTTGAGGTATTTCCATTGTGTCAGTAACTTTCCACTTAATTAGCAGAACCAAAAAAAAACCGACAATAAAAATTCTAGATTGATTTTTATCGATTAACGCAGAAACTAGATGAAGGTGCACTTGTTTTTCCTATCAAAGTTACATATCAACAACCTGAGCCAGCTCTTTGCTTACTCCTCTTCTCATCCATATTCGTTTTTCTATATTTCATATTTCATATCTGTCTATCAATTGTGTTTTTATACATTGTTCAGTCGATATGGGAAACAGAAACAGAGAGATCTCTGCATCGCATTTACTTGCTCCAGAGTCACTTGTCTTTATCTCAATTCATTTTCCACTCCCTCCTTCCGCCCTCTCTAACATCAGCATCATCGTCTCTGGGACGCTTCATGTCCGCATCGTGGCGTTTTTCCCTATTTTCCCCATTATCTTTTCTTACGATTTTCGCTTTATTTATAAAGCATATTCACAGTTTCACTTGCCAGCACAATTCAGTTCAGTTCTGCGTTTTTCCTTCTTTCTATATTTGTAATATGCTGATACCCTGATTTTGCAGAGGGTACAGCAAATGGTTCTATCTTTTGAGGAGTTCGCAAAGATATCACGGTAAAATTCATCGATAATAATCAACTGTGATTATTGTATAATAAAGGATTAATTCCGCAATTTAAAAGCAATTTTTTAGATGAAATAATAATACTCATATAAATGGATTTAGAATATTGAATGGAGAATATAGAATATTGAATAAGCATTAAATATAGCATAATGCAATTAGAAATACAATCAGAAATAAATTGAATACCATAAACGGGAAGGTATAATATGATTATACAAAAAAGGAATGAAAAAAATACAAAGTAATGCATTTAAAAATAAAACAAAAAATTGGAAAAAAAAAACAATAGATTTATAAAACTAAGAGGAAATATAGTAATGCAGAGTTTTTAATGAAATAAAAAAAATAAGAAGCAAAGCAGAAACAGAAAATCAAGTAAAGAATATAAATTACAAAAAAAAAAAAAAAAAAAAAAAAACCCAAAGCCAAAGAAAGATAAACACAACGATAGACTGATATTTAGAAGGGGTATACACAGTTAGTGCATCAACAATTCGTTGCACTCTGATGCGGGTTGCGGTTCGTTTCATGTTTTCCTTCTGGGTTTCTAAATATAAACGCGTGTACAACTTAATGATTCTATATTTATTGTTTTCTCTACAAAAATATGTACGAGAGTATTTTGCGCTTTTATTTTGTTTTTGTTTTCTTTTTTTCTTCCTCTTTTTTTTATTTTTCTTTTTCTTTTTTTAAATAAAACGGCGATTGTGCTAAAAATAAATTACGATGCGAGCCAACTCACAAAGAGAGAGAGCGAGAGAGAGGGAGAGAGAGAGAGTGAGCGAGGCTGGGGCTGAGAGTGGGAGAGTGAAATACAGTGTTGCCTGACTGTGCGTTGTGGGAGGAAAAGAGAGAGAAGATGTATGTGTGTGTGTGTTTGTGTGTGCATGCACTGCCAGTGATCACTGTAATTGTCAGTGAGAGGGGATGGGGAGAGGGGCAGAGCGGGGGTACAAGCGAGCAACATGTGCAGCCACGCCCACTTTGCACGCCCAGTTTTGCTGCTGTTGCATACGAATTTATAGGCAGATTTTTATTTTTGGCTAGAACTTTGTGCATTTGGCGAGTGTGTGTGTGTGTGTGTGTGTGTTTGTTTTCTTTAGAATTTTCGTATTTTTGGTTTAAGTGTTTTGTTGCTTCAGCAGCAGCAGCAGCGATTTAAACCGCCTGCGCCGCACACCCTGTGCGCTTGCATACTGCAGCCTGCCTACCTCCCTCCCTCCCCCTCGCTCGCTCGCTCTGTGCACCCTGTGTGTGTGTGTGTGTGTGTGTGCTGCTGCTGCTGCTCAGCGTTGCCATTTTGTTATTTTTATTTTTCCTTTGAATTTATTTTTGTGCTTTTTATAAACTCTGTGGGTTTTATTTTTACCAAAACACACACACAAATAGAAAAAAAATAAAAACAGAAAAAAATACTAAAAGCAGGAGAGGGGGTGAGAGAAGGGTGAGTGGGGAGAGGGGGGAACTAATCATTGCTATATGTTTTTATAGCAACGCTGCTTGCTCAGTCTTTACCAATGTCCCCACTCCCCTCCCGCCCCTCTGTCCGCTCTCTGCGCTGCGCTTTGTTGTTTCTTTCTTTATTTATAAGAAACTGTGGCACGAGCAAAATTGTAAATTAGCTAAAGCAGGGCCAGGGGGGCGGGGGGAGGTTAATTAACAAACAATGATTCATACATACAACTGCAATTGGGAAATTTAAATGAAATTCATTTTTATTTTTTTTGTCTTGCTCATTTGCAAATTAATTTGGGGCAAGAGAGAGAGAGGGGAAGAAAGAGAGAGCGAGCGATAGCAAGAGTTAACATTATAAAATGGGCAACTATTCTATTTATATGGGGCGTGGCATGTCTGTGTGTGCGCTGTCTTTGGCCCACGCCATAATTATAGCACAGGCCGTGTATAATTATAGCGGCAGCAGCAGCAGCAGCAGCAGCAGCAGCGGCAGCGGCAGCAACTGGTGAAAAAGTTGTGCAAGGCAAATGTCGTGGGCGGGCGAAAGGGCGGAGAAAGAGAAAGAGAAAGAGAGGGGGCAGGCGCAAGCTGTTGCAGCCATGGGTTAGTCAGGTGCAGTGGCAAATTCTAAGAATTGCGATATATAAAAACGTTTATAATGCTCTACTGCTCACACACACACACACACTGCTGCTGCTGCTGCTGCTGCTGCGCTGCACTGCGCAAAGGCTTTAGCGAACGCCCGTTTGTCTGCCGCTGCGCTGACCACGCGAGCCGTCACACACACACACACACACAGCGAGAGAGAGAAAAGCAGAGAGAGAGAGCCGAGCAAAGGCAGAGCCAGCGGGCAAGGCAGAGGCAGTGGCAGCGGCAGCAGCAGAGAGCGCGCGCATTAGAGAGAGCGCCAGAGAGAAAGAGAGAGAGCGCGCCGCGCGTGCAGCACATAACTGTATCTAAATTTGTGTTTATATTTGATTTTTGCGCCAGTTCGCTAGTCGCATGAGTGAAACTGAAATGAAAGCGCGTTCGACGAATGCCAAAGCCAAAACGAAAACAGAAGCGCAGCAGCAGCAGCAGCAGCAGCGACAGCGGCAGCAACAGTGGCAGCGCAGTCAATTCAAATTGGAACAGCGCACAGGCCAAATTGGAAACGAAATATACCAATGCGAGTTAACAATTCTAGTGATGCGGTGCGGTGTGCGGTGCGCGGTACGCGGTGCGGCTGGTGAAAAATCAAAGTCAATCAAAAATCATAAATAGCCAAAGAGCATAGACAAATCTCTCTCTCTCTCTCAGTGTGTGTGTGTGTGTGTGCGAGAGCAGAAGAGCGAAAAGACAAATAAATAAATAAATTAAAGCTAAAAGCGGTGCGCGCATATTTCTACAGATTATTTATTAGTTTTGTAGTTTCTGCTGCGGATGGTTTTTATTATACTATTTCGTTTCTGTGTTTCTCTGTTTCTGTTTCGGTTTCTGCTTCTATTTCGTTACGTTTTTGCCCAATAAGCTAACGAAAAGTGTGTCTGTGCCAATAGAAATAATAATAATAATACAAACAACGCAGAAGAACAGCAGCAGCAACAACAATCCTCCAGCAAAGCAATTAGAAGAAAAGAAACAACAATAACAACAACAACAACAAATAACAAAACTTTTTTATACTCGCGCGCGCGCAACGCTCTCTCTGCTGTGCTCCGCTCTTTTACGCTCTCTCTCTCTCTCTTGCATGTGCGCGCACAGTGCGTGCGTACACGCGTGTGTGTGTGTGTGTGAGATACCAATTGGACTCAGCGTCGCGTTAAGGTCATGGAAACATATCAGCAACATGTACGTAAGCAACGTGCGAGCGCGCGCTCTCTCTCAGCTGTCACTCTCTCGATAATAACAACAATAAAAGACAGAGAGAGAGAGAGAGAGAGCGCGCTCGTAGTTATCGCAAGCGCAACAATCGTAATCGCAATCGCAATTGCATCGATTTGTGAATTGTCACGCGTGATTTAGTTTCGACAGATATTAACAGTGATCGCTGCTGCTGCGCTGCACAGTGATTCGTTGTGATTAATTATCGACATTGTTGTCTGTTCGATAAATCACAATGACATGAGCTTACAATGAGGAAACTAACTTGAGTGCAATTGTAGCTTGATTATTAGCATTAAATTAGGGTATTAAATAATACATAAATAATATTAACTAAAGCAATATTATTGCTGCTTTTCTTTTTAATTCCTTTATGAATATATTACGTTTTTTTGCGCTCTGTTTTTCGATCTCATCTACCTGTGTGTATCTAGTTGATTAGTATACCTACGCAGAGAAGACTCTGCGCTATGCGTCACATCGTATGTGAGATGATCTCTGGCCATGATTACTCATGTCTATTTAATGCCAGCTACCTACCCCGCCCCCACCACTTTATTTCGATCACGATCTGCATATGCAACTAGTAATTTATTCTTTCTCTCTCTCTCTCACACACTCTTGCAGCTAAAGAAGAGCCAGGAACTGCAGAAACAGCGGCTGTACCACACGTACCAGGAGCGACAGAAGCAACTGGAACTGGAGCATCAAAAGCAACTGGAGCACAAATATCATGTGAGTAGACGAAACGACGATATGCGACAATGATATAGAATAGAATAGAAAAAGAATAGTATACATATGCAAATAAAAGACTAAGATCAGCTAGCTTGTGGCTGCCGACTGCCAGATACCCTAACCAATTATACTACATATTGTATATAGTGCTATAGCTTACTAATCAATCCAAACACACACACACACACACATGCGCGCTTACACAGCCAGATTAGCAGGTATGATGTCACCTCGATTTTTATATAGTCTTCTATAATATTCGTGATCTGTCTGTCCGTCTGCGATTGCACTAACTGATTTTGAGTATTATTAAAAAAACGCTTTGCTTTTTGCTCTGTATCAATAAACTCACTTCTAAATTGACTTAATCTAACTATTTTTTCGTAGGGATTTTTGTACCAAAATTATTAGTATTATCGATTGGATTGATTTGTTAAGCATACGTAATACTTTTCTTTTTAAAAGCGTGCTAAAAAGCCTTTAAACATTAACGATAAAAAAATAATCGAAAATAAAAAAAGAAAAAATTTATATGGCAGCATTATAGGGTATTTGAGCGTCGGCATGCGTCGACTTAATACTGACACATATCTTGTCTGTCTCTCAACTTGTTGTTGTTGTTGCTGCTGCTGCTGCTGGCGGCGGCGATGTCGCGTGGGCGGTAGAAACAAAATAAGAAGCAAATAAAAAAAAAAAAAAAAAAAATGATAATCATGTTGCCGGCGCTTGACCGGAAGTGCCGCCCAGCGATGACTAATGGCGGCAGCGGCAGCAGCAACAACATAAATGCTCAACAACAACAACAACAAAAAGGGAATTAAAGTTATTTCTATGCCACGACAACAACAACAACAAGAACAACAACATCAACAACAACAAAAATTCTCTTGAACTTATTGTAATTTATTCAGTTTGCGGTGCATTCACATGGCGCTTTCCAGGAATTGCGGGAACAGAGCATGGTTACGGCAGCCGTTGTTGAGGAGCAGCAACGTCAGCAGCAGCAGCAGCAACAACAACAGCAGCAGCAGCAACATCAACAGCAGCAACAACAACAACAGCAGCAACAACAACAGCAGCAGCAGCGCGAACGCAGGGAAAGGGAAGTGATGAAGCGGAAGGAAAACTGCAGCGCAAATGCGAGTCCCCAAGTCAAACAGATTCTCAATGTAACTATCACATTCTTTCCCCCCTCTCTCTCTGTCTATCACTCTCTAACATATTGCTTTCTCTCTTGCACAGTGCTTTCTGATGAGCCGCAAATCACAGGCGGCACCGAATGGCACATCAACAACATCGCCCTATCGCAATCGGTATGGCATGGACGAACATGATTGTGTATCCACAACTATCCCTAACTTGCTTCCCCTCTCTCTCTCTCTCTCTCTCTTTGTCTCTCTGCAGCGGTGTGGTTAAGAGCTCATCGGGGGAATCGCTACCAGCGGGCACCGTCACAAGTGCGCATCCCTATAAAATACCCCAACCGCCTTCCTCCATGCTCAAATATGAATCTGATTTTCCGCTTAGGAAAACGGGTAAGTTCGATCGATTCATTGCTGCACGCTGCTCATGATGATCATCCTCATTTGCATCCAAAAAGAAATACCCAACAATACCTCCTAACCATCCGAGAGCCCAATTTCTCCCATATCCCATGACTAAAGAAAGTTCATCATCAGCTCTGCCGCTCGCTTGACGTTGCAAGTTCGTGTTGCCAACTGCATCGTTAATCTGACTAATCCAACTTAAGATACCTAAAGATGAACAGAGATCTTAGAAGAATTGATACTGAACTAAGTAACTCAAGAAGGATCAGGGATCGTAGAAGAAGAATTGAGCTCAAGGCGAAGAAGTAAAAATACCTAGTCAAGACAGATCACTGATCAAGCGATGTAGAAAGTTAGTTAGACTAATCAATCCAAGAAGGATCGTAGAAGACGAAGTGCGCTTAAAGCAAGAGCTAATCCAAGATCGTTTACTTTTCTAGACTGAGTAGAGGGACAGGAAAGTCAACTGACATTGATCAACCGAAGTGAAAATCCAAGAAGGATCAGTGATCGTAGAAAAAAAGAGGTTTGGGCTAGGCTAACCCTAGATCGTTTACTTTGCTAGACTGAGAAGAGAGTGAGAGAGTCAAATGATCGAGGAAGTAAAGATACCTAGTTACGACTGATCTTTAAACGAAAAAAGTGGAATTTTTAGTTGTTCTAAGGATCTAAGCATCAATGATCACTCAGTAGTTTGAAAGAAAATAGCATAGATCACTGAACTCAGAACAATTCAGTGGAAATTAGTCCAAAGTTAGTCCAAAAGGATATCAGTGAACATAGATTGTGTAGACAGAAGTAGGAATTAAAGATCACTGATCAGATATGAATCGACGATTAAGTCTACACTTTGTTACCAAAAAAAGATCATGGATCTCGTAAAGTTACTAGAAACATATAACGATCAGTGATCGCTCAGATCGCAGCAGATATAGAAATCTCTCACTCTTTAGACCTCCTTGTATGCAGCATGATGTACGTATTTGTTATATACTAAAGTTGAAGCAACTAAAATCGACTAATCAATCAATCCAGTCCAATTCAATCCAATCGAATTCAATCTTTTGGAAGACCTAATCCCGAAGCGTAGAGATTCACACCCACACATACATATACATATATATAGCTACACACACACACATGCACACGCACATGTATAAGCAACTCCTAAACTCCAAATCATCATCAATCGAACAGCATCGGAGCCAAATCTGCTGAAGATTCGCCTCAAGCAGAGCGTGATCGAGCGTAAGGCTCGCATCGTTGGTCCAGCGGGAGCGAGACGGCATGAGAGATTGCTGTTGGCCGCCCAGCGGAGGCATCAGAAGAACTCGGTGCTAACAAGTACGTATAACACACACACACACACACACCAACACACACACACCTAACACCCACACCCAAGACACACACACAAACACACACCCAGACAGAGCAGCGATAAGAGTGAAGCTTAGTGGGCAACGGCAGGCGGTGTCAACCGCATCGAACCGCTTGATGCTCTACACAACTGGAGCGCGATGTGGAGAGAGAGAGTGTGTGGAAATGGAAATTAAGTAAATTACACAAAGTTGAGGAGGGAAGAGAAGAAGGAGGAGGAGGACAGCAAATACGGGAAGGTCGAAGTTCAGCGCGCTGACAATAACTATTATAATCAAACAACAACATCATCGACGGGCTGAAGAAACTAGATATATATGCGGATATACGAGCTGGAATAGATCGCTTATTATAAGGCTAATTTCTATAGAAATTTTATTTATTTATTTATTTTTTTATTATTTTTTTTATTTTTTTATTTTTTTATTTTTTTTTTTTTATTATATTATCAGATCTTAGGTTGGGAATTTATATCTGAAACTTTTACATATAATTCTACAATTCAAAACACACAAGAAAACAAGAAAGCCAGGAAAGACTATGCAAGAATTCTTCACATTTTCTTCTACCCCCCACACACATTTTCTAATTTCTTAATTCCTTAATTATTTTTCTATGTTTTATAATTACTTTTTATTGCTGTTGTTTATTTGTTGTTGTTTATGTTGTTATTATTATTATAATTAAGTCGATTGATTAACCCTAGCACAACTGCGCTCCCTTTCTCTCTCTCTGTGTGTATACATATGTGTGTGTGCCTTAACTCTGAACCTAACCTCAAATTAATTAATGCTGATCATCGCGATGCGCTGCGTCGCTGTCGCTGCTACCACTTGCTGAGCGCTGCCGCCTGCCGCTGCCCCTGAAAAAAACGCTCCCCAAAAAGCTTAAGAAGGAGAAAAGAATATACACAAAAATCTCGCCAGGATTAACTTGATTTGCTTGCCATATCTAACTCTCTACTTTCTTGTTCCCTCTCCCCTCTCCTCCACACATCTTTTCCTCCCCTACAGACTGCAACAGCACACCGGACTCGGGACCCAACTCACCGCCCTCATCGACAACACTTGGCGTGGGCGTCGTCGGCAGCCGTGGCTCACCAACAAGTGCACCCATACAGGAGGAGAACGAGGAGGGTAGCCAATATCAGCCCGGACAGCGTAGCAGCATACAAGATTTGCCCCTCTTCAGTTCACCCTCGCTGCCAAACATATCGCTTGGCCGTCCGCATTTAACCAATGCCCAAGTGGCTGGGCAACCGAATTATGCCATGTTTGCTGCCCTGCAACATGTTGCCGCTGCCGCAGCCGCCGGCGGTGCGCCACCTCTGCCCGTGGGTGTGGGCGTGGCGGGTACACCACCAACATATTACAGTCCATTGGGATTACCATTTAGTAGTCGCCAGGCAGCGGCAGCAGCAGCCGCCGCAGCAGCAGCAGCTGGAGCACCCTCGTTGGCCATGATGCCAGCCACGGGTATAGCGCCGCAACCATCGCCGGTGGTGCGTTCTGCGTCGGCAACATCGACATCATCATCGCAGGCATCGCTGGTGGGTGATGTGGCGCCACCGCAGGCACATGCTGCCTCTACAATTTTGCCCTCATCTTCGTCCTATATGCAGCAGTTGAGCAGTAGTGGTGGCATCAGTGGCGGTGCCTCTGCTGTTAATCTTCATGCAGCTGCCGCTGCTGCTGCTGCTGCCGCTGCAGTTGCTGGTTCGCTGCCGCCCACAAATAGCCACGCCCATGCGCTATACGCTGCTGGCCATCAGCAGGCACAGCATAATAACCCGCACATCGCCGCCGTTGCCGCCGCCGCCGCTGCTGGTAGTCATCCCGGTCATGCGTTGCCCATCACAGATGCGCAGGTGGCGCAGGTGCATTTGCACAAGCAGGGACATCGTCCATTGGGACGCACACAGTCGGCGCCACTGCCGTTGGGTCATCCGATGCTAACCGGTGCCAGTCAGCTCAATGTGGCCCAGACGCACTACGAGAATAGCGAGGTAAGGATTCCCATTTTAGTTAATTTAATTTATTTGCATATTTGGCAAAAATTGATTGAAAGTCGATAAATCGATAAACTAATATAACGCATAATGTGTGGTGGCGTGTCGATAACTAACAAAGATTACAAATCAAAACAATCGATAGCAAAGCAAATTTTGTTAGAGGAATTTAATTTAAAATTCATTTTTTAAATTAAATCATTTGTGGTGGCATGTCGATAACTAACAAAGTTCACAAATCAAAACAATCGATAGCAAAGGACATTTTATTAGAGGAATTTAAAGTTAAAATTTATTTTTTAAATTTAATCATTTGTGGTGGCATGTCGATAACTAACAAAGTTCACAAATCAAAACAATCGATAGCAAAGGACATTTTATTAGAGGAATTTAAAGTTAAAATTTATTTTTTAAATTTAATTATTTGTGGTGGCGTGTCGATAACTAACAAAGTTCACGAATCAAAACAATCGATAGCGTTTTATTAGAGGAATTCGAATTTAAAATTCATTTCTTTTTTTTAATTTAATTTAATATGCATAGATTAATTAATTGTTTATTTTCCTCCCCGATCAGGCGGAGCGGCAGGCCTACGAGCATCATATGCTCACCCAGAAGCTACGCCAGACGGTGCTCACACGCAGCGGTGCAGCCGCTGCTGCCGCTAGTCGAGAGCCGCAGCTGCGCGAAGAGGAGGATGATTCGGCAGCGGAGGTGATGGATCTCACCGATAAGAAGAAACCGCCCAAAACGGTGCTAACGAATACCATAGCCACCAGTACATCACAGAATCTGCCGGAGGCATTGGCCGCCGCGGTGGCAGCGGCTGCCTCCTATCGTGGCGGTGGCGGTGGTGGTGGCAGCAGTAAATCAAGTAAACTGCGAGATCAGGAATATTTGCAACAACAGCGTGAATTGCTTTACCTGCAGCAAGAGGAGGAACTGGCCAAGGGCCTTTTGCGTCCATTGTCCCGTACCGTGAGCAGTCCCCTGGTACCATTGGGTCCGCACGGGCTCAGTCAGATACCCGATACTGGGCAACAGCCCACACCCATTGCCACATCCTCGTCAGCTGATCATATACCGCCCGTTAATCTTACGGTGCCGCATAAGCGTCATCTGCTCAGCAGCGCCGCCTATGCCGCCCAGCTGCGTCAGCAGCAGCAGCAACTGATCGAATCGGGTACTGCGCACAAGAAGATCACCACCGGATTGGCCTATGATCCGTTGATGTTAAAGCATGCCTGCATTTGCGGTGACAATGGGCCACATCCGGAGCACAGTGGGCGACTGCAGAGCGTATGGGCACGTCTAAGTGAAACGGATCTGGTCAAGCGCTGTGATCGTCTGCGTGCACGCAAAGCAACGCAGGAGGAGCTGCAAACGGTGCATACGGAGGCGCATGCAATGCTCTTTGGCTCGAATCAGGGTCAATTGAATCGTACCAAACTGGAGAGCGCACTCTCGGCCAGCTTTGTGCGTTTATCATGTAATGGATTGGGTGTCGATTTGGATACCACATGGAATGAGCATCATACAGCGACGGCGGCACGTATGGCAGCCGGTTGTGTCATCGATTTGGCCTTTAAGACGGCCAAAGGTGATATACGCAATGGATTCGCTGTTGTCCGTCCACCCGGCCATCATGCAGAGGCGAATCTGGCCATGGGTTTTTGTTTCTTCAATTCGATTGCAATTGCAGCCAAGCTGCTGCGACAGCGAGTGCCCGAAATGAAGCGCATCCTGATTGTCGATTGGGTGAGTGGTTTCCCCTCCTATACCAGAGATTCATATTAATCGTTATATAATTTCCCTACAGGATGTGCATCATGGCAATGGCACACAGCAAGCATTCTACCAAAGTCCCGACATTCTATATCTTTCCATACATCGCCACGACGACGGCAATTTCTTTCCCGGCACAGGCGGCCCCACAGAGGTAAGATGCAGCGCAGATTGTTCCACTTTTAATTTGATAACTAATTCGATTCCCTTTTTTTGCTATACAGTGCGGCGCCGGCGCTGGACTCGGCTTCAACGTGAACATCTCATGGTCTGGCGCACTGAATCCGCCGTTGGGTGATGCTGAATATATCGCTGCATTCCGTACCGTTGTGATGCCCATTGCCAAGTGCTTTAATCCGGACATTGTACTCGTCTCATCCGGTTTTGATGCGGCAGCTGGTCATCCAGCTCCACTGGGTGGCTATCATGTTTCGCCCGCCTGCTTTGGCTTGATGACACGCGAACTACTCCAGCTGGCCAATGGCAAAGTGGTGCTCGCCCTTGAAGGTGGCTATGATCTGGCGGCCATATGTGATTCGGCGCAGGAATGTGTACGTGCCCTGCTCGGTGATCCGGTGGCGCCCATTGCGCAAAGCGAATTGGAGCGTCCGCCCTGCCAGAATGCCATCAATACGCTGCAGAAAACCATTGCCATACAGGTAAGACAGAGACGGAATATACAAAAAGAGAGAGAGAGAGAGAGAGAGATAATATATATTGTTGTTTCCTTGTCTAGCAAACTCACTGGCCCTGCGTGCGTCTGCTGGAGCGAACCGTCTGCCTGTCCGCCCTGGAGGCACTCAAGATCGAGCATGAAGAATCTGAAACAGTTAATGCCATGGCTGGTCTCTCTATGCAGTCGCTGCACAGGTAAGATGAGATGCTGCTGCCTTTATCCAGCGATCATTGAACTAATCTCATCTTCTTCTCCAACAGAACGCTCTCACGGGATGATTCCGAAGAGCCCATGGAACAAGATGAGATCAGATAGATGCACGCCGTCGTCGTCGTCGTCGTCGTCGCTGCTCAACGCACTCTACATAGTTATTGTTGTAGTTTAATTGTTGTTGTTTATATTGTTGTTGATGTCATTTGTTGTCGCCGTCGTCGTCGTCGTCGTTGTCGTCGTCGTCGTTGATCGCCGTCGTCGTTGTTGCAGTTCCTCGTCTATAGAGCTGTACTCTCACTCTCTCTTTCACTCTTCTCTCTTTCTCACTCTCTGTCTGTATCTATCTCTCTCAATCACTTGAAACAAACACGCACATGCACCCACACACACACACACAACCACAACGAATGAAGCCATTGTCGGTTCGGCAGGAAAAGCTGGAGAGGAACAGCTGAAGAAACTCAAGGATTGAGCAAAGCAAAGAGAAAAGAGAGAGAGAGAGAGAGCCAAATGTGAAGAGTTTGTGGGCGGAATGGAAACCAGGCCTAAAGTTCAAAACGTGGCTGTGCCACTATAAAAACTAAAAAAAAAAAAAAAAAAAAAAAAAAAAAACCATAAACAAAAATAAAAATCAGAAGCATGAGGAGAACTAACAAATAAATAGTAATAGGCAAAAGGCAAATTAGTGGAATGAAAGGACACGCAAAACTAGTGAGAATCAGGGCAGAGAGGAGAACAGAGAACAGAACACATAGGCTAGCATAATATGATGATGATAATTAGAGTGGAGTGTAAGATGATGTTCGATTGATTGGATGTTTGTATATGATACGCATACATGCATATATTGTTAACTGCAAAACTAACGAAACTTTTATGAAATTATGTATAAATAATTGTAACACATACACATACACACACACACACACATATACATATACATACATAAACCATACCATACGATACCATACCATACCATACCACATACTATACTTATGTATAACAACTATATATTATACAAATTTAAACTATATATATATATACAATATACGAGTGTATGCAAACATACATATATACGCTATATATGTATATCTGTAGATGTGTGTTATATATATATCATATAGGTATATCTATCATATGAAGCCTGCATTTGTTAAACGAATATTACATAAATGTTAAACGTGCAAAAAACTATATATGTATATTATTATATATTATTTTTCGATTTACGCGTGCTGTCTGTATCATTATTATTATTACTGTAATTATTATGATTATGATTATTATTATATTATTATTATTATTAGTATGAATACGATTACGATTAATGTTATTATGATTATGATTTGATTTCGATCTTTATTTTTGACGTATTGACGTGTGAATTGAAGAGAAAAAGTAGTAGCTCGATTTATATGCAGAATATGCATAGGTATAACAATAACAAAAACAAACAAAACTAGCTGTAATATGATATGTAATATGGAAACTATGTAATAATAACAAATGTGAAAGGATTGTCCAAACGATTTGTAGAATCTTTATTTATTACGATTAACTGTTATTTTTATGATGATTATTACGATTGATTGTATCGCTATTATTTTGTTCGTTCGTTTCTTTCCTATTTTTTTTTATTCATATTTTATTTGGGTGGTTCCAAGTCTGCTGTAAACATGTGTCTATAATGATGCATTCGCTTGCTTTAAACTCTGTATTATCCGTAATCCACACCCCAGACAGACTAGTCTAGTCTAGCTAGCTTAACGAGAAACCTGCTGCGCTTTTGTACGATTTCTAGCTACAAATTCTGTATGTGTATGTGTGTGCGTGTCTGAACATGTGAGTGCAAGTCTGATCAAGTACAATTTAAAGCGATCGAAGCGATCGACGCAAATGCATTGTGAAAAGCGAAAGGGATGTTTACATACATATTACTGCAACACAAGAATAATCAAATAATGATGAACGATAACGATAACACGTAGAGTTTGTAGATACTGTATGTATTTTCGTGTGCAATCGAAACTCGATTTTATAACAGACTAACAAAACTTGATCTAATCACGGAATGCAGATAAGCTAAATGTAATAATAACCGGGTAGGCTGATGTGCCGAAGAAGAAAGGGAGACATTATGTCGAAGATCTCGTTAAACAATGTTATGCAATTTATGTGTGTGTGTGTGCGAGTGTGAATGTATGTAAATGTTCGTTGTGTGTTGTTTGTTAATAAAAAGAAAAAAATGTTAATTGAGCACAACGAGATAAGAGCAGGAGAATTATAAAGATATGAAACATTATTTTAACACCAGCTATAACAGTAAATAGAAAAAAAAAAAACAAACAAAAGCAAAACCAAACAAAGAAGAGAAGTTAACAGGCCCAAGTAAAAACGCAAAACAAAATAATGCCATTTCCAACGTGTTCAGAGTTTTTCAAAATCCTGATTGTTTGCCCAAAAAAATGCACGTAATAGAAAGTTATATCATATATGTATATAACTTATATAAGAAAACGAAAACCTCTGATCGGACCAGTGTTTTTCTGGTATCGGGAATGGCAACTAAAAAAAAAAAAACAAATATTAAAAACAATTTGAAATCAGATTTACGATTTCATCCGTTTTGTGTTCGATACATTCACGTTGGCGGGCTAACTTTCGAATCTTCTGTAACAGCGATAACGCCCGCCCGCCTGTTTTGTGGATCAGCCGCAAAATAACGGTAATCCGGGAGCTGTTTTACCAAAAGTACCCGAAAGACAGTTAACACAAAGACGAATCATTTGGGCTTATACGCAGTTGCCTGATTCAGAATCGGGAACAACTCTTTAAAAAGTATTTGTCGCATTAGAATAAAAAAATATTAAACTTATATAAAAAAAATATGTATACATATATATTATACACGTACATATACATAAAACAAATAACAAATGTCTGTGTCGCTTTTTCTATATGATATTACAAATGAAATAAAAACAAAAACAAAACGAGAACTCGTTTTAAAGTTGCGCAAATATTGGATTGTTTATTTTAGCTGAGATTTAAATATTATCTCAAAACGTTGGGATATTGTTTTTTAAATCTAATTTTGATTTCTTATCGAATTCATTCGATAAATATTTATTAATCATGGTATTTTCAACAATTAGTATTTTTATCGATATTCTTGCGACTGGTCACTTTAATAAGTATTTGATTTGATTTGGTCATTTCCATTAGGGGTGCAAAAATATCGATATATGCATGCAAATAACAAATATTTATTTTGAAATATAATTTTCACATATCAAAATTGCCTGTAAGCGCGGCCTGAACATGTATTACTTCACCTAATAGGTAAAACATGAAACGTTTGATAATTTGAAATAATTAACATGGCGCGGTCTCACTGCATGTGTTGTGGATCCATTTGTTATCGCTACTCATCGATAAAATATCGGTACTCTCTGCACATCACTACGTCATACACTTGCATTCGAACGCAAGCATTTTAAACCCATTTTAAGGAATTCAGAAGAAATTACTATTCTTGTAAATACAATTAACAAAAGCATTTAAAATAGAAACTAGATTATCAGGATTGAGTAATCCTTAAAAGGTAAGATACAAATTTCGCGAAGTAACAGCTCAATGGCGTCGTTGCATGTCGCGCGTTCGTCGGAATTTTATTTTATATCTGATTCGTACTCGCATACCACCGAGATGATTGGAAGTTTGTTAATATAGGTTGTGAATACATAAATGTTTTTTTTTTTTCTCTTTGCCGTTCTTGTTCCAATTTCCAAGTGCCACCAGCAACACATTCTGTGAGCTATGTCCTACTTTGGCGTCTATATGCCGCCTACAGAGGCTGGCTTCAAGGGAACCATAGCGCAATGTGCGGGATCTATAGCTGCTGAGGGCGCTGAGAAGGATATAATGCATCCACGTAAGTTAAATACAGTATTCATATGTACATATACAATATCAGTTTGTATTGCAATTTCATGCCGTAACGTAATAAATGCGCGCGTTTTTAACGTAACAAACGAAATGACGCCATGTTACTTTTCATTTGTTGCGCATCGTAGTTGTTGTTGTTGTTGTTTGTTATTTGTTGTTTTTGTTGTCGCCATGTTCTCGTTGCGAAGCCTCTCGAGAGTAGCGCGACGCTGCTCTGCTGCACTCACCCACTTTTTACCATAAAGAGATTGTTGTTATTACAGACACAAACACACACACGCACACACTATCAACAATTATTTGACACAAACAAATAACGAAATCAAATGTAAATATACAAAAAGCCTTTAGAGTCTCCTTTTTTTCGACTGTAATTTATTGTCATGACTTCATTTGGATTATCCCATTAAGTGTGCCTGCTGCCGCTGCCTGCCATCTGTTCTTATTGTGAAGCTACATAAATGCTTGTCGTCTATAAATACGGATCAGGTGCGCTAGTAAATTAGCTCAGGCTTGCTGACCCAACGTCGTAATCTCATTAAAGAATATATATATATATCCCTCGCATTTGCAGTAAATTGCAGATGATAGAGAAAGAGGTTGGCCAAGTTTATTCCTTATATGCGCACATGTGCTGTTTATAATATATAATATGTATACTCTATATGTTTACGCTATCAGAACCATCAACAGATCCTTGACCTGTCATTGCTCTCGTTTGCATCTTGGTAAAAATCTGACTGCCATCCAAAACACATACAAACATACATATATGGTATGCATAAATAAGCATACCCTATCTAAGGATTTTATACATTTCACACACCTTGTGTGACGCACATAAGAAAGAGACATTTTCGTCCAGGCAATAGGGTATTTTTTTGGGATCCCAGCGAATTCTTGTTGCACGAATATATACACAACGCATCATAATATTCATTTTTGTTGCCTTGGTACAGCTGCTTGAGTATGTAGTATTAAAAATAAGTGAGCTAGGGAGTTTCGCCATATTATCTCAGACATGGGCCGCCATTGGGCAAGCGGCAAGAGTACGCGGTGGTTCCATATTTATATTTATCAACAACAGAACAGCAGCCGCCCAGGCCGGCGACAAAGACGACGACGACGACGACAAAATGTTGTGAGCGATTCAAGTACTCTATAGAATCGCGGCTACATTTGCTTTGGCAAAAACATATGAAATTTCGACTCTGGCAAATAATGTGGGTTAGCCACAATAGCCAATGTAAGAGTATAACAATGGCAATGCTCTTAACGGCGACGGCGTCGTGCCAATGACTGCGTCATACGCACATCGACGAGCTTTATTGATGCCCAGAGCAGAACAGACACAGAAAGAAACATCGCAGTGACCACTGCCCGTGTGTGTGCATGTGTGTGTGTGTGTATGTGTTGGTCATTTTCTTGTGGCTCGTTCCGTTCCGCGTCATTCGCCGCTGCCCACACCCGTTTTTAGCCCACTATCTATGCTTGTGGTTAGCGTATCGTTTGTTTTGCTTAACACTTTTCTTGCTCTCTGTCTAGCATCGTCCGATTCGCACAGATGGCGTGACAATCGAACAACAACAACTACTACTGTCTACATATACACACACACTACACACACTCTCATTTGCCCACTAATACTCACTCGTGCATTCATTTCATTCACTCATTGACTGCTCAATCCCTTATAGCCGATTCACCGCTTTGGTTAATATTCACGAACAAATCGAAGGCCCTGGATATGCTAAGACGTTACAAGGAGGCCCGTCTACGTGAGTTTCCCAATCGTGAGCAGGCCGAGTGCTACGTTCAGTTTGGTTTCGAAAGCATAGAATCACTCAAGCGTTTCGGAAAAGCAAAAACCCCAAGCAGTAAGTAGTAGATGCCTTACAAATATATATTTATTTTTTTTGTATTAAGCTGTCTATCTTAACTTTTTTGTAGAACCAATTCAAATGCCCTCCGCACCGAGATCGTCAGCCAGTGGACCAGACAGCCCATCCTCCTCGTCGCCCACCAACAACAGCAATTCTATGTGGTCGAGCAACAACGTCGTTAACGGCGGCATCACTGCCAACAATCATAATAATATCAGTAACAGCAGCACCAGCAACAGCGGCAGCAGCACCAGTAGCTCCTTAAATGCCGAACGTCCACCATTCCGGGCACCTACCAAACAGGAGCTTGTCGAGTTTCGCAAACAAATCGAGGCTGGCAATTATGAGAGAGTCAAGAATATTGTTTGGGAAAATCCACGTTTCCTAATCAGCAGCGGCGATACGCCCACTAGCCTGAAGGAGGGCTGTCGCTATAATGCAATGCACATATGCGCACAGTACAATCAGGCTCATGTCGCGGAACTAATTCTGAAAATAATCTCAGATCGTGAGTTCACTCAGCTGTATGCGGGCAAAAAGAGTAATGGGCAGATGTGCGCCTCCCTGAATGAGAGTCTTCTCGATTACTATCTTAATATACCGGACAAAGGACGAGGCGAAACTCCATTGCATTTTGCCGTTAAAACCGGTCATGTAGCAGTTGTTGAGGTCCTAATTTCCTATCCACAATGTAAATTGCTGAAGAACTTTGATGGTAATTTCCCTAAGGATGTAAGTGTTTCCTATTCCTGCTGCTTAGTGTATTTAGATTAATGCAATTATGGTATTCTCTTATTAGATAATATGTCAGCGATTACCAAATGCCTGTCCAGAATTGGTTCGTAAGCTGGAGCTGCTACTGTCGGAACCCTACTTTGTGCCCGTCCTTAGGGCTTGCAATAATGTACTGCCGCCGCAAATCGGGCAACCATTTACGCCTACTGATCCACCGGTATGTATATATCGACTATATGTCTCTGAAACAATAAACTACTTATAGCTGGCAATTTAACAGATCATGCAGGACAAGAGCGAAGAGAGTGAACATCTAAGTGTTGATCTTAGAGTCAGTGCATTGGCCGGCCCAATGACACGTGAGCAGGCTGAATCTTTCTTTCGACGCTGGAAAACGCCTCCGCGTTTGGGCAGCAATATAATATCACCGTTGGCCAACTCATCATTAATTTCACCCATGAAAACACCTAACAAATCCATGTTCCATAGAGGTACAACCCGGATACCGTTTAGCTTGACGTCGCCAAAGAAATCGGTGGATGAGCCAAACGGTAATCATCAGCCACAACAACAATCACCGTTACTGCACAATGGCAATGCCGAGCATATAGAGAAAAATAACAATAATAATAACAACTATGGGGACGGACCGGGTGCATCGGATCGTCTGTGGATGCCATCGACACCCATTCGCCAAATGAAACCAGATTTATTTTTGAAATATCGTGATTTGAATTGTTCAATGGAAGTGGAAGATTCGCCGGACAAAATATTTGATTTAAGCTTAAATATTTCCAATGTCTCGGATTTAAATGATAGTTTCCGTGAACGTCATATTAAAAATTCCGATATAGAAAAGGGACTCGAGGTGGTTGGACGACAATTGGCCCGCCAGGAGCAACACGAGTGGCGTGAATATTGGGATTTTCTTGATGCTTTTCTGGAGATTTCAACACCAAACGGTTTGGCTCAATTGGAAAATTATCTTGTGGAATCACAAGTAACAATTACGGACGAGAAGTTAAATCAGAGCCTAAGCACATCAACCACCGCCACAACCCAGATGATGACGCCCTACACATGTGTGGAGAAGTCATTACAAGTATTTGCGAAGCGTATCACGAAAACGCTTATCAATAACATTGGCAACATAGTATCCATCAATGATACACTGCTATCCGAACTAAAAAGACTGAAATCTCTCATTGTGAGCTTCAAAGATGACACACGCTTCACCACTGTCGATTTTAGTAAAGTACACTCACGCATTGCCCATCTTGTGTCCAGCTATATTGCTCACAATCAGGAGGTAAGCAATGTGCGATTGAGCCAATTAACAGTATTGCGTAAATTGCTGGACTTGAATGGGGATCGTCGAGAGCATTTATATTGCGTATGCGCTAGCATGGTAGTACTGCTGGAGCAGGAGCCAGTTTGTCAATTGCCTGAGACTGAGGAATTGTGCCTAGCTGCCTGGCAGGCGGAGAAGAATTGCACGTGTCTGTGGGATGCGAATCTTAGTCGCAAAACAAGTCGACGAAAGCGTGCCGAATCTTTGCGTGCCCAAGCTCAGGATGTTGCGAGAAATGTAGACACAACGCTAGCAGAGGCAGCAGCTGCATTACGTATTTCCAGCACCACAATCGTGCCGCCTGTGGCCACAAGCAGTAGCAATGGTAGCCCGAGCGAAGATGCCGCTGAGGACAACGATGAGTTTGTCTTTGTAAGTACAAAAGAAAATAATTCTATAAATATATATATGTGATTCTATTAACATTTATTTTACAGTACGAATGCTCCGAGTATATTGAAAGCAGCGACGAAGATGAAGTTTATTTCACACCGCCGCAGACTCGATCGCCAAGTATTTCCTGTGATTTACCAAATCGATATGAGCTCTTTATTTTTGGGTAATTATAAAACACTTTAAAAAATAATAATTAATGGGGCTAATGTTGAAAATCATTTGCTTGGCAGTAAGGAGCCAACCAAACGTGACGTGGACGTGTTTTTTGCTATTCACGATGCACATATCGATAAGGAAACCTTGCCATGTGTGCATGCCTGGTTGACAGCCATGAAGAGTTTCTCTACAGATGATATGGAACTGTAAGTTGGCACTTTGTTTAATAAATTCTCAGTTCCGTTTCTTATGTTCACCCTTCTTTCTCAGATTCCCATCACCGAGAGTTGTGAAGAAAACAAACAAACCGGCTGCCTATTATGGTGCCAGATGTAATGGCAACAACAGTATTGGAACTGACAGAGAGAGACTTCTTAGTATGCAGCCGAAGAAACTTTTTGCACAATCTAAGACGATAACATCGCCACGTTCTCAATTTGCGGTGCCGGCGTCACCTCCTAAGCAAACACGACTTCCAGATAAGAGATCGCTTCTATTGGGCAAACATGAGATCAATAAGAAGAGCGACCTTTTCACCAAGTACCGCGAACCTCGACAGGATCTCAGTCCAATGCCGTCGTCGCCTACCTACGTTAGGGCTGGTGGTTTTAATAGCGACTGATGATTAGGATTATAACTGTGAATTCATTTTCGAGTACATGTCGTGATTTTAGATCTATATTCACTGATTCACTATATATTTATAATTTTATTCTAATATATCCTTGTAGAGGGTATATTTACGTTGCCCTGGAATCCGTTGTCACACATGACCAAAAAGGATGAGTCTGAGCACAATTAAAAAGAAGAAACGCTGCGAGGGTACACAAAAACCTTCGGCACGCCGAAGTTAAAATTGTTTTTTTTACTTGTTTTTTACCTTAAGTGATCAATTTAAAAGTAGATTGAATATATAAAGAGAATGAATATAAGTATGTATGCGTATAACAAATAAAACAAAGTCGATTTGTGCTGAATCTTTTTTAATAATGTAGATAACGAACATATTGTATTTACTTTGTGTTGGATAACTAATTTAAGGCAATAGATACTTATGTCTAATGTACTTTTTACTCATTGATTAAACTAATTTTATTAACGACGACACCTTATATAATTACATCTAGCCATATCTAATAAGTTGTTCAGCAAAATATTCAAAGTCAATGTTTATTATTATATGTATGTATTTTTTAAACAAGCTTGTCCGTGGCGCGTGAATTCTGATTGCTAACTTGGGTTGCAAATGGATTAATCGATTTTTGTAAATCAAAAATAAAAATGGCTTGGAATCATCGATATTTTGCATTTTAATATCGGTTAGTTGTTGCAACAGGTTGCAGCCTACGCAGTGAGAGTCATATACAGGATATCTTAGAGGCGTGCTAACTCATACATCGGCTCCAAATAAGATGTGATTTTATAAATATATATATTATATATTTAAAATGTGATCACATAAATATACATATATATATTATGTTTGTATACGTATAATGTACTTTGCTCAACTTTCCGTTATCTCTGCATGTACCACAAAATTATACTGACAAATATTTGACGACTTATACTCTTGTAGAGAGTATAGCTCTTTGTCGTCTCTCAGTCGTTGGCGAAACTTGAGGAGCATCGCAATGGCAGAGCAGCGTCACGAAGTGCAGCAGTTGGAAACTGGGCCAACAACAAACGAACAAGTGAACATTGAACTGCAACGGGAGCGTGCAGCTGCGACAATTTCTAGCGAAGATTTTGCCGTGTGGTGGGCAGGCGGTCGCGTTGCCCTCGACGAGCGACGTGCATTGGAACGGCACTTCTTTAATGATCCTGAATTCGATGATGCAGTGCATCCTAGTTTTATGTCCTACAAAGAACACTATGAGTATGTGCTGGGCAAGTCCAGTAGATTTCTGGCTAAATTGCGTCAATGGCAAGAGGAGCGCAATTCAAAGGATCGCAGGACAATGATGGAATCGGACAGCGATAGTGTGGATCTAAAGACATTGCATGATTTTCGATTACTGCTATCCGGTCCCATGGGTACAGCCATGTTCCAGCAGAGTTTTCCATTGCGCCTGCACTTCTCCATGTTTCTACCCACGCTGCTCAACCAGTGCAATGAGGAGCAGCAGAAGCTGTGGCTAGGACGCGCTTGGCGTATGGATGGCATCGTTGGCACCTATGCTCAAACAGAACTCGGACACGGCAGCTATATACGCGGCCTTGAGACTCGCGCAGATTATGAACCCGAGACGCAAGAATTTGTCCTCAATACGCCCACATTGACCGCCTACAAGTGGTGGCCTGGTGGGCTGGGTCACACAGCCAACATGGTGGTGGTACTGGCTCAGCTCTATATACACGGCAAGCATTATGGTCTACAGTCGTTCCTGGTTCGCATACGCGACGAACAAACCCATCTGCCATTGCCAGGCATCGATGTGGGCGACATTGGTGCCAAGCTGGGTGCGAATGGCGTAAACAATGGATTCTTGGGTTTTCAAAACGTTCGCATACCCCTCGATCAGATGCTCATGAAGAACGCCAAAGTTCTGCCCGATGGACAGTTCTTGAAGGCGGCCCAACCTCTACTGCTCTACGGGACAATGGTCTTTGTACGTGTCCTGATTGTGCAGGATGTGACATTCAATTTACTCCAAGCAGCCACCATAGCTACACGGTAAGTAATGGAATAAGAGAGAGAGAGAGAGAGCGAACTAACAACACAAATCTATCACACAGCTACTCCGCCGTGCGTCGCCAGAGTCCCATCGAGCCGAATGTGGCTGAGCCGCAGATACTGAATCATGTGACGCAGCAGGCCAAGATCTTGCCACAGGTGGCACGTGGCGTCTGCTATCGTCTGGCTGCCGATGGCCTATGGACATTCTATCAACGTGTCATGCAGCAGATCGCACAGCCATCGGTGGTGGAATCCAAGCGAGGATCTCGCGAGCTGCCCGAGTTGCATGCGCTGAGTTGCTGTCTTAAATCCGTATGCACACACGACGCAGCCCAGGGCATCGATGTGTTGCGGAAAGCATGCGGCGGACATGGTTATCTTGCCTCGTCCAACTTTGACAGCATTCAAGGATTGGCCAATGCCGCGGTGACCTACGAGGGAGAGTACACGGTGCTGTTACTGCAAACTGCACGCTTTCTGCTGCGCCAGTATGTGGATGGTCAGAAGCGTAAGGTATTGCCCAGCAGTGTGCAATATTTGCGCAACACTGCTGCCCTGCGCTGGGGTCCAAATCTGCTGGAGAACGTGGCACGGGCACTTGAGATAAGTACCACAGCTGAGGTGCGTCAGGCATGGCAGCTGAAACAGAAAAAAACTCGCCGCAATGGCCACAGTGAACAGCAAGCATCCAATTTGATTGGACGACGATTGACAGCGGCAGCTTCACTTCATGGTCACACCTTCCTGGTGCGCAATGCCATCGATCAGTTGGCCCAGCTGCAGCGTACCAGTGCCATAAGCCCTAAGCTCGGAGCGCTACTGCAACAGCTTGTCGAGCTCTTCGCTCTCGATACATTTTTGCGCGAACTTGGCGCTTTGCTCAAATGGAACAACATCAGTGCTCGCCAAATAGAGCAAGTGGAGCAGCGGTACGAACAACTCTTGCAACAGCTGCGTCCCAATGCTGTGGCCTTGGTGGATGGCTTCGATTTCCATGATCGCGTACTGGGTTCCACGCTGGGCAGCTACGATGGTCGCATCTATGAGCGTCTAATGGAGCATGCTCGCAGCAATCCACTCAACCAGGAGCCCGTGAATCCAAGCTATCGCCAGCATCTACAGCCACTTCTGCGGAGCAAGCTGTAGGGGCAGGATACGTCGTTGCGAGTTGGTGAATTTCATTTATTTGTATTCGCGTGAACTACACACACACATAAAGCAAAGAATTAAGCTATAATTCAATTAGTTACTAAATATCAGATGTAAGTGTATATAGATATATATATATATATATATTAATATTAAATAATGGGACGTGGTTTATACATAACATGCTGCTTTAATTGCCCCATTCGGAACATCTAGAACATCTTCTTCTTGACCGCCGTGTAGCGTTCCATGTAAACGTCGTAGCCGTCTAAATCGGTGAACTGTTTCGAATTGAATAGATTACCATCGACAGCCAGATTGCAGATCTTGGATTCCTTAAGGATGCGCGGAGTGAGGGTGACAGCCTGCAGGCAATTCTCCTCAAGCCGCAATGTCTTCAATTTCGGGCAGTCGGCTAATTCTTCGGCTAGCGTTGATATTTGGTTCTGGTTGAGATTTAGCTCTGTTACATATAGACTACCCACTTCGTGGGGCACTTCGGTGATTTGGTTGCGTGACAAGTCAAGAACGTCCAGCTGCTTAAGGCCGCAGAGCATTGTGGGGAATTCCTTAAGCTGATTGTTGCTCAAATTGACGGTTTTCAGATGCGTACAGTTACCCAGACTTTTGGGTAATTTCGTCAAGAAATTGTCCATCAGCAGCAGCACCTCCAGTTTCAGTAATTCACCAACCACCTCGTTGAGATCGACCAGTCGATTGCCACTCAAATTGATATGCTTGAGCGTGGTCAGACGCCCCAGTTCATCGGGTATGTGTTCGAAGCGATTTTCGGATAAATCTAGGGTTTTCAGCACATTTGGATAGGTTTTCAATTGCGGTGGAAACTCCTGCAATCGTTGTAGGGATATTTTCAATACCCCCGTCTTTTGGGCCGTCTCCAGATGTTGTTTTATTTGTTTATTGCCCATGATTGTGTTTCTGCTCAGCTCCGAGCGACTGACTTTGTAATTTGGTCTCATATCGATATATATATTTATAACACTATCGCTCATTCGATATTTTTGGTTAAAATCAACCTTGTTGTGTCTGCTCTAGCCCCCACCCCCTAAAAATATCGAAATTATAGAAAATAATTTATTTTGGTTTTTTTTTGCCGAAATCGTTTGTTAAATTTTTATGACTAAAAATTCCAACATTTATTAGAGGGGAGGCTGTCAAAAATACACAAATGATAAGTAGGTTTTTGATACAAATGCGTATACTGTTCGGTATGCTTATAAGAACGCTTCAATTTCATTTGTTTAAATTTCCAATAAGTAGAGTAAGCACAGTTTTACTACTGGCCGTTAAGACTCGCTCGTATTTAAAAATGTCTAATTATCGAAGGCACACATATATGCAGTCCGATTGCAGCGATTGCAATTGTGTTTTCTATAGTAAGGATTAGCATACATAATTTTATTGGTAAATAGAAGAGTACCATATTTTTTGTATGCTCTAAAATACATAGCATTAGTTGTTATTTTTAGTTATTTTTTTAATTGCCAAAGCAAATGCAACGCAATAATGGTTATCGATAATTGTATTTTCACCAGTGCGTATTTTGCAGCACTAGCACATTTACCACTACGAGAGCTGTCATAAAATACAAGCGTGGACTGGTTGACTGGCTGTCGCTTATAAAGCAAAAGCAATCGCAGATTTTCCGGTAAATATTATCTAAAACTGGCAAAGCTGCAGCAACTGAGCAACTACTGAGGGACCCAAACGATATTAATACCTTCGATTTTACAGCACTTGGGAACGGACAAGAAATTGGCAATTTTTGGCAATCGTAATTGAGGCTGACCGTGAAGCACGCGCTACAGTGGCAATTCTAGAAGCGACCGGTGCGTTGCAGAAGAAAGAGAAAGCACGAGTTGAACTTTATTAAAAGAAAAGGAGCGGAAAACGCTTATAGTGTGTATACAAAATGCCGAAAGATACTATTGGCAAGGTGCAGGAGTACAAGGACTCGTTGATCACGAAAGCTGAGATTCTTATTACAAAGGGTTTCCCTGAGAAAATCGTTGAACTGAACGAGCTGCTTGCAACTCCCATGTTCAATGAGCGCAATTTCAGTGAAGTACATCAGGATCTTAACATTCCGGTCGTCGCTCCCATTTTGGTAAACAATCATGCCAGCGAAGACAATGCCAGTGATGATTCGCCGGTGCCAAAGCGTCAGCGGAAAGAGGAAACCATTACCGGCACAACCGTATTGGGAGTACCCGTTGGTACGGTGCCCTGCAACAAGCCGCTTTGTGAGATGATCAAGGTGGTTAAGCCGATTATACGCAAACTTGTTGAGGACTGTAAGTTCGAATTCTGTTAGATCTTTGATCTGTGTGTGTGTTTAATTTCACAATATTTTGTAATTTATTTTTTTTCTTTTCAAATCTGTTCAGCTAATCTTTTGAAAATGTGGATTTCATTCATGATACCGAAAATTGAGGATGGCAACAATTTCGGTGTCTCCATTCAGGAGGATACTTTAGCCGAAATCCAGACGGTCGAATCGGAAGCTGCTGCGTTCTTTGATCAGATCTCGCGGTACTTCCTGTCGCGCGCCAAAGTTGTCTCCAAGGTCGCTAAGTACCCGCATATAGATGACTATCGGCGTGCCGTTGTCGAGCTGGATGAGAAGGAATACCTCAGTCTGTGGTTGGTGGTTTGCGAAGTGCGT
Organism: Zaprionus kolodkinae; assembly: GCA_018901885.1. NCBI lineage: Eukaryota > Metazoa > Arthropoda > Insecta > Diptera > Drosophilidae > Zaprionus > Zaprionus kolodkinae. The sequence continues at coordinate 265,964 of JAEIFM010000040.1, read as the reverse complement.
AATCGTTATTCATCGCTGCACGATATAGTTATTAAGAATCTGGAGAAACTGAAGAAACCGCGCTCATCCAACGCCGAGAGCTTATACTAGAGAGACACCAATTTGTTTGATTTTCTTCAATTATTCAACGACCACACACCTCTTTCCTATCGATAGCCTATAGCACATAAGGAGGAGCATCATTCGCAAACCCCCACCCTCCCTCTCTATATACGCATTCAAAAATCCAGAGCCCAGGTCACCCGTATGGCGGTTAAAGTTAGATGTACTTTAAGTAGAATGATGTAAGACGCATTATAAATTTGATAAAAAACTAAGACAAAATGTAAACGGCTTAAGGGCTAGTTAAAGTTCAAAATGAAGCAAAAACTGTATCTAGATGATCTAGATCTAGATTTAAAGTTACCCTCAAACTCTACACTGTTATTATACATAGAGCGAAATCTATGCTAATTGTTGATTTCAACAAAAAGTATTAGTTACACACTCACTCACATGCGCACACACACACACACACACACATACATACACAAATACACACACACACACAAACCTACATACACGCAAATAAAAACAAATAAGTCTCGATTGCTCTCGAAAACAAAACTTAAATAGAAAGATCTATCGACAAGTAAAGAATAAGAAATGGAAATGGACTTGATTACTCGGAAGATCAATCGAGTCGTTCAATATATACTGTGGTTTATGCAAATTGGTTTACAGACTCCAAATAATTCCAGATGTAATACGAAGATCGCTGAGCACATGTATCATATGTGTACATTGGCATTGCATACTTTTTGGCTGACTTTGATATGACGAAACTGTTCCTAGGCATATACAGTAATCATATGAATATGTTTGCCTAGTGCTACAGGGTGTTGAGTAACCGAAGACAATAAATTATAAAGATGAGTGGCGGCATACTATATTGCAGTTTGTCCACTATTTGCAGGTCAAGTGGTTCATATGGTTCTATTATCTCCTAATACAAGTTTAACATGCTCGCATTTTCCCAACATCTAGAAATATGCCTTTATGTAGGATAATCAAGAAGAGTTCCCAGGACCCATCAAGAGAAACAAGTCATATTTTGTTATACATTTGTTTTGTTGTTGTTTTTATTTGTTTTTTTTTTTTTTTTTTTTGTTTGTTTGTTGTTTGTTTTGAAGTTTTGTTTTGTTTGCTTTTTAATATGTTGTATTTAATTTCATATAATTATTTGTAAGCTTACAACTTAAGGCATAAAGTTACCAACTAAAACTTACGAACTACACATCGTTTTTTTTATCAATCATAATCTGCTTTAGCCCTCGCGTCTCGGCGCGTATTCATACATACATACATATATTTATATATATATGGTATTCATATATGTTTTTTTGTTTTATATATCTTTTATAATTTGTTGTATTTTTAATGTGTTTATCAAATATGCTTTCAAACAGATTTTATTATTATTGTTTTCAAACAGAAAACTGAAGTTACAAACAAAAATGTATATATAAAAAAAAAACCCAGCTTTTGCAATCTGTTTCTGTTGTTGCTGTTATTATCGTTATTAATATAATAGATTTCCGTTTTCGCATAGTTAGCTTTTACATACAGTTATCATAATCATTATAATCATCATCATTCTCATCATCATTATCAACTTCGTGATCAGCTGCTGTTCTATTATAATTCATTCTTTTTGCAGGCTTTAAAATTCGGTTATTTATTCTCAGAAGAGAAGTGTGGGGGGAAGGGGGGACAGGCACACTACACCCCTCCCCCTAAATACATATATACGTGTATATATGTATATGAATGTACTACATACAAAAAGATAGAACTGGGAACTGCACCCGCCGTATAGAACAGGTGACATCCCTATCATCATCTCTCCCCCCTCCTATGGGCATCGGTGTCTATCTGTGTGGCCTTCGTTGTGAGTTGAGGCGGCTCCCTTCCCTAAGTCGATGTGTTCGTGCGTTCGTCAGGTCAGTTCCGGCCCCCCGACCAATGCCCAGTGTCCATTTTCATACACCTATTGATACATACATATACATATAATATACATATATGTATATGCATATATGCACATATAATATATATACACACACACATAAGTCCCATGGTTTTCATTAATTTTTTGTTTCACTCTTTCTATTTATGTATATAGTATATATATGTGTATATACCGAATTTGTTACATTTTTTTGTTATTAAATTTTTAATATATATATATTTTTGTTTTTTTTTTTTTTTGTAAAAAAAAATTACGGGACACGTTCTTAACTAAATCGCTGCCGCTCTGGCAAACAGCCCTACAACAAAGTTGCACGTGTGTGTGTGTGTGTGTGTGAGTGAGTAGGGGTGTGTGTGTGGGTGTGTTTCTGTATGTGTGGATGTGCTTTGTTTTCTCATATCTATCATATCCTTATCGTCCTTATCGCCTCGTTCCTCAATGAATTTCTTGTTAGATTTAAATATACATATCATGTATGCGTATATTAAACATACATATATACTATATGCATATATATATATATATAAGTTCACGTTAATATTTTACAAATTTTTGTTGAATAAGTCTTAGCGTTTTGTTGTTTTACTTTTTAGTTACATTGTGTATTAAAAATATTTAATTTTTGTAAATTGTTTTTGTTTTTTTTTTCTCGTCTCATTTTCCCGTTGTTTATCATTTTTGCATTTGCAAGTAAAAAATAAGTTAAAAAAAAAACAAACCGTAAATAGCTAAACACTAAAACTGTTTTCGTAAGACATAAGTATGGTATATAAAAAAAATATGCATATACATAAACATATATACATATATATATCAGCGTACATATACATGCACATACATACATATACATATATATATATATATATATTCAAGTGTTTTGTTGTTTCCGTATGTATACATATATATTGGTATTTGTTTTGTTTATGTGTTTGTTTGTATCTAACATTACTTACATAATTATTATAATAGTAATTAAACGTATATAATTAAATAGCATATAGCATACACAAACATACATGCACATATACATATACACAGATATAGATATATGCATGCATCTGCTCGTACAAAAAAAAAAAACAATGCTTTATAAATTAAAACTTACACATAAAAAGTAGCAAAAAAAATAGTATATAATATATATATATATATGTATAGAAGAATATATAGTAGAAAATGGTCTATTTTGTTAAAATTATTTTCCTTTTTATGAAATTTACAAAATATTGTTTAAATTAATTGTTTTTTTTTTTTTTGCAAGTGTACTATAATTAATATATTTACTCGTTTTACTTCCGTTTATCATTATTTTTTATATTTATATATAATGTATATAGATTTGTTTTTGTTTTTTTTTTTGTATGTTTGTTTGTTTTTTTTTTTAGATTTTTTTCTCTTTTCTAAGAACAGCCCAACAGTGTTTTTGAATTTTTGTTTTTCTTTTTTCTGTTTAAATTTAATTTTCATATATTTGTTGTTGTATATTAATGCATATAGGTTTTTGTTTTGTTTTTTGTTTTTGTTTTTGTTATCCATCATTGTATATCGAATATGTATATGTATACATATATAGTATGTATATATTTGTTGCTACATCTTACTAATGTTTTTGACTCCAGTTTTGAGGTTTAGGCTTACGTTTTGGGATACAACGAATTACAACGAATGTACGTGTTAACCTATGAAATAATAACGGAAACAACAATAAAGATAAAAGAGAGATAGAAGATCATCAGGGGGATCTGGGATAGAGGCGCACAACAAAAATCAATGTAGAACAGACAGCGAGAGAGAGCGAGAGAGAGAGAGAGCGAGAGAGAGAGAGAGGGAGAGAGTGAGAGTGAGGCCGAACAGACGCAAAAAGTAACTGCAGAGTGCGCAGCAGCTTGACAATGCATGCTACCTCTTCGTCTGATTACAGGGTATCGATGACGTCATTCTCAAATCAGTACAAAAAAAAAGAGAGAACGTGTTAAAATGTGCTTAGTGCTCTGTGTGCTGTTTGCTTTTCTTTTTTTCTTTCTTTTTCTTTTTCTGCCATCTCAAGCTTTCTCTCTCTCTCGCTCTCACTCTCTCACTCTTTCTCGCTTGCTTCCTTGCTTTCCTGTGCATTTCGAACTGCTTGCAATTGTGCATCATATAAGACTCCTAACACACTATCTCCCTCTCTCTCACTCTCTCGCTTTGAAGCCAGCTGCTAACATTGACATGTTTTTGCTTTTGTTGTTTTCTTTCTTTTCTTTTGTTTTTTTTATACACTTTTGCTTAGTTTTATATAGTCTGTAGTTCGCTCTAGCTCTATACATACACATACATTTACATTTACATATACATATAAGTTGTTGTTGTTGCTGTTGTTGTTGTTGTTGTTGCTGCTGCTGCTGCTTATGTGGTAGTACATACATATTCTCTGCTTGTTGTTGTCCCTTTCTCTCTTTCTGTTTGTTGCTTTCTTCTTTTTGCTGTCAATCTTGTTCAGTAATAGCCATGATTGGCGCCAGCTCCGCCTCCATTGCCAGCGCCACTGCTCGCATAATGATGCGCAGCCGCCGCCGCTGCCGCTGCTGCTGCCGCTGCTGCTGCTGCTGCAACTGTTGCCGGATCGGCGGCATAATGCTGTCCGGGTGTATAGTGTGCTGGCGGTGCTCGCTGCTGCTGCTGCTGATGCTGCTGCGACTGCAACGGCGGCGGTGGCAGCAACGCAGTTGGCTGATAATGCGCCGCCTGATGGTGTCCACGCGACGTTGACTGCACCAGAGATTGCGGCGACTGCGTTGGCGATCGAGTTGGCGGCTGCGTTTGATGATGCCGCCTATAGCTGCCGGCATTGGGCCAGGTGATTGACTGTTGTTGCTGGAGGTGCTGCTGCTGCTGCTGATGCTGCTGCTGCTGATGCTGCTGGTGCTGCTGGTGCTGGTGCTGTAGATAAACATTGGCTGCGCTGTGTGGATTGGCTGCTGGAGGCGCCGTCGATGCTGCCGTCAGAGTGCGCATGCCGGACGACGACGCCTGCAGTCACAACTAATCTTCGTCGCTGAGCGCTTCATACTTGGAGGACAGCAGAGGCTTCGGTTCGCTGGCCGCTGCCGAGGCAGCTGCCACTGCTGCAGCCTGTGCCAGCACGCTGGCATTAAGTGGGCCACCGCCGACGCCGCCAATCGAGGTGACAACACCACCAACGCCGACAACACCAGCGCCACCGACACCGACACCGACACCGCCACTGCTGCTGCCACCAACACCGCCGACTCCGACTCCGCCGACGCCGACGCCGCCGCCGCCACTGCTGCCGCTACCGCCACCTCCAGCATTGACACCACCAGGACCAATGACAGAGGCACCGCCACCGCCACCAGGACCGCCAGCTCGGCCACCATCTGCACCGCTGCCAACAACCAAACTAACACCAGCTGCGCCAGCATTCGCCTCATTCATCGTATGTGCCATCTTGGCGCTAAGATGGCCAGGCGTCGTCGAGGGATGTGCCAGCGGCACAGCGGTTGGTGGCGGTGGTGGCGGCAAACCACCCGCAGCGCTGGGCACAGTCAGCGCACTGTAGGGATACGCATAGGTGCTGGCGGCGAAGGCAAAGCGACGCCCACTGTCCACCTCATACGGATTGGGTGTCTTGCGTGACACACTGATGTCGTGCGGTGGTGGTGGCGGTGGTGCATCCTTGGCACGATGCAGATGCTGATGCAGTTGCTGCGAATGCGAATGCGGATGCGGCTCGTTGTGATCGCCGACCGTGGCGGCATGTGCGCGAACCGCTGCTTCCTGTGCGGCAAATAGATGCTGCACCTCAACAATGATATTCTTGTTATAGCCATCGTCGCGCATCACCTCCGCAATACGATTCTTTACATAGTTATCGAAATTCGAGCCGGAACCACCGCCTCCGCCGGCACCGGGTCCACCGGCACCGGGTCCGCCACTGCCGGGTGCACCAGGGACGCCGCCGCCGCCAGGGCCGCCGCCGCCGCCGCCTCCACGTTGTTCGGCGCCAGCAGGCGGTGCCGGCGGTCCAACCGTACCAGGCGGCGGAGCAACGCCACGTCCGACCACAACACCGGGTGTCGATAGAAAGTAATGACTGGCAGCATCGTGCATGATCAGATCATTGGCATATTTACTGCGTGGACTCACTGCCTGTGGCAAACGTATAATGCTGCGTGCATCCTCGCCAGGCGTATTCGCCCGTCCGCCACTCTGTGATCCGCCACTGCTGCCAATGCTGCTGCTGCCAGTGCCGCTGCTGCCACTGCAGATGCTGCCGCCGCAGCTACTGCCACGTCCGCTGTCCACGCCAAGGGGCGATTGCTTAGCCCGCTCCACAGCGGCAGCTGCCTCCTCGGCCTTCTGCTGCTGCCGGCGATTCTGCTTCCAGCGATCGGGTGTCAGTATCGATTGTGGCTCCTGCATGTACGGCATGTAGGTGGTACGCAAATGTGGAGTTGGCCCATAATCGTTGGTTATAATCGAGTCGGTCAGTTCACCAAATGTGATGCTCTTCGTGTGAATCTGTTGCTGCTGCTGCTGGGCTTGCGAGGATGATGGTGGTGGCTGCTGCTGCTGCTGCTGTTGGTTGGCTGCTGTTGGCTGGCCGCCACCTGGCTGCGATGTGGGCGGACCATGATGCGATGGCGGCGGTCCACCACTAGAGCTCTGGCCGCGCATAGAGCCGCCATGCACGGAGCGTCCTCCGGCGCCCGATTGTGGTCCACCTGCTGCCTGCTGTGACTGTTGCTGCTGCTGCTGCTGTTGCTGCTGCTGTTGTTGTTGCTGCTGCTGCTGCTGCTGCTGTGGAGATGGACCCGTTGAGATGCGCTGCTGATCCTGATCGAGATCAACATTGATGACATTGGGTGAACTGGAATTCGCTTTGCCATTATTCTCGGCGGCCAGCAGCGATACGGCGGAACCTTCATGCGGTTGGCGTATATCGCTGCGATACTGCAAATGGAAACAAAGATTAGATACGGATTACAGCTGACTGGCCAGTGGGTTCGCTGGCTACTCACGTATGCGGGACGCGATATCTCACGCGGCAAATTGTTAATATCGGTGCCGGAGCGGCTAATCTCATGCTTGATGATGGCTTCGATGAGAGTCTGTGCGCTCAATTGGCCATCCTCGGGCGGCTTGCTAACATGTGCTGGCCGATAATAGCTGTAGTGGGATTAGAGAGAGACAGAGAGAGAGAGAGAGAGAGAGAGAGTGTGTGAGTGTGTGCGGGCAACCATTCCCAGTGTAAGCTACTTACGCATCCCGCTCGCGATCCGGTATGGTACGCGGTGGTCCCGTCTCTGGGCCACGCATATAGTGCACATGTCCATGCGCCGGATGAGCGTGTCCATGACCTGGCGGTGGCACCGCTGCGACCAGCATGCGTTCCATGCGTCGTGTATCACGATCTCGCTCATCGGCGACCCGTTCATGCTCACGTCGCTCCTGTTCGCGACGCTGCCGATCCATGCGATGCTGCATACGCTCCTGATTCTGTAACTCGCGCTCACGTTCACGTTCCCGCTCCCGCTCCCGCTCACGATCACGTTCCATGCTGTGCTGGCGATGATCACGTTTCGCCTGCTCCATGCGCTGCAATGCCGCCGCATTTAGATGCTGTCGATATTGTTGTGCCACCAACTGTTGCTGCACCACAGCGGCCATCTGCTGATGATGCATGGCAATGGGATCGCGATAGCGTAGCTCATGATGTGCCGCCGGTGGCGGTGGACCGCCCTGTGGCTGTGACACCTGAACGTGTGTTGGCGGTGGCGGTGGTTGTTGTTGCGCCTGTTGCTGTTGCTGCTGCTGCTGCTGTTGCTGCTGCTGCTGTTGATGTTGCTGCTGCTGTTGCTGCTGCTGTTGTTGTTGCTGTGCTGCTGCTGCTGCTGCTGCAGCTGCTGCCGCCGATGGCGACTTGTCATCCTTCTGTGAGGGCACAGGCAACTGTGGCTGCTGCACAGCGACATCCACAAACGAAGCCAAAGCATCGTGACCAGCTGCAAGAGGGAAAGGAAGAGATTAGTGTTGCCTGCGCTGGCTACAAAAGCTTGAGGATTGAGCTCACCTGGCGGATAATTATAGGGTGTCACAATGTGCATGCGACTCGGTGGCGGTGCTGCTGGTGATGGCGGCTTGGAGCCGGTATTATGGCGCTGTATGACGCCCTGACGCTGCGGCGGCGGCGTGCGATGCGGACTTGGTGTGCTGCAGCATGAGAGGAAGAGAGAGAGAGACAGTTATAGAGAAGGTTTCGCTGATGCAGAACTTTACCACACACTCACCTATTGGAATGATCTGCCGGCGAGGCACGACTCGAGTACTCGGCGCGTCCGCGTGCCTGCGGCGGTTCCTTCTCATAGCCAGCATAGACAGCTGCTGCACTGCCACCACTGACACTATTACGTGGCGATGGTGATTCCTTATCCGAACCAGAACCGGCACCACCGCCACCGGCATTGCTGCTGCCCCGCGATACATTACGCTGCTGCTGTCCCTGCATCTGCTGCGAGGTGATGTAATCATTGATCACAATCTGACGCGAACTCAACACCGATGGCTGCTCGACAACGCCGCCGTATGGGGAACGCGGATAGGATGAGCCCACAGTGACGCCAACACCAAGATTAACACCCACATAGCCCTGGGGTAGCCCCGGTGGTGCCTGCGGCGATGATTGCTGCGGTGGCGGTGGCGGTGCCTGGGCGGGACTCAAGCGCTGTGAACTCTTGTAGAATTCATATGCACGCTTGCTGTCCAAATGATGCGGCGGCAGATGCAGCGGTGTGCCCTGCGTGATCGAGCCATGCTTGCCGGGATCTGTGGGGCAACTGCCTGGTGGTGTCTGGCGTACCATGCTCTCGTATTTGGGACTGTGCAGCGAAGATGGCGATGCGGCATGCACGATGATCTGTTGCTGCTGCTGTTGCTGTTGCTGCTGCTGTTGCTGTTGTGCGCTATTGGTGGGCGTGCCGTGGGTTATGGAGCCGCCCTTGACCAGCTGCAACTGTTGCTGCTGCTGCTGTGAGGCAGCAGCTGCTGCCGTCTGCTGTTGCAATTGCGATGGCGATGGCGACTGACCATGTAGATGTTGCTGCTGCTGCTGCTGTTGCTGTTGCTGCTGCTGTTGTGGACTCAATTTGGGCGGCAACTTGGAGACACGCGTCGGTGGCTGCGGCAGTGCAGGCGGCGGTGGTGTCGGACGAGTTAATTGATTATGGCCAAGGGGTACAGGTACAGGTGGCACATACAACGAGCCACCGGTGAGCACAGATGATGTCTTAACCACGCCCACACCATGCAGCTGCGGATAGGAGACATAGCCAGCAGATGAGGCCGGGGGCGGTGCGCCGGGCACAGTGTCGCCACGATAGATGCTCGGCGCAGAGCGTACAATATGCTTCATACCACCATCGCGTGCCACTGCGGATCCACCACCTCCGCCTCCTGCTCCGCCGGCACCAGTGTGCGGCGAGTGACCATCACGCGGTGGCTTCTTAATGCTCAGATCAAGTGTTTGCGGCTCTGGCTCGATGGCCAAACGTTGCGCTGCTGGCACATGTGCTGTGTGCGTTGGCGGTGGTGCAGACTGATTGGGCGGTTGCTGCTGCTGCTGCTGCTCGCGCTGCTGCTGCTGTTGCAGCTCACGTTGCTGTTGCTCGCGCTGCTGCTGTGCAGCCACATGGCTGGCAGAGACATTGTAGATGAGCGTGTCCGGTGGCGTGGGTGTTGGTGTGCTCTTCTTCAGCACCGGCGTTATGGTTGCCTTATCCACAGACATTTGCTGCTGCTGCTGTTGCTGCTGCTGCTGTTGCTGCTGCTGCTGTTGCTGTTGCTGCTGCTGATGCGGATGCAATTGCGGCTTGAACACAAGTGGATGCTGCATGTGAACTTGATGAGCAATAGCTGCCATTGCCAGATGCGAATTGACCACAGTTGGTATCAAAGTGGCCAAATTTTCGCCATTGTTGCTGCTGTTGCTGCCGCCAGCAACACTGCTGCTGTTGTTGCTGCCGGTAACGTTGCTGCTGCTGCTGCTGCCGCTGTTGCTATGCGGGGCATGGGTAACAACGCCGCCGCCGACGCCGCCGCTGCTGTTCACCGATGATGTTGGTGGCATTTGCTGTGGCGGCACAGCAGCACGTGAGCTGAGCTTCTGCACGGAGGTGCCATGCGGTAGACCTGGAGGCGGCACCTGCTGCTTGAGCATGGCGTTGCCATCTTGTCGATATTCCCGCACAATTGTCAACTCTTTGCGCTCCAAATTGTTGTGTTGCTGCTGCTGTTGCTGTTGCTGCTGCTGCTGTTGCTGTTGACTGCTCTGCTTGCCCTGCTGATTACCACCCGCCAGCTGCGGTCCCTTGTGCTGCTTCAGCTGCCTTTCAATCACCGAGTAGACACAATCCTGCACATTGTTAACCGCTTCGCGTCGCATGCTCATCGGGCCATTCGGTTGCTGTTGCTGCTGTCCGCTTGCCATTGCAGCAGCAACTGTTGCTGTATTTGGTGGTGGTTGCAAACCTGTCACGCTGTTATTGTTGCTGTTGTTATTGTTGTTGTTGTTGTTGTTGCTGCTGTTGCTGCTGCTGCTGTTAGCGTGTCCATGAAATGCAGTATGTGCCGCATAGGCAGCATGTGAGGCAACCAACGTACTGAAATTAACTTTGGGACTCTGCCGATTCGCCGGTGAATTCTCATTCTCCTCATCTGCCGTCTCTGTGGCAGATGAATCATATTCCTCGCTGGTCTTCGGTTTCTTGGGCGCTTGACAGGCGGGCGGCAGCAGGCGATCGTTGTCATTGCCAGCAGCAGCAGCAGCAGCAGCGGATGCTGCCGCCGACGTTTTGTTGCTCATCCGTGTTGGTGTTATGGTCAGAGCAGCACCAGAGGCATCCGGCACGCTGCGCACATTGATGATGCCAGCCGCATTTGGTGTTTGTTGATTCGCTGCTGGCGGTTTTTGTGGTGCTGGTGGTGGCTGTGGTAGCTGTTGCTGCTGTGGTAGCTGCTGCTGTTGCTGTTGCTGCTGCTGTTGTTGCTGCTGCTGTTGCTGCTGCTGTTGTTGTTGCTGCTGTTGTTGCTGCTGCTGCTGCTGCTTGCTCAACTGCGACTTGTGACGCTGCAAGATTTCAGGACTATCCACAGATGCCGTATCCGAGCCACCTGGCTCACGTTCATCACACGACGAGGTGCTCACATCGGTCTCATCGCCAGCACTGACATCGCCACCGGGAGCACCGGCAGCACGTCGCCGCTGTTCATCGTCGGTGAGATCGGCACGCTGCGGTTCCAGCTTGCGTCGTATGCGCATCAGGCAGGTGGAACAGCAGCGTGTGGCATGTGGCGGTATTTGAAATTCGGCCATCAATGGATCACGCAGCTCGGGGGATAACTCAAAGAGACGTGTCGGTATATTGCTCAAACGTTTCGAGCGATCCTTCGGATTGGAGCACGTGGGCAATGGGCAATTGGGATAGCGATTGCGCACCGATTTGCATTGGCAACTGTTGCAGACGCGTGCGCCTGCTGGTATCGTCTCATCGGCGATGGCATATTGCTGGCCACGCCCCTTTTTCAATGGCCTCGTCCGCGGACATGCCTCGGCCTTGCATACAAAGCAGTTGGCCAGTTTGTCTACAAAGAGAAAGAGAGAGGGAGAGAGAGAGAGAGAGAGATGAGTACAAGTTGAGCAAACACATTATAAAAAAGCGATTTAATTAAAGCCAACTGCGAATGGGGAGGCAGAGAGAGAGAGAGAGAGAGCGAAAAAAAATCAAATAAGAATCCCGGAAAAAACCTGAGTAAACTGGCATACGGTAAACAGTTTCACTCCCCCTCCCCCACCCCATCTCCCATACCCCTCTCCAAGGGTTGCTGGACGAGGCGGAACGACGACGACGATGCCTTTCATTAAGCTACTCAACAAATAATGAGCAGCAGCAGCAGCATCGCTACCCCTCCCCCTCCACCAACACCCTCCCTCACCCACTCTGGCCAACTGCAGGGAGGTATGGGCTGCAGCAGCGCTCGCACTTCTAGAGTTATCGATAACTATCGAGTAATATAAAGTGCTGCTGATAAAAACAACAAACAATTGCAAATTGCAGTTATCGATTATCCTTCAATTGCAGTTATCGATTAGTCCTCAATTGCATTTATCGATTATTCCTCAACTGCAGTTATCGATTATTCCTCAATAGCAGTTATCAATTATTACTCAATTGCAGTTATCGATTATTCCACAATTGCAGTTATCGATTATTACTCAATTGCAGTTATCGATTATGCCGATAATTATTATTTAAAGCATTTGCGTAACAATTGCACTTATCGATAAAACGATAATGTGTGATACATGGCAACCCTTTCGATAAATTTGAAGTACAATCAGTTGGCCATATACAAATCCGCCAGCAAACCCCACTAAAGCGAGGTGTAGAAGAAGGAGAAGAAGAGGCAAGAAGAAAGCGATAAGTGGGCTGTGCTGTTGTTGTTGTTTGTCTTAGTTGTTGTTGTAGTTACTGCTGTACTGCCATTTAATATTTTTAAAATTTTAATGATGTGCAAATAGAACGAAAGAGATAGAGAGAGAGAAGGGGAGTGAGTAAGAGAGAGCGAGGAAGAGAAGGCGCAGCAACGTGGCGCTTTTAATCAAAATCAATGTAATTAAAATAAAGGCAAATAAAAGACAGCGTCTCGACGACTGTGATTCCAAAAAAAAAAGGGGGGGCTACTTAATGGAGACACCACAATGTAGTGCAGGGGCGTAGCTGAATGGGGCGGGGGGCAGGCAAAATCAATCAACATTTAAATGTCAGAAACAAACGTCAAGGTTCTCCACGACGACGACGACGATGTCTTGCTCCACAACTGACCAAGGAAACAGTTGATATGCACGACCACCCCCCTCCCCCTACTCAAGCGATGATACAACTCCTCCTCTGCCCAGCTGCACTCTGTGCCCCCCTCCCCCGCTGCCTCTGCCCTGACCGCTGTGCAATGTGCGTCGTCTTTATCGTCTCTCTGTGGAATATGGAAAATACATCAAAGTAGCCAGACCAGAGAGCGACAGCCTCGCACCCAGCTGCCGCCCGCTGGTCTACGCCACTGCCCTCATTCACAATATAGCAGGCAGCTCTGTCTGTTCTATCTCCCTCATTCACATTCATTCCGGCGCTGTCCTGTGTGCCCGTCCGCTCCTGCTGCTGCTGCCCGCCCTGCTTTGTGCTTGATTTTCCATGTTCCCCCCAAAAAAGAGACACAAAAACCAAGGAGAGAGAGAGAGAGAGAAAGAGAGAGAGGGAGAAACGCTTTTTGCCCGCGCAAAGTGAAGCGTTTAAATTTTAATAAACCACTCATTTTAATTTTGATTGTCGCCGGCAATGGCCAGCGGGATGAGGGGGAGCGGGTTGGAAGAGAGAGAGAAGAGACATGGAGAGGGAGACATGACATGGCCAAAGAGTGGCATCGTAGCGCGCCCTTTGTCTGCGTTGACCATGTGAGTTGAGCTCAGCGTACAAATTGAATCAGCGAGGAAAAATCAGTGCAAATAAGTGAATATAGTATACTAAATAACTATGGCGAATTTTATGCAGCTAAAATGCTTTATGCGGGTCAGCAGTAGCATATGCTAAATTTAGTTAGCTTCCCATACATAATATTAACAATGTTTTCATTACTTTTCCTTAAGCACATGATATAAGATTACATATTCGTTTCAAGCACACCCTGTAAGGCGCGAGCAACCAAAAAGTGTTGCCTACTTTTTAGCGCAGCCAAAAAAAAAAAAACCCAATTCAATTTATTGCTGCGCGCTGCTGCTGCTGCTGCCCAATCAAAATGCAATTATAAAATGCAAATTAAATAGAATTGCAAAATAAATATTTAATGTTAATAATAGTGAATACAACAACAACAACAACAGCGGCAGCGGCAGCAAGACAGCGAATAAATACTGGCAACAATAATAAAGCAGAGATGCAATAAACTGTGAATAGCTGCAATTCCAATTGCCCACACGTTGCATGCAACACAGCAGCAGCAGCAACAACAAGAACTCAAATAAATTAATTAATAAAAGGCAATTGGTCGCTTGGTTCGCATTGAGGCTTTTTTTTTTGTTGTTTTTTGGTTTGCTGTTGATAGGCAGGGGAAATTCGAATTTTTCGTTTCATTTTTCTTTTTCTTTATTTAATTTTTGATTTTAAAAAATTTATGTAAATATTTAATACACTTTCATGGCATATGATGGCGCAAGGGATGGCACAACACACACGCACACACACACACACACACACACTCATCGACTCTGCGTGGTCAAGTGTGCATTGAAGCGGTAAGTTTTTTTTTCCTTTTTTTTTTTTGTATATAGTTAATAAATATAAATAAAATGCCATACAGTATGGAGAATCAGCGAAATTTTTTCTTGCTTAATTTGCATTTTACGCTGCGCAGGCGATATTACAGGGTATACAGGGTATTTTGCTAGTCATATACATATGCATATATATCAACACAGCATGCATGTTAATAAAGTTAATTAAATGATTAACTCAATGCGCGAGTGCTAAAACGTTTCTGACGTGCTTGTCGCCTGACAAATGTCGAACAAAGAGAGAGAGAGAGAGAGCGCGCCGTGTTTAATGGCTTCATGTCACTCAGTTTACACACACACACACACACATACACATGCAGACACACACACGTACACACACAGCAGCAGCTCATAATGCAATTAGTCGACTTTCTGCCGTTTGTTTTTGTTATTGTTACATCAATTTACCGAAAAATTAAGTCAACTGTAATTAATACATTTAAATGGAAATTTGTGTTAATTAAATGTTGCCTCATTCTACCACACTACATGTCTGTCTGCCTGCCTGCCTGTTTGTGCGTGTGTGTGTGTGTGTGTGTACTTTGTACAAGAACAAAGCGTAAGCTGCGCTCTCTCATACAAAAGTCTTACGCTCTTTCTCTCTCTCGCTTGCTCTGCCTCTGCAGTGCAATAAGCCTTAAAGTACTTAATTCAATCAACATTATTGTTGTTGACCAGCGACGTCGCCTCTCTTTGCATTTCGATCAATTTTATTAATAATTCAATCAGTCAAAAATTATTTGAAACGCCCCAAAGGAAAACAAAAAAGTTTTGCTCGTTTTGCGGCTGCGACGATGACGACAGCGACGGCAACGGCAACGGCGACGGCGACGTGTGCCTTTCTTTGCTTTGATTTCGCTGTAACTGAGAGCGAATGCGAGAGAGAGGAGTGAGAGCGCCGCAGCGAAAGATGAAACGCCGCCAAGGCAGTAAGACAAGCAAGCAGTAGGGGGGTAAGCAGAGAGGGGGGCGGGCAGCAGGCAAGCAGTGAGCAGCCTGCTCTCCTGTTCGAGTTTTATTTGCACAGCAGCAGCGAGGCGGTGGCGTGCGGCAAGGGGCGATGCGAAAGGAAGAAAAATTTGTAGGAATCCAAAACGAAAGCAAATCAAAACGACAAACAAAACAAAACGAAATGCGACGCAGCTCGCATAGAAGAGAAGGAAGCAGAAAACATGAAATAATTCCATTAGTACAATTTCTTTTGCAAGTACAAAGAGTAAATATTGCTATCGGGGGAGTTAGCAGCAGCAGAGTCAGGAAGGAGGCTGAGGCTGAGGGGAAGGAGACGAAGTGATGCCTCAACTGTTTAGTTTGCGGTGCCGCACAAATGATGAGCGTGTAAGGTAAGACAACTGTGCCTACTCATATTACAATATCCCCCCCCCCTTCCCGCTTCGCACCCACAATTCGGTTGACCCAGTGAGCAGTAGCGCGCTACTCTACCCTTCTACCCTGCCTTTTCCCCACCTCATGCACTTTAGCAACTCTCAATTAACCATTGTGCAACTTGTGCTGCAGCAGCAGAAAATTTCTGCACAAGCTGACGAAAATTTATTTAACTTTCAATTAGACAATTGGAAAACAACAACAAGGACACAATGGGCGAAGAGAGGAGAGAAGTGTGATGGCCGCCATATTGTTGCAGCTGCTGTTCAAGCAGTTCCAAGTGACAGTGGAACAATGAACTAACTAGTTCACAGCTCAGAAATGCTAATTTATTAATACACATGTAGTTAACTATTTTCATTCGAGGATTCATAATAAACTGAACTAGTTCCGCTAACGTTGCAAACGTTTCATAACTGTTAGCATTTGTCTGCTCAAGCGACCGCAATCAAAAACAAATTCAATCAAATTCACTTATAACATTTAGCTAACGAGTGCCAACAACAACAACAATGGCGGCCAATTAAAAAATATACGATGCGCGCACAAAAGTATGCAGCGAAGGAAGGACGTCAAAACGACGATGGCTGCGGTCGCTAATTAGCACCATGGGGAATTTGCGCGCCGGCAGAAAAACTTGCGTAAGCAAAAGACAGTGCAGAGAGAGAGAGAGAGCGAGAGAGCAGCGGCAGAGCAGAAGGAAGTTGCCAGCCAACTTGAGTAAACATCAAAGAGCACAGCCAAGCAGGCAGGCAGAGCGCCAGCAGCAGCAGCAGCAGCAGCGTACTGCAAAAGGAATTATATATGTGTGTGTATGTATGTATGTCTATGTGTGCGCGGATTCGACGTCGAGCAGCTGTGACGACACACATTCTCGCGTATAGAGCTTGGAACACATGTTCCACGGCAGAGATCGTGCAAGTGCAAGTGGCAAAGGAGACGCACACACACACACACACACACACACATACAAATGTATATATAATTGTAAATACGGTTAATATGAAGCGTCGCTGACGACGTCGCTTCTCGTTTGGCACTTTTAATTTACGAAATGGTGTTGATTTAACGGCGCGCGCGCGCCCTCGCCCCCCCATTTCCAGTAAAACGTAGACGCCTCTGCTGCTGGCCAGCGGCAGAACGAGGTGAGGTGAGGTGCGGTGAGGTGAGGTGAGGTGGGTTACTGCTGCTGCCATTGCTGCTTCTGGGCACACAAGTCCAGCGTGGGCAAACCGACACACACACAGACAGACAGACACACACAGCAACTTGTAAAATTTCGGGGCAATTGTATGCGGCAAAAAAGCATCATTATTATTATTGGCATAATCGTCATCGTGCTCATCATCATCATCATCACGAAATATCATTCATTTATTTCGCTGCCTTTGGTTTTTACTCTCAGCGTTCTTTCATTTCTTTTTTTTTTTTTTGGTAAACGATTTTCACTGATTAATAAAAGTTGCTGCCGCTGCCGCAGCCACAGCCTCTGCTGCTGCTGCTGCCGCTGCCGCACACACTTAAAACAGCGCCAGCGATAATCAAAAGGGTGTGCAATTTTAATTGAGCAATTTAATTACATATGTAAGCAAAAGCCAAACGACAAGCAGTGCACAAGTGAGCGGGAGAGCAGAAGAGAGAGAGAGAGAGAGAGAGAGGACGAGCGGGTCAGGCTTGCTGAGAGAGTGAAGCAATGTAAGCAGTGGCAAAGTGGAATGAGTTGGCAGCACTCCGCTCCGCTCACTGGCTCACATAATTAGCAATCAGTGTGTGTGTGCGTGTGTGTGTGTGTGCGTGTGTGTGTGTGTGTGTGTGTGTGTGTGTCTTCCCCGCTCTCTTTCTGTGTGCTTTCGTTTTTGCTATTTGGGTTTAAGTTTGTAATTAGTTTGTCAGCGCCTGCGAGTAGGCAACAGTTTCCTTTAGTCTTGCTCTATGGCAAAACAGGTTCAACTTACGCTTGATAAAGGGTTAAGAAATTAACTATTTTGAGCGCATCCTTAAACAGTATTTAAATGTTTGCCAGCTTGTTCAATAATCGCGTAGGGGAGGCAGGGGCAAGGTTTACTTTTGCTGCTGCCAGCCAGAATCGGGTAAATGAGCAAATGTGAGTGAGTAATTATGATTTACTAATTAGCAAACACAACGCACACAGCGACAGACACACGGATACACACAGATACAGACACAGACACAGACAGGAGACCGACAAAGCTGACAAACTGCTGGACGCGAATCCCAGTGAAACACGCGATTCAAGCCGCGTTACTCCAATACTCAATAACCGCTCCCCCCTACCTACCCCACCCAACACCCGCTGCTGCTGCTGCTGCTGCTACAAACAGTGCGGCCAAACGAGCAAATATGCTGGGCGGCAGCAGGCTGAATGCTATGAGAGTGGGAGGTGGGACTGCTGGGTAACAGCAGGCTGAGTGCTATGAAAGTGAGAGAGATTGGGACTGGGCACACTCGGTTCGAGCGACTAGCGAGTAAGTCTATTAATTAGCTGCACTCGCAATGTTCCCAATTCGTAGAACACACACACATACTCACTCACCTGCCCCCCTCTTCCCACTCCCCTACACATTGGGCATTGCATTTACCGTTACATTTGCAACAAGGATTTGCGCATCAAATTCGCTAATTGTTTTTGCCTTTTGGTCTGTGTGTGCGTGTGCGTGTGTGTGTGTGTGTGCCAACACTTGCTTTGGCAGCTCATGCCAGGGTTGGGGCAGGGTGTAGGGTGTAGGGTGCAGGGTTGCCCCAAACAATTAGCGTAATTTCAATTTTGTTCAAAATTTCATAAGCAACCGCTGCCGCCGCCGTCGACTCGCTCAACTGTGTCTGTGACACACATGAACCCCCCCGTCCCCCACCACTTCTCTTACCCCCCGCCCCTTACCACCCACACATTGGTCAGTTACACGCCGCTGCCTTTTTCCGTATTCGCGGTGCGCTGCGACAGTTAAGCCGCTGCCAGGCGTTGCAAACTTTTGACAGTCACCCTGTTTGCGTGTCTCTCTCTCTCTCTCGCTCTCTCTCTCTGCTGTCTGTCTGTGTGTGTGTGCTGGTTTTGGTTTGGCACATTTCATGCAATCGTACCACCGCCCCCCCTGCTCACTTGTCACACCTTTAGTCACTTGTTTTAGCGCGTTTTGTATCAATCAAAATCGAAATCAACTTCAAATTGAATTGATCATATTCAGAGCTGTGGGGAGGGGGGGAAGAGAGGAGTGCATTTAAATAATAGCACGCTTTGTTTGTTTATTTGTTGTTGTAGTTGTCTGTCCTGCCCGCCCTGCTTTGCCTACCTTGCCTATTGTGTCCTGCCTGCCTTGCCTACCTTGCCAGCCCTGCCAACCTGCTCTCATGCCTCTGCTCGGCTCTGCCAATTAGCAATTGCATACTTTTCGGCTTGCTTTTCAATTTAGTTTACAGCGCGCGCTCGCTCCTTTTTTTTTTTTGCTCACTTTTCCTTTAGCACATGCATACATATGTGTGTGTGTATGAGTGTGTGTGTGTGCCGTGCACAAAAAGAATTTTTAACTAACACAAAATGGCTGTGTGTTGATTTGAGTAAAGCGACTCTGCTGCCGCCCCTGCCCTGCCCTGGGCAATCCCTGTTGCCTGGATTAGTGTGTGCTCTCCATAGCTGATCCCACCCCTCCTCCCTCCCTTCATGCCCCCTCTGTGCAGCCTAAAAGTTCAATTGCAATCTTGTTAGCGTGCCAGCAGAGCCCTGGGTACACCTGTCCCTGCTTTTACTCTCTCTCTCTCTCTCCCTCTTTACTCCCTCTCTCTCTCTCTTTTGGCCCTGTGGAGTGTGCTGTTTTTGCCTGGTTTATTAATGTTGACCGTCAATTAGGTTTTAATTGTCATAAAAGGTTTCCTCCCACACATGCAGAGTGACTGCAAGAGCGAGAGGGAGAGAGAGAGATAGCTGCAGCATTTGGCAACACGTGCGTATAAGCTCTGCCTCTCCCTCTCTCTCCCTTTCTGTGCTCAAACAATAAGTTCCAACTGGGATAAGGCTGCATCTCTGGCTACAAAAAGCAACAAACAGTGCGGAGGCGGGGGAGGCGTCGTCTGCTTGTCAACATGACCAAAAGGCTCAGCATCAGTGTGTGTGTGTGTGTGTGTGTAAGACAAAAGCCAACAGTTGACAGCAGTGTGTGTGTGTGAGAGTGTGTGTGTGTGTGTGTGTGTGTCTCTGCTGCCAGAGTCGCTCGATTGGCTGCTGCTGGCAGGCAATTTGCCAACTTACTGCAAAGATCAGCAAAAATGTTTGACTCCCCCCTACCACCCTCTCGCTCACACACACAGAGAGAGTGAGAGAGAGAGAGAAGGCAGAGAGAGAGAGAGAGAGAGAGAAAAGCTAATTGCGCAGAGCTTTTAACCGTCGCGTTAATTGAATTGAATTGCAGGTGATGCGACCTGCTGTCCCTGTCTGCCACAGTGTGTGTGCGTGTGTACGTGCGCGTGTGTGTGTATGTGTGTGTGTGTGTGTGTATGTATGTATGTATGTGTGTGCCTGTCTGCCTATGTGTGGCCCACTGTATGGCACAGTGGAAATTGCATTAAACTAGCCTTTTTGTTGTCTTGTCTATCGATAGCAAAGTTATTAAGCACAATCGATATATTTATCGATAAATAGAAAAATTGCATTTGAAAGCTGGGCACAGTTTACACAGTTGCTTATGTTATAGATACGCGATTACTTATCGATAAATAATATTTAACGATAAATAATCGATAAATAATCGATAAATAATATTTAACGATAAATAATCGATAAATCACAATTCTTTTGATGGCTACAGGAGTACAGGAGTTAACGATAGGCACAACATATCGATACATTTTGGCCTATCGATAACTTTTTAATGCAAGCACTTGCTGAGGCAATTATGCACAGACAGACAGACAGAAAGACAGACAGACAGAGGATGATGGCATGTGCAATGGCAGCAGTCGCCAGTGGGATTAATGCAGCATTTAACAAATGTGACAGATTGACGACGACAGGACACACACACACACACACATACACAGAACAGGTGTGTGTGTGTGCTGCCAGTTGCTTTACAGTTGACATTTTGCTTTCATTTCTTTTGTTTTTTTTTCCCTGTCATTTTTCCGTTCCGTTTGTTTGGTTGATTCAGTCTGTCTCTCTCTCTCTCACTCTCTCTGTCGCTCTCTCTCCCTCTCTCTGTGTGTGCTCTGTGCTGTGCCCATTTATGAAATTTATTTTTTGCCTACGTTGTGATTATTTATTCAAAATGTTGAAACAACCGACACAATCTGCCGGCAGGCAAGGGTTAAGGGTGGATACAATTGGGTGGTTAGGGAAGGTATGTATGCTATAGAGAGGTGGAGAGGTATACCGAGTGGGAACCTCGGTCAGTCAGTGCTAAATAAATGAATAACACAATTTATGCATGACGAACATTTATAATTACATTTCGAAATAATTTAATTAAAATTGTTAACGCTTGATTGAAGTTTAATCGGAATCGACATGGAAGACAGACAGAGAGCGAGAGCGAGAGAGAGAGACAGCAAGCAATAGTTAATTAAATTAGCCCAGGAGAATAAAGCGAGAGAGCGAGAGCATATCTATAAAAATGCATCTATATCTCACTCTTTTTCTGCTCCTTTCTACCTGCCACGCCCCCCGGCCCCGCCCAACCACAACCTTTCTTTCAGCTCAAATAGTCAAACATTTTTTGACAAATTTTCTGGCATACCATAGCAAATAAACCACACACAGGGGCGTAGTAGCAAATGGGGGCTGAGGAGGGGGGCGTGTCAGCCATGTCAGACTTGGCAGGTATTCAACAAATAAAACCGATCAGCAGGAGAGCGGTAATTAAAAGCCAACCAAATGTCCAAATACCAAATGCCACACAAATAAAACCAAACCAAACACACAAACACACACACATACACTCCCCTACACACACATGCACACCGATAGAAATCTTGGAAAAATGAGTTGAAAGCGTAACACAAACACATACACACACACACGACTTGTCGATGCTCTGCATTGCATACTCTGCATATCTATATAGTATATAGTTTCGTGTACTATCAAGTCTATACAACGATGCAGTACGAAATCGTTGAATAATACAATAATAATGCTATAATACATATAGTAAATATAGAAAATACATAAAATTATTATTAAGCATAATAAAAAACAAGAAAGCAAGGCTACCTTCGGCTTGCCGAAGGTTTCATACCCTTGCAGTTATACAAAATATAAAATATCTTTGGATTGCTGCTGGTTTCTGTGGTATTTATTGAAGAGTTGTAACAGTACATCGATTATATCAACCTCTTATAATTTCGAATACTCAGCCTCCTCACCACGGCAAGGTCGCAATCCTCGAGGAGGAATATTTACAATACATTAAACAACATTGCACATATATTCTTTATTTACAATAATAAAATAAATTAATTAACTAAATATTTAAAAATAAATTATTAAATTAGTGATTATAGCTAAGGAACACGCCGTCATGGTGACTATATGGAGTTTGATAAGTGATTGCGGCAGCACCGCTTACTGTGTTATCACAAAATATCCAATCAATTTGAGTTAAATGTTTTGTTGTTGGCACATTTTGTTGTTATTATTTAAAGTAGACTCGAGCTGATCAGTGGTTATTGATCGGCAAATGTTAAAATCTCCCAATTTTGTATTATTTTCAGCTGACGTTAGCCTTTCAACATCATTTCTGATTTTATTTCGAAACCTTATAATAGGAAAAGCTGGATTCCTATAAACAACTATGAATATTGTATGCAAGTATTTAAATGTTATGGACTGGTATATATTTCTTACATTATCATGTTTCATATAAGAATGTTATGTTTTCCGATATATTTTGTTTTGCATATATCAGTATACAATTCTTAGAAACAGCATTTGGTCGAATGTCTTTGTGTTGTAAAGGATCTGTTGGTCATAAAATCTAAATTTGGAAAGTTCTCTTTCAAAAATGCATTTGAATAACAGCTATGAAGATAGCTCAATAACTGGAGGACTAATTTGCTTTGCAACAGACAGACGGACTGACTGATTGTTCCTATAACAGCTATATAATATAAACGTCTGAGATATTTAAATGGAAAAACTAAAGGCGGGTTACTGTATAACATTAAAAAGTATTGATAATGTGCGGTATTTCCAAAAACAAAACTGGTTTGCTGATTTCAGCCGATTGTTCCTATGGCAGCTATATATTATAGTGGTGCGATTTTGATACAATTTTGACAGCACATTAAGAACGTAATAAGAATAAGATTTGCCAAATCTTGTTGCAATATCTTGAAAAACAACAAAAATCGGCCGATAGTTTCTATGACAGCTATACGATATATCGGTCTGATCTGGCTCGTTGCGACTTATTTACAGCCTACAGCAATAAGAAGCTTGTGTGCCAAGTTTCATGAAGATAGCTCAAAAACTGAGAGACTAGTTTGCGTTGCAACAGACGGACGGACGGACGGACGGACGGACGGACAGACGGACATCCATTTTCGGACTCCTCTGGTGATGCTGATTCAGAGTATATATGCTTTATAGGGTCGGAGATGTCTCCTAAGGTGCGTTGCAAACTTCTGGCTAAAATTAATATACCCTCTGCAAGGGTATAAAAATAAATTATGCTATATAATTTTCTATACCATCGAAGCTTTGTTGCAATAGCTTGAAATATCTTAAGTAAATTCAGTTTTTATTTTAATTTTTATTTTATTTATTTATATTTTTTTTTTTTTTGTAACTTTTCTTTGCTCAACCCAAGCTTAAATGATGTAGTTGATTAGGCAAGCCAAGCGACTCTTGCACACACACACTTAGGGTATATCTAAATAGTAAGCTAATAGTTTCACACAAACACACACACACACATAGACACAGACAAGCAGGCAGGCAGCCAAGCACTTGCTTCTCTGTCTCACACACACACACACAGCTGCAGCAGCAGGAGAGCGTATGCAAATATGTGTGTGTGTGTGTGTGTGTGTTGGTTATGCCCACAAATCAATTAAGTCGATTGAGGCGCCGCTTTTTGAGCATAGACATGGCGAAAAAGGGGGCAGATCGACGGTGTGGTGGGGGGTAAAGGCAGAGGAGTGAGAGCCACTGATGGGTGCCCGGAGATTGACGCAAAGCTAAAAGGCAAACGGATTTTGAACAGTTTCCGTAATGGCAGACTCCACTCCCCTCCCCCTCCCCCCACCCCTTGATTCGCATTCATTCGCGCGCGGTTTGTCGAATTTTGCACTCGACTGCAGCAGGACAAAATCAACGAGAGGGGGAAAAGAGCAAGAGGGGGGGGAGGGGTAGAGAAACTGCACAAAATGAGCAAATGCGAAATTGACAAGTGTATTTATTGCACAAAAGCTTAGCCAAAAAACAAAGAATATAAATAGAGAGAGAAAGATAGTTACGTTCGGCAATGCGCACATAAGTAGGCAACACTTTTTGGCGCTGCTGCACAACAAAATAAGAAAACTGTTGCCTACTTATCAGCTGCAACTGCGCAGAGTAATAGAAACCAAATTAATATGCATAAAAATTCAAAATAATTCAAGTAAATATTTGCCTATAAATATTTAAAACATATAAAACGAAAATCAAATAGTTTTTATTATTAAATTTGCCATAATAATTCAATTTACATAATTATTATAAACAAATAATTGTTCAAATCAATTGTATACATAATTCCAATATATATTCCAAATTCCAGTTACAATACAATAAATAAATAAGAAGAAGAGCTGCAACAACAACAATGGCATAACAAGCAATTAAACCGACAACAAACAAAGCAGCAGCAGCAGCCGAAGGACGCACAGCTGACACACACACACACACAGAGAGAGAGAGCAGAGCAGAGCAGAGCTGCTGCTGCTGCCTGACAGTCTCTGCCTGCTCTGACAGCGTTCTGCCTCTGCTCTGCTGCTGCTGCTGCCGACGCATTCGCTATAAAACGCGGCGTGCGCCACGAGAGGTTCATCAGTTCGCATTCGCGTCGCACACGTGACGGATCGTCCTGCCTTTCGGTCTATCTCGCTCTCTCTCGCTCTCGCTCGCACTCGCGTTTGTTTGTTTATCGTCGTCGTCGTCGTTTGTTTTTTTTTTGGCATATTTTTTTGAATGTTTACAAATTGGTTAACTGGCAGCAGCAGCAGCAGCGGAGGAAGCGGCGGCGGCCCCAGCAGCAGCAGCAGCTCCAACCGCCTTGCTGCCTCCACAAGCTGCTCCAACATGGGCATCATCATGCCCGCCGCCGCAGCCGGCGTTGGCATTGGTGGCGTCATGTCCACACCGCCGGATGTAATACTGGAAGTTGGTCCAGCGCCAAGCAGTGTGCGTTTTGTGGCTCATGCTCTGGTGCTGGGCATGCACAGTGGTTATCTACGCTCTGCCATACGCATGGATGAGGCAGCAGCAGCAGCAGCGGCAGCAGCAGCGGCAGCAGCAGCAGCAACTGTTCCCGGTGTGGCGGCTAATGTTGCTGCTGCTGTGGGAGGCGCAACTGCTGCTGCTGCCGCTGCTGCTGCTGGCGTGGGTAATGGCGAATTGCTGCTGTATTTGGGCAATGTGACAGCGGAGCAATTTGCTCCATTGTTAACGTACATGTATACGGGTTATTTGGATCTCAATGTGGACAACATATTTGCAGTGTTGCTGGCAACGCATGTGTTGCATATGCCGCGTGCTCTAGAGATTTGTCGGTATGTGCTTCCGATTCCCCCCTCTCCCACCACCGCTATCCCTCTTCTTCTTCTACTTGTAGCTCCTTTCTGGCACGTGCTCAAACCGAGGGCTATTTGAGTGGCAGCAATTCTGCCACAGCGCTCAATCATCAGCTGCAACTGCAACAGTTGCCGGCGGCGACGGCAGCAGCAGCAGCAGCAAATGTACCTACGCCTCCCAAGATCATACGTCCCATTGCCAGCAAGGCAACGTTGCCCAACTATGGATTTCTGCCAGCGTTGCCACCTCCACCTCCAGCTGCTGCTGCTGCAGCGCCTCCTCCCCCTGCTGCTGCTCCCCCTGCTAGAAGCTATCAAACTGAGCAGGAAATGGATGTGGAATTGGAACTGGAGCTGGATTCAACAGAGCCAGAGCTGGATGAAGAGGATGTGGAGGTGTTCATCGATAGCAACAGCATGGCCACAGATGACAATGAGGATTGCAATGTGTCCGTGGTTAGCTCCATGGCGGGCGGCGGCGGCGGCAGCAGCAGCGCAGCGAGCAGTGTGAACATTGAACGCATCGATAGCAAGCGACAAGTAGCAACAGCAACAACAGCAGCAACAGTTCCAGTTGTAGTTGCTGCTGCTGCTGCTGCCACTTCAATTACGCCAGCAATTCCCTTAAAAGCAACAACCAAGCAGCGTCGCAGCAACACGCAAAGCAGCACACGCAAATCTCAAAGCAAACGCAGCAGCAGCAGCAGCCACAGCAACAACAACAACAACAGCAGCAGCAGCAACTACGCCTCCTCCGCCTCCACATCACAACTGGAGACAGCAGCACCGCCAGCTAAATTCATTATCGATGTTGCCAGCTGCGATGGACCCGTACGCTTTCGTCGCATACTAAACACCGCCTATGGCCACACACAGGACAATGCTGGAGCAGCAACAGTTGCTGCTGCTGCTAGTGCTGCTGCTACTGCAACAAGCTCACGCAGCCAGCAGAGTGTCAGCTATTCGTTTCATCAGCAAATGGCACGTGCCATCAGCAGTCAGCAGCGACAGCAGCAGCAGGAGGAGAGTGAGAATAGCACCGAAGCAGCAGCAGCAACGACGACAACAGCAACTGCAACGGCAACAACAACAAGTGCTGCTGCTGCTGCTGTTGGGGGAGGACATCGCAAGCAATCGCATGCGGAGCTCTTCGTTTGCGTGTACTGCAAACACACGTTCAAGTCACAATATTGTTACCAGAAGCACGCCAAGCGTCATCTAAATCCGCTCAGTTTGGACAAGAAGCTTGGCGAGGAGACAAACAGCAGCAGCAGCGAGTTGCTGTTGTCGGCAGAGCAACAACAGGCAACAACAACAGCAGCAGCAGCAACAACAACAGCAGCTGCAGCAGCAGCAGAGGCAGCAACTGGTGCTGGTGCTGCTGCTGCTGCAAGTGGAGCAACTGCAGCCGGCGGAGCAGCAGCTGATGCTGCCGCCGTGTTGCGCCGCGAGGTGCGTCCGCTGGACATGAATGTACAGTATTATCCCTGCAAGACATGTGGCAGCAAGTTCCCAAGCTATTATTTTGTCCACAAGCATCGCAAGCTGTGCCATGCCGATGAGCTGGAGAATACCAACAACGGCAGCAGCAGTGGGAACAATCACAACAACAACACAACTAGCAACAGCAACAGCAGCAGCAGCAACAGCAACAGCAATGGCAGCAGCAACAACACAAAGCGTGAGGCAGCAACAGCGACAGCAACAGCAGCAACAATTGAGACTGCTGTGGAGGCGGCGCCTTAAGCTATTATAATTATCGATAAATATCGACTCAAGCAATCACAATCGAATTTAGCACGCTACACACACACACACACCCACACGCACAGCACATCATTTTTTTTGTCATAAATGTAAAGCAAGTAAATCGAAAAAATAAACAATATTCAAAATAATCGTAACGATAACACTTGGCAGGTTTATCGAATATACGATTATATTTATCAAGCAAGTAAATTGCAATGGTTATCGAAATTTATCGATTGTTTAGCCTGTTGTATAAACTATTCAATTCAAAGTATATTATTTCTTGGGCTTACAACAAGTGGCTAACAGCTATCGATATGCTGTTATCGATAATAATAAATAATATATATCGATATTCAAAGTAATCGAAACGATAACACTTGGCAGGTTTATCGAATATAAGAGTATATCTATCTAGCAAGTAAATTGCAACAGTTATCGAAATTTATCGATTGTTTGATTGCGTGAAAACTATTAATTTTAAAAGTGGATTATTCCTGGGCCAACAACAAGTGGCTAACAGCTATCGATATGCAGTTATCGATAAATGATAAATAAAATATATCGATAAATGAAAATTTTATATCGATTGTGTGATTTAGCGTTGGGTTTGCAGAGCGTGATTGACTGACTCTCTCTCCCTTTCTTGCTCTCTCTCTCTGCTTACTCTCTTCATGCGCTTGACAAAGGAGAGAAGGGAAGAGAAGGAAGAGCCATGCGTGGGGGGAAGCGGGGGATGCCGATGGGTAGCGGCAACCATGGGCGTGGCCGGAACGGGGCGTGCGACGAGCTACGGTTAATGCAAACAGACGTTTGCGCCAATTTAATAATTAAATGAAATCACTTGCATAATAAAAAAGACGTTTACAAAAATTTTAATTTAATTGAGTTTAATTAACTCGCCAGGGAGATGACAGACAACAAACGCAGAGAGAGAGAGAGAGCGAATGGCAGAGAGGAGTAAGGGAAGGGAGGGGGGGATGGTTAAGGAAAAGCCAAGCGAAGCGGCAAAGGGGAAGAGAGCTGAGAGCAGAGGAGCAAACAGACCGCAGTGCGCTGAGCCGCATGACAGACGACGACGACGACGACGACGAATGGACCAACTGACAGGACAGATGAGGAGAGGAGAGACAGCACGGAGGAGAGACAGTCCAGAGCAGGATAGAGGCAGAAGGAAGAGCAAGAGGAGGAGCAAAAGGAGAAGCAGTTGGAGGAGCAAGAGCAGCAGGAGGAGTACAAGGAGGAGGAGCAGGAAGAGAAGCAGAAGGAGGAGGAGCAGGAGGAGGAGGAGCAGGAGGCAGAGCAGGAGGAAGAGCAGAAGGAAGAGCAGAAGGAAGAGCAGAAGGAAGAGCAGAAGGAGGAGCAGGCGCAGCTGTATAGCAACGCAACAATCAAGCATGCACAGCTCAACTCTTTGCCAGCGCTTCATCACAAGCTCAGCTCAGCCTCGCGCGTCTTAAGGCAGTGCAGAAGCGATTGGAGGAAGAAGGAGGATGGAGAAGAGAAAGGACAGGAAGAGGGCGGAGAGAGAAGGCAGAGAGAGAGGGTCAAGAGAGAGACATCAAATATGCAACAGAGACGCGGATGCGGAAGAAGAATCCAGAAACAGCATTAAGACACAGAAAGGAACTGGCCACGCAGGAGGGGGGTGGGGGAGGCTGTCCAGTGTAGGAGTAGGCAGGGGACAGGAGGCTGCAGCAGCGCATTGTGATGCGGCATAACTGTATAAACAGCGAAACCGTTGGAGCCGACGACACAAGCGGCACAAAGCAAAAATTGCAAATTGCAAAAGCTGAAGCCGAATGCATTTTTGATGCCAGAGAAAGAGAGGAAGGGAAAGAGAGAGGGAGAGAGTGAAAGAGACAGAGGAACACCAATCGTAGGATAAAGCATAATGCAGTTTAACCAGCATAGCCAGCATAACCAGCCCAGCCCAGCTTCGACTCCTCCTACTCCCCCACTCCCTCTTCTTCCTCCCCAGCCTGCCCTATTTGCCAGCTCTGGGAGGGGAAAAAGCTTGCTGGGCTTTCAAAGTTCATCTATGCAGCTGGAGACACTCCTGCAGCTTCAGCTTTAAAGCTCTTGAAGCTAGAGCTTTGCCTGCTTCCTTCCACAAGCTTTTCCCATTTCCCTACTTCAGCTTTAAGCACAGTTCAATATATATATAAAGCTTTCTTTGCACTTACCTTTGCCATCCAGTACGAGCACCTCCGATGTTCCAACTAGATTGCCACTTGCATCTGTCGAGGATGTTGGCGCTCCCAATCCTCCTGCTGCTGCTGCTGCATCCGCTGTGGCAGCAATTGCTGATGTTGTTGTTGTCGTTGTTGCTGCTGCTGCTGCTGTTGTGGACATGATCGACGCATTGGCAATCAAAAGCAGCGACGAGGAGGACGAGGAAACTGGCAGCGTTTTGCCTTGGTTCAGTTTGTTGTTGTTGTTGTTGTTGCTGCTGGCATTGCTGCTGCTGCTGTTGTTGCTGGCGTTGCTGCTGGCATTGCTGCTGCTGATGTTGTTGTTGTTGTTGCTGATGACATCGCCAGCAGCAGTTGCTGCAGACTGATCGAAGCGTTTCTTCTTGGCATCACTGCAAAAGCAAACAAGATTTGTATTAATATCGCGCTCTCTCTCTCTCTCTATTTCTCTCTCTCTCTCCCACTCACCTAACTTCCGCATGCAGCTCATTGCCTGCACCCAATCCCTCCACCTGTGCCGCTTTCAGCTTCTGCCCCAAATAGTTGCCCGCAGTTGTTGCCGTTGTCAGAGTTGCCACCCCGCTGTTGGATTCCTTTGTTGTTGTTGCTGCTGCTGTTGCTGCTGCTCCCGCCGCCGCTGCTGCTGCTGCTGCATTCGGCACTGCAAAACCAGCAGCAGCAGCAGTTGCTGCCGCTGTTGTTGTCTTGGCAATTTTATCACCTCCGGCTGCTGCTGCTGCTGCTGTGGCATCTGCCGATGTTGCTGGCGTCTTTACATTGGACATGACCACGCTCTGATAGCCAGGCTTGAAGCCATTCAAGGCCCCACTGACGGCTGGCGTTGTTGTGGGCGTGGCACTGGCTGCTGCTGTTGTCGCTGAGGATGTTGCTGTTGTTGATGTTGCTCCGGCTGCGCCAACAGTTGCTGTAAAAATGGTATTTCATTATTAATCGTTAACTATCGATAACTGCAGCGATAACTCACCATTCTTTTTGGCTTCATCCGTTTTCGCTGCTGCTGCTGCTGCTTCCGCTGCCTTTGCCGCTGTGTTGCTCTCGGCCGCAGCAACTGCTGCCTGCGTCTTGGACGCCTTGGACGTCTCAGTTGCTGCTGCCGCCGCTGCTGCTGCTGCTGCAGTTGTTGTCGATGCTGCCGTTGTGGACGTTGCTGCTGCTGCTGTTGTTGCTGCTGCTGTTGCCTTGGCGGCTGCTTTCGCTGTTGCTGCCGTTGCCGCCGCCGCCTCCTCCTCAGCGGATTTGGCTTTGGCTTCGCTGCTGCTGCTGCTGCTGCCCGTTGAGATCTCATTGGTTGCCGCCTTGGCAGTAACAGTTGCTGCTGTTGCTTGTTTATCAGCTGCAACATTGACGCTTTTGCTGCCTGCCTCCGCTTTATCGCTGCTGCTGCTGCCGGCAGCTGTTGCACTGGACGCTGCTGCTGCTGCTGTTGCACCACCAGCAACTGCTGCTGCTGCGCCGGTGGCTGTTGCTGCTGTCGCTGTTGTTGTTGCTCCAGTTGCCGCTGCTGTTGTGGGTGTTGCTGCCGCTGATGTTGCAGCTGCTGCCGCTGCTGCTGTCGCTGCTGCTGCCGCTGCTGCTGCTGCTGCCGCCGCTGCTGCTGCCGTTTTGGCCACCTTCTCATTGCCGGCAGCAACCTCTGCAGCTTTGCTAACCGCACTCGCCTTCTCTGCAGCACACTCTGCCGCCTTGGCGGCATCTGCTGCCGCCTTCTCGGCAACACGTTCCCGCTCCGCAGCACGCTCGGCCCGTTCCCGTTCCGCGACTGCGCTGCTGCGATTACCCGACTTCTGTTGCTGTTCCCGCTGCAGGCGCGTGGTGACGCCTGTCGTGAGGGAATCGATGATGCATTGGGGCTGGGCGGCTTGTGCCTTGGCCGGATTGCGACTACTGCGCGTACGTTGCCTGGACTTGCGCAACAGTTGCTTGTAGTTCTCCGTCTTCTTGCTGAGGTAGTAATAGCGTACACAATCCTGCGGTGATTTGCGATCCAAGCTGGCTGCAATGGCACCGAAATTCTTCGGATGCTGCAGATACTTCTCCTTGAATGTCTCCTTCTCGCCGGCTGTCCATAAATTGAGCGCTTTGCGCTCCTCATGGACCGCAACCATGTCCAGAATGCGTCCATTCTCATTGTGATACGCACAGCGACGCTGGCGGGCATCGTGCATGAGGGGCGGTATAACGGCATAGGAACGCATTTTCTTATCCTCCAATGCCTGCTCCTGCAGTCCATCCATAATCTCTTCAAGATCTGCTTCCGATTTAATCCGTGATCCCACACGATTGAAACGTTCCTTATCCTCGCGTTGTTTACGCAATTCCGTGAACACTTTCTCAAAGAATTCACGATTCTTGGCCTCACGTGCCTTACGCTTTGCACTGCCCTCGGCACGTTCACAACGCCTCTGCCAATCGGCCTGATCCTTGGTATATTTCTCAACCAATCCCTGATTATGCTCCCAACGTTCCGCCTTCAGTTTGCGTATATGCTGCAGCAGTGGATTACGCACCAGCGTCTGATGACGCTTAATCAATTGCGTCAATGTCTCCACATCCAATGGTTGATTATACAATGGCAGCCAGGGACGTGCACGTTGTTCCTGGCCAGGACCAGATCCCGCTCGACTAACCTGGGAATGTTGGGCGGCGGCCGTTTTGCGGTTCGCCTCATAGATACTCTGTGCCAGCATTTGTGTACGCCACGCCAGCTCCATAATCTCATTTCCACTTTCAGCTGCAGCCTGTTCCGCTGCAGCTTTCTGCTGTTTGGTGGCCAACGCGGTCGCTGCGGCCTCATCCATTAGAGTCTTCTCCTTTTTACGCAATGTTTCCATAACCGTTTCGATCTCAGTGATTTCGACATCAACTTTTTGGATTTGCATTAATAGCTTCTCCTTGGCGCTGTTGCTGCTGCTGTTGCTGCTGTTGTTGCTGCTGCTGTTGTTGTTGTTGTTGTTGTTGCTGGCGCTGCTGCTGCTGTTGGGATTAATGTTGCCGCCGCCGCTGCCACTGCTGCTGCTGCTACTGCGCGCACGTTCATCGGCATTATCGCTGGGCAGAGTTGGAGAGATTGCTTCCACCTGGTAGGAGGAGGGCGAGATTAGTTCAGGTTTGACAGTTGCAATTGCCATGTATGTATATTACTCACCTGCGGATGATACGCTTCCGTAATGGTTGCTCCCGCTCCCGCTGCTGCTCCCGCTGCTGCTGCTGCTGTTGCTGCTGCTGCACTGCTAACAATGCTGCTGCTGCCGCTGCCGCTGCTGCTGCTGCTGTTCATTTGATCCGCGGGCACACTAACCGAGACAACCAACTGTCCAGCTGCTCCAGCGCCAGTTGAGACCGTTGGCGTTGGCGGTGCCAGTTGACGTAGTGCTGCTGCTGCCGCTGCTGCTGCTGCATACGCATGTTGCTGTTGATGCTGTTGGTGTTGTTGCTGCTGCTGCTGCTGCTGTTGATGCTGCTGGTGTTGCTGCTGCGGCGTTAGCGTGTCCACTTTCAGCTGCTCAATGGCCAACTGAATGGAGGCATTGGCTGCTGCAGCTGCCAGATTCCATGATTGTCCATGATTGCTCTGGCGACTGTTGAGCTGCTGCTGCTGCTGTTGCTGTTGCTGCTGTTGCTGCTGGTGATGGGCAGGCGAGGAGCGTTGCTGCTGCTGCTGCTGCTGCGGCGCTGGTGGCGGTGGCAGGTGATTCATGTTGCTGGCGTTTGTCTCACTCAGGCGTTGCTTCTTATAGGGTTGCCCTATGCTGCCGGGTGGCGCAGACGGCGCCTGAAGCTGCTGCTGCTGTTGTTGCTGCTGTTGCTGCAGGTGCTGATTGACCATTGCTGCGGCCGAGGGATGGGTCAGGTATTCGTTGGGGTACTGCAACGTCTGTTGGGGCAACAATAGACGCTGCCCGCCAACCATGATGCTGCCGCTGCTGGTGGGGATGCCGCCCTGTTGCTGCTGTCCAGTGGCAGCATTGCTGCCAGCTCCGCCGGGCTGCTGCTGCTGCTGCTGTTGTTGCTGCTGCTGTTGTTGCTGTTGCTGCTGCTGCTGCTGGGAGGCATAATGAGACATGGCATCCATGACGAGCACACCACTCGATTGTGCACCCGGCGGCGCCATGCTGCCGCCTGCCACCTGGACAACTCCACCTCCTGCACCAGGTGCAGACTTTCCGCCGACACCGCCGCCGCCGCCGGCAGCTGCTGCTGCTGCTTGAGTAGCAACTGTTGCTGCTCGCGCTGTGCGCTGTCCAAAATCGGGCATACGGATATAATGGTTCTCTCGGTAATTGGGCACCGGCATGAACGCCTGATGGGAGAGGAAACGCTGCGGTGCATCGCTGAACTTGGTGTAGCTATTGGCGGCAGCTGCAATTGCCGCACTGCTCGGTGGACGCGGTGGCGAAAGAGCTGCCGATCGAGATGATTGCTGATGCTGCTGCTGTTGTTGCTGCTGCTGCTGCTGTTGCTGCTGTTGTTGCTGCTGCTGCTGTTGCTGCTGCTGCTGCTGTTGCTGATGGTGGTGGTGGTGATGCATTTGTTGCTGCTGCTGCTGTGGATGAGGCTGCTGCTGCTGTTGCTGCTGCTGCTGCGGATGTGGTTGCAGGTGACTCTTGGCGTACTGCTGCGACTGCTGCTCGAGCGTCGTCCTGTACGATCTGTGAAGGCAAAAGAATAGAAGATTATTTAGATTTATGCGAATGAGAAGATATATGTATATATATAATATATATAAGTCATGTAAGATATATCAGATATACAGCTATGGGCGACTAATTGGCACAAAAAAATTTACGTATAAAAAACAATTTTTTTTTAAGTAAGTGTTGATGAAAGGAAACAAACTGAAATGACATTTTTAAGCCTATGCTGTGGGCTCTTAAATATGGAAAAAAAATTTCAAATTAACTTAAAATTTCAAAAGATATTTTGAAAATATTCAAAAAAAATCAAAAGTTGCCTGCTCATATAATTGGCACAGATTCATTTAAATTGTTATAAAATTAAAACTATTATTATTTTGAACTAGTAATTTGTTCTAAGTATTAGTACTTGGTACTGTAACCATTATTTCGGAGTACTGCTTCACATCTGCTGCTCCTACTCTCCACCAGCTCTCGGCACCGATCCTTGGGGGTAGAATTCCAGGCTTCGTGAACACCCACCCACAAATCATCAAAATTTTTAATTTTTTTTTGAGAATTGGCCACTTTCACATCGTTCTAAAGGTTTTCGATTGAGTTCAAGTCTGGACTTTGTGCTGGCCAATCTAAAACCTTTATTTTCTCCTCCTGCAACCACTTCTTCACAATTTTTGTGGAGTGCTTTGGGTCGATATCATGCATAAATGTCCACTTAACAAGCATGTTTTCATATGCATATGGCTCTATTGTGTTTTTTAAAATATCTAAATATTGGAACCGATCCATTATTCCATTGATTCGGAAGATCGGACCCACACCGTGCCAGGAAAATGCTCCCCAACAAAGTATACTGCCTCCTCCATGCTTTATGGACTTCATTGTGTACTTTGGATTGAGAGCTTGACCTTTTGGACGACGCACAAATGTTTTTCCATCGGGTCCCATCCTATTTATTTTTGTTTCGTCGCTCCACAATACGTTCCTCCAAAATAACGGATCTTTGTCCTTGTTGGTCTTAGCAAAGTGCAAGCGTTTTGCAATATTTTTCTTTGACAGCTGTGGGTTTCGTCTGCTGTAGCGTCCAAAGAGCGAAGCTTCATTTAATCTTCTTGCTACAAGTGTCCTGGACAAGTTCACGCCATAATCAGCATTTATTTCCACACAGATTTCGCGAGCAGACTTAAAAGGGTCACCTTGGCTCTATAGAACTATTGCCCTGTCCATGGCAAGATCGGTTTTTCGTGGCCTTTGCTTCCAAATCTTATTTTTTTCCAAAAATATGGGATTCTCCTCGACTAGTGCAAGTGCATTGTATACCTTTTTTCGGGAGCATTCCATGATTTTCGCAATTTCACCTGGTTTTTTACCTGATTGCTTCAGTTGGTAAATTACTTTACGTTCCTCCACAGTGCAACTTTTTCTACTACCCATTTTAGCTAAATCTGCTTCAAATTAATGTAAACTCAGTAAATATTAGCAAAATGTGACCAAACATGTGCTTTGTACAAAAGAATCTGCGTTAATAGGAATGTGTGCCAATTATGTGAGCATTAAAAATTGTCTGTGTTCGAACAAAAACGAATGCCAAAGAAGACACGAAAACTGTAACGGGATAAATAATGGTTATTTGTAATGCGCATTTATACAGTCATCAGCTGCATCCAACATTTCGAGTCTAAGCGTCGAACTTTTTGTGCAATACGCAAATAAAAAAAAAAAAAATTTTTGTGCCAATTATACGCCTATGGCTGTATAAGATATAAGAAGAATTTCTAATTCCGTTTTATTCTAGATTTATTCTTTTATAAAATTAGCGCTATCAAACAGAACTTGAGAGATATAGAAACTGGAATACCATATCCCTATATCTATATGTATATGATATTATATTTTTCCTACTATGTCCCTATAATTATATA
Source organism: Zaprionus kolodkinae (assembly GCA_018901885.1). NCBI lineage: Eukaryota > Metazoa > Arthropoda > Insecta > Diptera > Drosophilidae > Zaprionus > Zaprionus kolodkinae. The sequence goes on along the minus strand of JAEIFM010000040.1, from coordinate 229,890 downwards.
TGATATATTTTCCTATAATTTCTATGATATAAAGCTTTAAAAGATCCAAATACTTGCTTACGCATATTTGCCCCATTCTCTCTCTCTCTCTCTCTCTCTCTCTTTTGCGAAATCTAAACTGTACTACAATCTGCATTATCTAAACGTATAACCCAATCTGCACATACGATTTTGCTGAAATTTGAATATTATATGCCTAGAAACAGGCGAAAACTTATGTTACCAATTTGAAACATATATATAGCCTATACTACGAAATAATTGCATATATATTTGTCTCTTTGCCTTATATGCGAAAAATTGCTTGATTATCTCTAAATTGAGAGGATGATACGATCGCAAGAATTTGCATAATATACGCATAATTTTGCTAAACTACTGATCATACATACATATTCTCTGGGGACCCACCCATTATTCTATTCACGCATTGCATGCATAATGGATCAATTGTGTTGGAACTAGTTTAAATGAATTGACTAGCTTGCTCTGAGAGATGAGATTACTACAAGAAACTGTAAAAAAAAAAAATAAATAAAAAAAAAAAACATATGCTTGACCCCATTGGGGGAATCTACGCTAATCTGATCAGATCAAAACTGAAATCAACTAATAATGATTATGATGATGATGATGATCACCCTCATCCGTCGCAGCGGGTGCAATTTAACTGTAGAGCGAGAGAGAGAGAGAGAAACATCAGCTCAAGCTGAATTCGTGACGCGCCTTAATATTTTTATTGAGGACACAAACCACACACGGTACGGTACGGTCCGGTCCGGTCCGATGCCGGTCTCTTCGCACATGTTGCATGTGTGTGCGAGTGCGAGAGCGAGAGCGAGAGCTCAGCATGGCAAGTCGACAAAAATGAGCGAGACAGTGCGAGAAAGATTTGCTGTGCTGCTCATTTCCATGTGCACGCTGTCTGTATGCGCGAGTGTGTGTGTGTGTGAGCAAACCAGATGTTGCCAACACGAACAGCGAACATCGAGCATCGAACTTGCTACATGGCAACATGTTGGTCAGCGAACATGCTGGACAGCGAACTTGGTCTGACGTCGCCGCCAGAAGAAGGCAAAGCAGCAGAGGCAGCAGAGGCGGCAGAGGCAGCAGAGCACACCACACCTAACGTGTCAACCCACCCCCAGCACACGGCACATAAATGACGACGACGACGACGCTCATAATTTAAATTTTTAAAACGTCTGCGCTGCGTCTCTGCCGCTGCTGCTGTCTCTGCTGCTGCAGCAACATTGACGACGCTGTGATTAACGTGCGACGCGTTTGACCTGCGGCCGGCAACGACGACGTCACAACACACAAGGCAGGCAGGCAGGCGCAGGCGGCAGGTAGGCAGCATGCTAAATAGAACATGGGCAGAGCAGGAGGAGGATGGGGTGTGCGTGTATAAGACACCCGCACACACACACGAGTAGCGTGCGCTTATTAATTCATTAAATATTAATGGCACACACACACACACACACACACAGAGAGAGAGAGAGACGCACACAGCTGCAAATACATGCTCTCACATAGAGAAGCAGCACAGCAGAGCACAGACGTGCGACGTTGCCAAATTTCACTTGATTCTATTTTTAAAGAATGAAACATGCAGCGCGTCGCTTTAAAGCTGCGCTCAATTTAAAAAAAAAAAAAAACTACCGTTTCACAGCTCACCCTCCCCCACACATACAATCTATTTCCCTCCCTCTCTCTCTCTCTCTCTCACTGCCTCACTCGCACTCATTTGTCGCTTTTGCAGCTTTAAAAATCCAACGCTCGCTCTTTCAAGTCCCATCAATCATATCGACCTACAGCAATGTCTGCTATATATACTGCGACTCTATATAAGTATTATATATATGTATATATATTTGTATATGTATTTTTGTTGTTGTAGCTTCGCCCGCGCTGTGCTTGGCAATTTATGAGTTCCTTTTTAGCTTTGCATCCGTATATCTCTCTGTCTGTCTGTCTATCTATCTATCTATCTATCTGTGTTTGTTTCTTTTACGGCATTACCTGCAAAGAGAAGAGAAGAGAAATTGTGGAATTTAGTTGAATTGCCTGTCTATATAAGATAGATGCGATTACGCTTATTTACTACAAGTGGGCAGGAAGGGGGGACTTGAGTTACTTATGTAGATTGAAGCATATTATATAATATTGTAAATGTTTGTGGGGGTCTTTCTTATTGCGCAATACGAGCTTAAGACCATAGCTGTCTATATATGGTATATATATAGCTCTCTCTATATAACTGTCCATTTCTCTCTCTCTCTCTCCATTTTTTCTATCTTTGTATACGCGCCTGTCACGCACAATTTACTTTCATATCTAGGATTCTTATATCATAAACATAAATAACGTTTTATTTTATGAACATATTTCATTTTAAATTTTCTTATTTTTACTTTATCATCTATTTATTGTTTTTTCTTTTATTGATTTTCTGTTTTATTTGTGCCTTTTTATCTGTTCTGTTTTATTTTTTATTTTGTTCTACATATTACACATTTACATTATTTTCCTTTTTATTCCTTTAATTTTCTTTTTATTCCTTTACATTATTTTTCTTTTTATTTCTTTACATTATTTTTCTTTTTATTCCTTTACTTTATTTTTCTTTTTATTGCTTTACTTTTTTTCTACTTTTTATTTCTTCACTTAACTTTTCTTTTTATTTTATTATTATTTTATCTTATTATTAATTTTGTTATTTAATTTTATCATTCGTTTGTCAGTTTTCTTTAATTTTGTGTAGTTCTTGCTCTCTCTCTCTCTCTCTCTCTCTCTCTTTTGTTCTCTATCTCTACCATCTGCCTTATGTTATTCTACCTTTATTTTGCAGTTGAATCTTTAGCAATTTCTTTGCCGCTCTTTGTGTTTATAAATCATCAACATCTCATCGATAAATCATCGATAACAATTCAATTCGCTTTCGTCTTTCTCTCTCTCCCTTTCGCTCTCTCATCCGCTTTAAAGTTATAACAACAACAAATAATTAAAACTTGCTGCATTTCTTTTTTGTTTTGTTGTTTTTGCATTTTTGTTTTGTTTTGTTTTGAAAAGCAGCGCTGCCAACGCTAGCAGAGGCACGGCACAGGCCACATGTTCCGTTAGCCGTCAGACGTGCGCGCGTGTGTGTGTGTGTGTGTGTGTAGCATCCTTTGCAGCCCCCCACGCTCCGCAGCCACCGCCTGCCAAGTTGCCCATTAAGCAGCCACGCCTTGTGCGCTACATTGCACGTGTGTGTGCCAGTTTACATGTATGTGTGTGCGTGCGCGTGTGTGTGTGTGTGTGTGTGTGGCATATATAAAATGCAAGAAAAGGAAAACTAACAGATGCAAAGAGTAAAAGCAGAAGAAGACGCAGCAGAAACAGAAGCAGCAGAGGCAGCAGCAGTGGGAGAGGCAGCGGCAGAGTAGGCAGCGGCAGCGAGAGAGGCAGCGGCAGAGGAGGCAGCGGGAGAGGCAGCGCGGCAGCGGCAGCTGAAGATGACGCGCCGCAGCACTTGGGGGCACAAGTTTTGTCCTGTTCTGTCTTGTTCTATCCTGTCGCAGCAGCAGCACGAGTGATGCTGCTGCTGCTGCTGCACAAAGTTGAGGCAGCCCAACGGAATGTGCAGGTACACACACACACACACAGACACACTTTATTTGCCCAGTCGCCTACCTCCTCCTCCCACCCACATATGGCCAACTACCCGCTCCAGTGCAGCGCACACACATCGCAACGTCTGCTCTTTGGCTCCGAGGCATGTGGCATGTGGCAAGTGCAAAAATTTATCGATTTTTGAGCATTTCTTTTTGCTTCTTTTTTATTTTGCAGAGCGCGCGCTCTCCCTCTCTCTCTCTCTCTGGGGAGCAGGCAGTCTCAGAGTGAGAGCGGGAGAGGGAGAGAGAGTGTAGGTGGGAGAGAGCAACAAAGCGTGCTGTGTGGGGGTGGTAGAGCACAAAGAGAGAAGGAGAGTAGGAGAAAAAGAGAGCGGCAGCGAGGGAGTTGTAGAAATGAGAGCAGAGGGGCAGGCAGGCAGGTATGATGAAATAAAGCGAGGAATAGAGGGAGTACTATGAGAGAGAGAGAGAGGGGGAAGGGCAGGAGAATTGCTGGACAGCAGCAGCCAAAGCAGGGCTGCATTTTGTTTGTTTGCCCCGCGACGTCGCTGTTCAGCTGCTGCTGCTGTTGCTGCTGCTGTTGCTGCTGCTGTTGCTGCTGCTGCTGCTGCTGCTGTTGTTGTTGTTGTTGTTGTTGCCGGCTGCCTTTTAGGCGCAAAACTTTGAACATGCCACGCAGAAGGACACACGGCGGCAACTTTAAAAACAAACTTTTAAACAGTTGCGCGCGCGTGTGTGTGTGTGTGTGCGAGTCTGTGCATGTGCGTACGTGTCCTTCGTCCTGCCTGCCACTCCCCCCTCCCTAACACTGCCTGCCTCCATTAAATTTTGCATTGCCGGAGTGGAAATTTAATTTGCGGTTGAGACTGCCAAAGCCAGCTTAACGGACTTAGAGAAGCACAGAGAGAGAGAGAGAGAGAAAGAAAGGGAGAGAGCGAGCAAGAGAGAAGCTGGGTCAGCTGTACCAGGGCAGGGGGGAGGGAGCGGGCGCGCAGGCAAGTGTGAAATTGCCAACTGCTTTTTGCCAACATTTTATTTAACAAACTCTTTAAGAAAAGTTCCCCGAAGAGAGTGTGAGAGAGAGAGAGAGAGAGAGAGAGAAGAGAAGAAACGAACGAATTGAGTCAAATTGTTTGGCAGATTGTAATGAGAACGAGCACAAACTTCTTGACTGACTTAATTACGCTCAACGGTAATGGTAAGCAAGAGAAAGAGATGGAGAGAGAGAGAGAGAAAGAGAGAAAGAGAAAAAAAGCAGAGAGAAGAGAGGAAAAGAAAAGCACAAGCGATAGTTGATTGAACTATATAGAAAAAAGACTACAAATATAATACAACTATGTGATATAATAAAATATGATATCTGAGAGCTATAGTTATATGCATATAATAATACATAATTCATATCTTTCTCTATCTAGCAAAGAGACAAGAAAATAAAAAGACATATATACTATTAAAGAGTATGCAATATGTATATATACCCTGCATTAGTTTCAGTTACTTTTACAGTATAATCACTATTATATCTCATATACGATACGATTATAGCTTTTAATTAACTTGAAAATGCATTACAATGTATAGGCTAAACATTCAATAATAGATTTAAATCAATCAAAGTTCAAATGTTATTTAAATGCCTTGAAAGCACTTTAATCTACGTAATACTCATATTTTTTACACTCTACAAAAGTTTTCTTGTATTTTTTATATTTTTTTTTCACATTGGGATTTTCAACAACAAATTCCACTTCATTTCCCAAGTTGCTTGTTTCAAGAATACAAAATAGATGTGTCTGTGTGTGTGTGTGCCTGTGGGAGTGTATGTGTGTGTCTTTTACACTGTTGCCAAATTTAGACACTCTCTCTCTCTCTCTCTCTCTCTCACAGCGAGTTAAGAGAGCTGGCAGATAAATGTAATTAAACACGGAAATTCCCAACACATTCTCAATTCTGCCAATGGAGAATACAAATTGCATCTAAATTGTTTTGCCAGTCGGGGCGGGGGCGTGGCAGGCAGAGGCCCACACACACACACAGCATAGTAGTGTTAATAAGAATACTATTATATTATAATCAAAGTGGGAAAGTGTGTGAGAGAGAGAGGGGGGACGAAATGAATCATTTCGCATTGTGTAAAAACAAAAGTTTTCACTAGATATCAAATGTTTTGTAACTGTTTCTATGTGTGTGTGTGTGTGTGTGTGTGTGTGTGTGTGTGTGTGTGTATGTGTGTGCTTTATTGAAATTCGATTTTATTTTATCTTTCATTTTTCTTTTTTTTTTTTCTTTTCTATCATTTCGCAGCTGTTTATACAGATGTTTGCACAAACTGCGATTATTATAATTATGCATGTGGTAGTAGGCTAGTAGATACTCTGTTTTTTTTTCAGAAATATTGTTCTGATTTTCGGCAATATAGTGCTTTGATTCCAATGCAAATGTTTAATTACATATGATTTAATTGCATACATTTATTTCATGAGATATTTTCAACATATTACATGTTTTTTTTTATAAATCAGCATTTCCATCGCTTGGATTTTAATGAAATTTAATTAGCTTATAATACACATAGTTAAATGCGTATATATTTAATTTTATTAAGATATATTAAAAAATAACGACAATAAATCGATATTTGTGCATTACAGTGCACAGCAAAACGCAGAAAGTGAGAGGGAGACAGCGTGATAGGGGTACATGGTAGACACAAAGCAATGAAAGATGTTGAACTTGGTCAGCAAATTGACTAGACAAGTATTTTTGTTGCACACATGTGCGATATACTATAGTATGCCCCCTATATGTGTGTGTGTGTGTGTGTGTTTCTGCTATATATCTATCCATCAGAGTTCCGAAAAGCAATACAGACATATCGAAAAAGTCAGACACATGCAAATTTTCACATAACTCTGCGAAATTGACTTGTGCGAAAGAGTAAGAGAGAGCGAGAGAGAGAGAGAGAGGAGGAATATGGCAAGGGGCAAGTAGGCGTAGGGATAGGATAGGGGATAGGTTGGCTGGCATCAAGATACGCGTCATGCCGGTTCTGTACATTGAACTTTTACCGGATACTCAAAACGCAGCATAGATGGGGCCTAGGGCCACTCCGTAGTCTCTCACCCTCTCTCCCTCTCACTCCCATTGCCTCTCAGAGTTTTTGGTCTATTTCTGTGCAATTTATGGCAGCGTTTTTCGTTTGAAATTAACTGCCCTGAAAGTTTCATAAACACAATCGAAACAGGGCAGAATGAAGAAGTGCGCAGTTGCAGTTCTCTTGGGGTACGGGGGTTAAACGGGAATGGGAATTGGGAATGGGAACGATTGCGTATCTTATCTGGATCGTAAAAACATGTTTCATGCGATATGCCGTCGTTGCTCCTCGCCCTCATAAACATTGCGCGCCAAAAAAGCAAAAAAAAAAAAAAAAAATTATAATAATAAAAGTAATAAAATAATAATAACGAAAAGCAACGGGAACGTCTGTTTTTCTATTTTTACTTCTAGTTCATTGTTATCATCATCACTCGAGCTGATAGTCATAATCTAATCAAGTCAATATACGTGCGTATATATAGTATATATACATACTCTATCTCAAACAGAATGTACAGCTCTCGAGATACTCCTGCAAAGTGAGATCTATGGGGTATATATACGACATATATATGGGTTAAATGCCAGAAAATTAGATTTCCTTCTTTTTATCTTAACTTTATCGCGCAATAAATTTATAAATATCGAATAATTTTTTTTTTTTTTTTTTTTTTTTTTTTTAATGTTATTTCCTTCTCTCAAACTTGGCAGGGTAACTAACAATCCGTATACCTTGAGCATGTCAGTTAAGAACGTGACATTCAATAGAAAGAAAAAAATAATAATAAAAAAAAAAAAACCACAAGAATTTACAATCAATCCAAGGGTTCGCCAGACTGCTAACGAGAATGCTGGTGGGGGGGCGGAAGAGGGGGAGTTACTTGAGGTTTTAGACTTTCCTACACTGATTACGAACTTACGCAGCAATCTTACGGTCTTACGATCCTATTTTTTCCCCATAAACAAATCGAATTTGTGCCAACTCAGTGCGATTGTGAATTGATTCACAACAAATGCGTCGACAGATTATTGTGTGTGTGTGTGACCTATTATCAAGGAAAATATAATCATCAGATATCATGATCAACGATCGATGATTGATCGTGGAATTTCACATAATATACATAGCGTAGTATCGTTGTACTACGCTGGTTTTACGTAGATTTGTGGTTAATCAACGATGACTTGTCTCGGCTCGAAACTGGGTAATTCCCACACAATTTTCCATATAGTCTCAAATAATATGCATCTATGTGTTTGTTAAAGCAGAAATTTTAAAAGTTTAATTTTGCGCACAATAAATAGAAAATAAATATTTCTGGCAGTCTTGGCCATCGCAGTCAACATTTGAAATAAACTTCAGCTGCGTATGATATAGGAGTATATTAATGCCAACTTTAGTATAGCTAACTTTTATTTTAGCTAAGATCTGCAGTTTTTTCTACAAAAAATGCAAGTGAAAAAAATTCAGTTTTCTTTCAATAATAAATAATAAACTACTTAAGTTTAGTTTTTTTCATGCTTTTCCTTTTTTTTTTTTTTTTTTTTTCCTTACTTTTTACTTTTCTTTTTTTTTCTTTACTTTTCTTTAGATTCTTTTGCATACAACATCATCATCAACATGACAATCACCCGCCTAATTACAACAATTTGTGAACTGGTCACTCACACACACTCACACTCACACACACACACTCGTACACTCATTCACTATTTATAGAACCGTCGTTTGTCGATAAAGTCAATGGAACTAAAACTTATCGAGAAGCGTTATTAATGCCGGGCAGTATAGGGGGTATATATACTATATTATATATGGGGGGGAAAAGTCATCAAAAATGTGCAAATTGTGCTTGGGAAAATGTGCAAATGTTTTGCCGTTCGTTCGAAAAGTTCACATATCGAAAAAAAAAAAAAAGGTTCTTAACTTTTTTTTTTTTTTTTTTTTGCATGACTAACGTCTAATAGCAGTACCAGTGCCATTTATAGGCTATCTAGGGAGGAAGGGGGGAGGGGGCAGGTAATGACTCAGTGAGTATAGTACGTGGAACAAGGTAACTTAATTGCGCAATAATATATACCCTGTAAAACTAGAGCAATTACAGCATTAAGGGTTATTTAGAGTTATCAACAAACTGTATATTATAACAGGCAAAATCTTGGGCATACATATATATTATTATAACTACATACAACCCCTCTCTCTATAGCTCTTAACCAGGGTAATTTGTATCTATTTCAAGTTGTTGTATCTGACAGTTTCGCAGTTCGCTTCGGAAACGTCGCATCATTATATGACGCCGGCAGCGCTGCCAGCGTCGCAGTCACTTAGGTCGTTGCAGTGTAAACTGCAGTTGAAGGTGATTTAATAAGTCTCTCTCTTGCTCTCCCTCTCTCTCTCTCTCTCTCTTTCTCGCTAATTGTCTGTCGCTGTGTCCCCACAGTATTTTGCATTTGTCTATTGCGCGCTGCACTTTTGTCATTCTCTTTCACTTTGACAGCTTCTTTTGTGTTGTTGCTCCCCCTCTTCCTCTCCCTCCCCCGCCCCCTCTCCCTCTTTATTGTTATTGTTTTTGTCGCTGTCGCTGCTGTTATTATTATTATTGTTGTAGCGCTTTATAAATAGACTCGCTGCCGCCATTGCGACCGTTAATTGCTTGGCAATTGCGCTTTTCTTCGCTTTTCCTCGCGTTTTTTTTTTTTTTTTTTAGTTGTTCCCCCCTTCCGTTCTGCTGCTGCTCTTTTTGTCTTTTCCGTTTGATGTTCTCGTTTTTCTTTAATTATAATTCATTACGTATGCGCACATTTTATTTATTGCCTGTTTCTTTTTTTCATTTTCATTTTATTTTTATTTTTCTCGTATTTCCTTTTGGCGCCCCCTAGCGGCGACACTGCTTGCACTTGCCCATGAGCTTTGGTATGGGGATAGGTCGGGATTCCATTTAATCGAAGCAGGAGGGGGAGGCTTAGGGAGCACTAAATGGATTATATCATGTTGATTTGAACAATACTTTATATTATTTTATACTATATTATATTGTTTAATATTATTTAATATTATTTAATATTATTTTTATATTATTTTAAATAATTTAATATTATTTTTTAATAATTTAATATTATTTACATTTATTTTATATTATTTAATGTTATTTTATATATTTTATATTATGTTATACTATTTTATATTATTTGATATTAATTTGTACAATTGTTTTATTCGCTTTTGCTATGTTTTATTATTATGTATTATTTTTAGCTTTATTTTATATTATTTTACTGCCAGTCAAGCCTTATAATGCAGGTGGAATATCTTCAATTTACTCTCTATGTATGCAAATCAGTTACTTTAGCCGCAATCGATACTATTTTTATGCGCAGCACTGTATATTATAATTATTATAAATAGCCTAACGAGGACTGTGCAGCTTTTATATCTACTATTACTACTACTACTTCTACCCACAGATATATCAATATATCTCAATCTTTAGCCATATCTTTTGTCTATAACTGACGCAGACAAGTCACTACACCGCTGTGCGCAATTCTATGCACACTTTTCTCTCTCTCTCACTGATTTTGTTTTGTATTTTTTTTTTTGTTTTCTTTTCTATTGTCGTGTTGTTGTTCCCGTTTTTATTTCGTTACCAGCTTATTACGGCCTTTGTTATAGCTATTTCCCTCTCTCTCTCCCTCTCTCTTCTCTCCCCTCTCTCCTCCTCCAGCCTACTGTGCATGGTGGGTGACTGTAATCGCCGTTGCATCACAACGACACTTAACCAAGTGCCCACTCAAGGCGTCGCAAGTGGGAGGCTGTCTCACGCAAGGAATGACAAGTGTCAGACGGTTGGTAGGGCAGAGGGGGAGTGCGGCAGGTGGGGGGGTGCTAGCCAAGCACTTAAAGCTAAAGCTCAGCATGTTGTTGTTGTTGTTGTTGTTGTTGTTGGGGAGGGTTATGCAATGCAAGAGAGAGAAAGAGAGAGAGAGAGAGAGAGAGCGAGAAATAACAACAATCAGGTGTTTTTTTTTTTGTTTGTTTTGCTTTCCTCTTCTATTCTCTCTCTCTTTCACTCGCTCTTGAGCAATTTTTAACTGCAAATTGCATTTGAAATTAAATATTTCTGGCATAGACACCCCACCTCACCGTATCCAGTTATGGATTATGACAAAATAGCGAGAAAATATTTTGAAATTGTAACGGCATTTTGCAGAAAAGCGAAAAAAACGAGAGAAAAATACTCAATAATAACGGTAAGTTATACATGTACAGATTTCCATAGGCTTTTCGTCTAGAGAGTATATTGATTTTCTATCTATCAAAGCATAAACAAAATCGTCTCAGTATAACTGAAAGAATTTGCTAAAAATTTGAATTTTATATATTAAATGCCAATTTAAAGCATATAAGTTATGATTTATGCCCTTTAAAATGAATTAATAAATAAATAAATAATATACTAGTTTAATTTTAAGCGCATAAAGAAACTGTTATGTTATAGGAAATATCGAGCGAAATATATTTTAAAATCTACTTTCCTCTTTAAAAATTAGATAATTGAAAACTTATACAAAGCACATCAAAGTTTCCTTCTCTCCCGGTCTCCCTCTCTCTCTCCCCCTCTCTCTCTCTCCATCTCTCTCTCTATCTTTAATTTAATTAATTGATAGCCAGTAACATGATAATCGAATGGGACTAGAAGCCTTTTAAAGTCCTTCAGAAGCTCGTTAATTAATTTGAGGATACGTTGGGGATGGATGGGATATTCAATATGCATGTGCAGATACATTCGTATCTATTGGATACATACGTATCTATATATTGTATATATATGTGCATCTAATGTATGGCAAAGCACAGTTAGCTATGCTATAAGATACAATATACAAGCTATGCACAAGTTAGATACAAGATACACAGATACAAGATACAAATTGCTGCATACCAGTTACAGTTGCTGCTGCTGCTGCCTTTTCCTATCTGCCGGCAACAGCAACAACAACAACAAATGCGGATAGTTAAATAAACTACAAAAGGGAGGGGGGAAGAGAGGAGAGGGAGAAGAGGGTGGGAGTGGTTAGAGGGGCGCACAGGGTCAGCTTTGAATGGGGGCGGAAACACGACACGACACGATACGACACGAGCGACAAGCTGACAAGCGAACGCAGCACGTCAACGACACCCAGAAAGAGGCAGAAGGAGCGGGAGGCAGGCAGAAGGGGGAAAAGAGAGAGAGGGAGTGCAAGTGGTAGAAAGAGAGGGTGCGATTGCATGTGTCTGTGTCTCTCTGTGTGTGTGTGTGTGTGTGTGTGTGTGTGTGTGTGTGTGCCGGTCGATAAACAAAAATGACAGCAGCAGCAGCGGCAGCAACTGGAAGACTGCGCAGCTGACACCGGCAGCGCAGTCGACAGCTGATAGCGCTGCCGTTGCCGTCGCTGTCGCTGTCGCCGTCGCCGTCGCGTTTGACTCATTAAATATTTTGCAACCTTGACCGTTCGAGAGCGATTAAAATGTGTGTGTGTGTGTGTGTTGTTGTTGTTGCTGTATGTGTGTGTGTGTGTGTCTGCATTGAGTATTTGTGTTGCTGCTGTGTCATGCAGAGCAAGCTCGGCCTAAAGATACATTTGCAGATACAGATACATAGATACAGATGCAGATACATTTGCAGATATAGATACATTTACGTAGATACATTTACATTTATAGATACAAATACATTCACAGATACAGATACACTTCCAGAGACAGATACATTTACGAAGATACAGATACTTTTGCAGATACAGATACATTTAAATAGATACAGATACACAGATACATTTACAGGGTATCTGGGCATACATATTAAACAATCTGCACAATCTGAGAGATACTTTGCTTTTATTTACTTTCCCTACATTTCGCTTGCTTCCTTCTCCCACTCTTTCTCTGCCTCTCTCCCTCTCTCTTTCTCTCTCTCTCTCTCTCTCTGTGTCTCTCCCTCTCCCTCTCTATTTGCACTGCTGACTCGAGTTCAATGCAAATATTTGTACAACGACAGGAAACGAGTCACAATGCGATGCAGAAAGAGGGAATAAAGAGAGGGGCGAAGAGGAGGTGGAGGAGAGAAGTAGGGACAAGGCAAAGGTGTCAGTTGAGCTGCACACACACACACACATACACACATTATGGCCAAAATCTGGATAGCGCGACAAATACGTATCGTTTCCCACACTAGAATGATACATAGAGAAATAGAGGAGTAGGAGAGGGAGAGGGAGAGTGAGAGGGAGAGACGGAGTAGAAGCAGGGGTGAAAGAGACCCACAACATGTCTCTTATGACATTCTAATGAAGTCTAATTGCCCGTGCGATTGTATTGCTCGCTAGAGGGAGAGTGAGAGGGAGAGAGAGAGAGATAGATTCAGAAAAACAGATAGAACGAATCATTAAATGTCCATTAAAGCAACCCCTCGAGAGAAGGAGCGACCCCTCTTCTACCCTATTCGAACTCCCCTCCCCCAATTATCTAATGCAGTGGTGTCGTTAGCGGGGTGGGGTAAGGGAGGAGGAGGGAGTTGAGTTTTGGGTTTATTGCCGGACATCAATCAATTGTCGTTTCAAGCGACATCAAATATTAAAAAAAAAAAAAATTAAAATAAAGGAACAAAATCTATGCCACTGTGAACGACTCTAGATACCCTTTAGTTGTACGACATTCTGCACAGTTTTCCATGCAGCAGCGTTTTGACTTTCTTTGCCTACTCTTTTTTGTTGGCCTGTTTCTCTGCTTATTTTTTATTTATTTTTTTTTATTTTTTTTTTATTTTTTTTTTATTTTTTTTTTTCTTTTTGTTTGTTTTCTTCAAAGACCTTTGTCAGTTACAAAGTTGCAACCCGTTAAAGCATTTGACCCCACAGACCGTGGCTTACTCTCTGTCTCTCTCTCTCTCTCTCTCTTTCTCCCTCACTCTGCCTGCCTCTCCCTCTCTGTCTCTTTCTTGTTGACAATTCACGGCATTTTGCAGTTGTCGACTTCTTTTGCGCTTGTTCCCGTTGTCTGTGTGAGGCCATTTTGCTCTCTCTCTCTAATTGCTGTCATTCAAGAAGAAGTGAGAGAGAAAGAGAGAGAGAGGGAGAGAAGGGTAGAGTCTACTAACTGCTCGCTTATTGACGTTGATTCGCGCTGCTGCTGCTGTTGTTGTTGTTGTTGCCTTTACTGTTGTCCTGACTATCCCCCACCCCTCGCCCCACCCCCTTCTATTTCTCTCTCTCTCTCTCTCTCTCTGCCTCTTCTCGCACATCGTTGTGGCAGGTCAATAGTGTCAAATTACGTATAATTATTTTTAACTTAAGCAGCGTGCGTGCTGCGCTTGCCACGCCCACCGCCAGCACCACAGCCAGGCGGCGCCCACTATCCACTTGAGTTCTACGCTTTACTTAGTCATTCACTCTTTCTCTCTCCCTCTCTCTCTCTCTCTCTCTCTCTCTTTCTGTGGCTGCCTTTGTCTCTCAAGTGCTTCCCACTTCAATGTGACGTCCGTCTCCTTCTCTCTCTCTCTCTCCCTCTAGACTAACCGCAAAAACTAGCAACAACATTAACAATAAATAACACGTCTTTGTCATTCACAATAACACGAAGTAGAAGAAGAAGAGAAAAAGAAGAGAAGAAGGAGAAGGAAGAAGCAGCGGCAGTAGAAGCAAACAAAAAAAAAATACATTTAAAACTTTTCGTTTTGCTTTCCGGGTCTGCCTCTGCCTCCCTCTCTCCCTCTCTCTCTCTCCCTCTCTCTCCTTCTCTCTTGCATTGACCGGCTGACTAATAGAGCTCACCCCCCTCCCGCCCTCAACAAACTGAACAAACATGTGTTAAGTTCGTAAAACAAATGAAATATTTAATTAATATCGAAAACAAAATTGTATTTCGATTCGCTTTTGTGCCTCAATTATTAATGGCATTTCCAACTGAAGGTCATCATCATATATACTATATATGGTAGATTGGTATATGGTATATGGTATCTGGTATATGGTAGCTGGTATATGGTGTATATCGCATATTACGTGAGTTTCTTGTTTATTTCAGTTTCGCCTTCACCTTTTGCTATATGTAGATAGTTTATTTTGGTTAGGTAGGTAGGTATTCCTCCCCGAAATTCCCCACAACTGTATTTAAACACGTTTTCTCTATCCCTCTCTCTCTCGCTCGCGCAATTCTTGATTAGTTTGCGGTTACCCCGTATTTCCCAGTATTTTATTTTATTTATTGGAAATCTTTCTTGTACCCAGCTAGAGCTACGCTACATTCTGGATTTAATCTTGGTATTCTGGGGGGTCAAGGGACGAAGCGAGAGAAAGAGAGAGAGAGAGAGAGAGAGGGAGAGAGAGAGAGAGAGATTTCTTGTTATAGATTTCAATTCTTATATATTCCATAAATTTTAGAATATTCCTTTAGGTTTTTTTATTTTCAAATGTTTTTATGTTTCTTTTTATTGCAATCTTCATATATAATTCGCTCTACTATATATCTGACTTCCCTGCGTTGTTCTCTATCTTCTCTTCTTTGTCTTTGTCTTCCCTGCTCCCAAAGAGGTTTCTTCCCTTTCTGCTAAGCAACCAACCTATTTCAAAGTAACCTATTCTAAGCAACCTATTTCAAAGTAACCTATTTTTTGTGCTCTTTTCTCCTTTTCTCTATCCCTCTCTCTCTCTCGCTCCCTCTCTCTCTCTCGCTCCCTCTCTCTCTCTCTGCTGCTGTTTGTCTTTACTATCTCTTAGCTTGCTCCCTCTTTCTCTCTCCCTTTCTCCCTCTCTTTTGTCTGCTCTTTAGCCTGTCGTGCCCCTCGTCTTGCTTTGCTTATCGCTGCGCTATTTGGGTTGTCGCTGATCCACACACGCACTCACACACACACGCACACACATGTAGCTTCTTATCAGCGTAGAGGCTAAAGTGTGCCGGGACAGCAAGAGAAGACAGCGACGCAGGCGAAGAAAGAGAAGAAGGAGGAGCAGGAGATAGAGAAGAATTATCAATGGCGCGAATGCAAACAGGAAATGAGATTCTGCTGCTGCTGCTGCTGCTACGGAAATATCTGCGCATGTGTTGGCAAGGGGCCTTAGACAGGGGGGGTGGGAGGTGGCTAGGGGGTTGTAGGTGCGGGGCTAGGGGCACTAAAAATAAGTGGGCTACTCACCTATGAATCGGCGAGGCGCTGGCAGCCGACATTCTCTGCTGATACGCAGACATATTTGCGGCCTGTTGCTGCTGCTGTTGTTGCTGCTGCTGCTGTTGCTGCTGTTGTTGCTGTTGCTGCTGTTGTTGCTGCTGCTGATGCTTTTGCTGCTGCGCTGTTTTGTTTTGCTGCTGCTGATTAGACGCTGTTGCTTGAGGATGTTGCTGATGCAGATGGTGGGACGTTGGTCCATTATCATGCACTTGATGCGACGCCGCAGCGTTTGTTGCTGCCGCGTTGTGTTGCTGCTGCTGCTGCTGCTGCTGTTGACTGCTGGCAACACGTTGCTGCTGTTGATGATGGTGATGATGATGGAGCTGTTGCTGATGCTGTTGATGTTGCTGATGCTGCTGATGCGAATGTTGTTGTTGTTGCTGTTGTTGCTGCTGCTGCTGCTGTTGTTGTTGTTGCTGTTGTTGCTGTCCACCGTTTGTGGCGTTGTTTGTGGGCGGCGGAGCACCGACCTGCACTGAAGAGGAGCGTATAGCTGCTTCCATTTCATGCCGAACTCTTTTGGCTTAAACACTTGTTGTTGCGCTCAGAAGTTGTTGTAGTTGTTGTTGTTGTTGTATATGAAGTGTTGTTGTTGTTGTTGTTGCTGCTGCTGTTATCACTGGGCTGCACACATGCAACAGCATTGCACTGCAACATATTTACAACAACATTCGAGAATGTTTCACTTGTTTCTATTTACGCTTGTTGTTGCTGCTGCTGCTGCTGCTGCTGCTGTTAACACTTTTTTTTTGGCTGCAACGCACACGCACAGCAACAACACGTTGCACTGACGGCACAACAACCAGACACGCCACCTAGCGGCAGCTACTCTTGTTGTTGTTGCACTTGCATATTGGCTGAACAGTTGTTGTTGTTGCACTCACTTGTTGCTGCTCCTGTTGTATTTTATGTGATATTATTTACTTTTCTTTTATTTTTTATTTTTTTGTATTTGTATTTTCATTTGTTGTTGTTGTTGTTGTGGTTGTTGCTGCTACTTTTCTTGTTGTTGTTGTTGTTGTTGTTATAACTAAATTAATCATTTGCTATTTACACACACACTGCGACTGCTGCAAATAGATGGAAAACAGAAAAAAAAAAAATAACAATAACAATAACAATGTGAAAATCAGATTTGATTCACAGTTCACGCACGCACGCACGCAGGTAGCGGCGTGAAGTGCGGCAACGCTGCACGCGACGCCATGTTGCCCATTTTCTCTATCTCTCTTTTTTGCGCTCTGCACCGACGTTTTTTTTTACTCGTTTACACGCCGTTTTATTTTCATTTATTTATTTATTTCTTGTTGTTGTTGTTATTGCAGCATGGCAGAAAAAAAATGACACACACCGCGACGCTGCGTGCGTGAGTGTGTGCGTGTGTGTGTGTGTGCGGTTTGTGAAAACTTGACGGGAAAAAAAATAGTAAAATAAACTAGATATTTAATTTAATTTTTTCTTTTTTTTTTGGTAACAAAAACAAAAATTGAGCGCGCGTTGAAAACTTTGTACACACACACACACACATATTTTTTGACACATATTTTGTGTGCGTGTGTGTGTGTGCGAATAAAGCGCCTAAAACAAACACGAACGAGCGCGACGCGACACGCACCAACGCGCGAAATGGGGTGGTGGTTGATAGATTGAACAAAACTTTTCCATTAATTAACAACTTTGCACATTTTTTCCGCGTTTTTTTTTTGTTTTGTGTATTTCTCAATTTCTTGTTTTTCATTTTCCTTTAACTTATTTTTTCGTTTATCATCTTGCATATTATCACTTCAAAGACTTCAAAAGAGAACTTCAAAAAAATATATACCCAACACTAAACAAAAAGAGATTTTTATTTTTTTTTCTTTTTTTTTTATGTTGTTGTATTCCTTTTGTCCACACATACACAACCTGCAAAGAGAAGGTAGAAAGAAAATGAATTTTTGATTAGTTGGCAATTTCGATAAGGCATAATATCATACATACATAAATAAATAGAAAGATATTGATAATGATAATAATAGTTGGGATAGTTGAAGAACGAGAACACTTAAGTACACTACGTAGTATAAGAGGACCTGGGCCTAGAGGAGGGAGGAGGAGAGGGACCCCTCAGTGACTACACATTTTGCAAATCATTTTATTTCATAGCACGAAATTCACAATAGCCTCCAGTTTTTATATATGCATACAATATTTTTTGGGAAAACTATCATATTTTTTAAATTTTCTAAAATTTTCATTACAATATTCTGTACTTTGCTTAATATTCACTAAAATTATTTTATTCTATTTTAATTCTATAAAAATGATACTCTAGATCGTTTTCCAGAGATAAGTATAGAAAAAAAAAAAAAAGTTGTATGATAATGCGATCGGTACACAGTTCAATTCTAGTGCAAGAGTTCTTAATAATTTGCATTCCTACATCTGCCCCAATAAATCTCGTGACTTTTCAATCAACACACACAAACACACACACA
The DNA here is from genome assembly GCA_018901885.1 of Zaprionus kolodkinae. NCBI lineage: Eukaryota > Metazoa > Arthropoda > Insecta > Diptera > Drosophilidae > Zaprionus > Zaprionus kolodkinae. The sequence continues at coordinate 211,488 of JAEIFM010000040.1, read as the reverse complement.
CACGCTTTATATGTATATTTGTATGTGTACTTACATCACTCGATTTCTATCGCTGCAATCAACGTGCACAATCGTTTCAATGTTTGTTGAAGCTCTTTGATAAGCTATCTCTCTATGTGCAAGCTTAAGAATTTACTTCCTTATCAGCGCGCGACGACAATAAAAAAAAAAAAAAATAATGATAAAAAAAAAAACGCATAAAGAAAAGCAAAAACAATTCCAATAGCACAACAAATACAATGCGAGTATTAAAGGCCAAAATTAGCCCCAATAGCAAAACGGCACACACACACACACACACGCGCGCACCACAGTGGCTACACACACACACACACACACACACTCATTTATCATCCATTTTCATTTCCATTTCTCTCTCTCCGCGCCCCGCGCAGCAACATTACAAGCCAAACCGATGATACGTACGAACGCGTGTTGCCTACGTGAAAAACAGAAAACAGAAAACCGAAAACAGAAATCAGAAGCAGGCAGCGCAGCAGCAGCAGCAACGGCAGCGGCAGCAGCAGCTGAAAGTAGCCGAACGAGCGGCAATAATAATATCAGAAAGCAGCAGAAACAACAACACAACAGACACACACACACACACAGACACACACACACACACACACACGCACACATCGAGAAAAAGCTTCGTCGCGCCGGTGTCGACAAACTGGAAACTAAAAGCTGAAACTTGGCAACAGCGCATGGCCACATGTTTTGCTCTGTTGCCAATCCGACTGCTCTGCTGCGACAGAGGGGCAGCAGTTACTCTGCTTGTTTTTTTTTTATTTTATTTTTTTTTTATGAAAGCAATTTAACTGCACAGCCACAAATAAATACAAAAAAAAAAAAAAACACACACAATAACAACAATAACAAATAACAGCTGGCAAATAGCAGAAGCAGCAACAAAAACAACAAATATATACGTAATGTACACACAACAATTGCGAGAACAGGCAACTTTTAGTAAATTAAATTCACACTATGAAAATTGCACAGAAATTGAATTGAATTTAAGCAAAAACTCACACACACACACACACATACACACATTTGAAAATTAAGCACGAAATTCCACAATCAAGCAGAGAGAGGGAGAGAGAACCAGCCAAGCGTCGCACAACACAGCCAAAAGCAGCGACGTCGGTAGCAATAAAAATATACAGAGCCAAAACCAACAACAACAACACACAGCGCGCTGCTGCTGCTGTACATCGTTGCCAAATTTCACACAAAGCAAAAGACATAAAAGAAGAAAAGGAAGAAGCAGAAGAAGAAAGAAAGAAAAAAAAAACTTAAGCACGCGTAAGATTAAAGCAGCGACAGCGACGACGACGGCAGCAGCAGCACAGCAAACGTCGACGGCCCGACAAGCCAGTCGGCCAGCCAGCCAAATGCGCTGTTGACAATTTTCAGTCAGCCCCAGCGCGCAAACAAATTAATAAAAATAACAACACGCACACACACACACACACATACACACGCTCACCACCAACACAGCAACAGCAATGACAACAACAATAACAAAAGCCGCAGCAGCAGCAGACGACGACGACGACAATATGAAAAAGAGGCTTAAAACTATCCGTAAAAAGAAACAAGCAAAGCAGCGGCAGCGGCAGCGGCAGCAGCAGCAGCAGCGCAGTCAGCATCGATGCCAACAACGTTATAATAATAATAATAATAATAGCATAAAAAGAAATTATAAAAAAAAAAAGCCAACTCGAAGCAAAAGCAAAACAGCGATGGAAAAAAAAATGATGCCGCGCTGCTGCTGTCGACGCAGACGCTGACGCTGCCGCCGCGCACGGTACAACATCTGCTAAGAGCGTGCAAGCGAGACAGCAGCACAAGTCAGCGTAAGCGGGTGAGAGAGAGAGCAAGTAGTAAGCAAAGCAAGCGGCAAAACGACAAAGCGACAGAACGACTGCCCGAACGAACAGACGAACAGACGAACGAACGAACGAACGGACGGACGGACGAGCGAACGACGCGTTCGTCTCTCTGTCAATCAGTCGGTCGTTATCGTCGCAAGGCAGAGGAAGCATGATGGTAGTGTGCGGGCGGTGCGGTGTGGTACGGGCCGGGACGGGGGGGTGGGTTGTTGGTGGTGCTGCGCTGTGGGGCCACTGCTGAGGTTGAGCAAAAACACAGAGTAACAACGCGGGAACTTGAACACACACACACAGAGACGTAGTATGTATGCATGTGTGTACATGCCATACAAATGCAAAGTAAACAGCAGGCAGGCAGGCAGGCAGAGGCAGAGCGGCGATGTTGCTGCGCAGCAACGTTTGCTGCTGTTGTTGCTGTTGCTGTTCGTGTATTCTTGTTGGTTATGCGGCGCGCGGGTGACGCAACAGCAAGTGCAAGGCGGCAGCAGCGCAGCGCCGTTGGCAACTGAATACGACGACGACGAAAACATACACACACACAAAGACACACACACACACACAGGCGGCAAGAGCAAAAAATACGAGCGCAAAAGGCAGACGCAAAACTCGCAACGTCATAACGAGGCGAGCGACAAAACGAACGACTGAACGAAACGACAGACTCAACGACCGACCGAACGCCAACATGGCCGACTGAACGACAGACGGGCGACCGACCGACCAAACGAACGAACAAACGAACATACGAACGTACGTGAAAGAGCGAGAGGGACCAAGAGAGTACGAGAGTGCGAGAGAGCGAGAGAGCGACCATCCGTCAGTGAGTCGTGCACAGTGACGTGCACAAAAATCCCCCGAGCAGTGCTGCAGCAGCAGAGCCAGCAACGTTTTCTGTGCCTGTGCCTGTGCCTGTGCGTGTGTGTGTGTTTGCGTTTGTGTGCATGAAAAATGATAGGGAGACGGAGAAGAAGCAAACGAGTCTAACGAGTAAAACGCAGCAGCAGTAAAAACGGCGGCGGCGGCGACGGACCGACACGTAGAGTAGAATATAACGTGTTTGTGTGTGTGTGTGTTGGGCACAAAAGGGGTGAGAGCGGGCGGGTGTGCGCGCAAGGTGAAACGTAAAAAATACCGAGTGTAAGAAGAAGCAAAGCAGGCAGGCACACCGACACACACACAGACACATGCACACTTTAACTAAGAGGGAGAGGGAGAGAGAGAGAGAGCGGCAGAGGGAGCTGGTATAATAATAATAATAATAATTGTAGAGCATTGGCGCGCTGGCATAAAATTCACACACACACACACAGACGCGTGTGTGTATTGCAGGCTTTTGCCTGTGTGTTTGTGTGGGCGTCAGCAGCAGCAGCAGCAGTCAGTTTGTATGTACAGTAAAAATATTCACCACGCCGAAAAAAACGAAAAAAAAGCAAATGAAACGAAACGAAATGAGAGAAAGAGAGAGAGAAAGAAGAAGACAACGACGTCGACGACAAAAAAAAAAGAAAGAAAGAAAAATAAAACGGGCAAAAGAAACAAAATCACGAGTAGGCCGAAAGCAATTTATATGAGATAGCGCCGACGCGACGTCGCTGCCGCTGCCCGCTCGGACTGCTCTGCTGCCTGCCTGCTGTTGTTGTTGTTGTTAATGTGCTTGTTTGACTGCTTTTGCTGCCGCTGCCGCTGCGTCGCTGCTACTGTCGAACACATAAAGTAAAATAAAGTATTGATTTTTGGTTTGAGCTTTAATTTAGTGCGCCAGCTTTTATTTTTATTTCTGTACGTGTGTGCCTGTGTGTGTGTGTGTGTGTGCCCGCGTGCGTGCATGTTTTTTTTTTTGTTTTTATCAGTTATTACTCTAGCTCTGCCGCTGCCCCTTTGCTGCCTCTGCTGCTGCTGCCGCTGCGCTGCAGTTGTGTTCTTGCAGCTGTTGTTGTTGTTGTTCTTGTTGTTGCTGTCGTACATATTTTATGATTTTTGTTGTAGTTATAAAAATAAGCGCATGTGAACGAAGCAAAACGCGTACGAAAAACGCGCATGGAAAACGTGTTTTTCTTCGTCAAGAAAAATTTGTGTCGTAGGTTTTGCGCGTGCTTTTTGCTGCGTGCGTGCGTGCGTGTCTGTGCTTGTCTCTCTCTCTCTCTCTCTCTCTGTCTCTTTCGCCATGCATGTGTGTTTAGCTTTCACAACAGATTTGCAGCAACCCTGCTTGGCACGGCTCCCCCTCCTGCCTAAACCAGGGTTGCCGTGCGCGTTTGTTCTGCAACATATTCCAAAGTGCAACAGTAAAAGCAGCGGCAGCAGCAACAACAACAATGGCAAAATGCATATGCCGCACACATGTTCAGCCCCCTCTACACACACACACACACATACGTTCCTCCTGCCAGCCTGCGGAAATTAGTTGGGGTTGTGCTGTAGTCAGTCACACTGTACTCCCCCACACACACACACACACACACATACACGCGCTGGCCACATTGCTTGGCAACAGAGGAGCTCCGCATGCTAAAAATGATTCTACAAGAGAGACAAGCACAATTCGCACCCCCCCTACCTCTCTTTGCACCCTGCTACTTCTCTTCCTCCTGCTGCTGCTGCTGCTCTACTACGTCGTAGTTTCTTCTTTTCAGCTGCTGCTGCTGCATTTGCATTTAATAACTAATCTTCTTTCCACGCAATTCTACACATGTTTCGCTCTACATATGCACATAACTACTCTATACGCTCTCCCTCTCAATCTCTCTCTAGCTTGCCTAATGCTCTAGAATCCTTGATTTAAGCTTTGCAATAAAGGCAATACGTAATCCTATACGACTAAGGAGAGGGGGGGGAGAAAAACAAGCTAATTAGTGAGCGTAAAAGAAATTCATTCTATATCGTTTTTTTTTTTTAGATTTATGTAAAAAATAATAATAAAAGCAGGTTATTTTCCTTAATCTCTCTCTCTCTCTCTCATTACAATCTTAATTAGTATTTTAATGTATACAATGTATAACATTGTATATATGTCCTTTTTTACTCATTCCTTAAAATACTAAACTAACTTACTGAAAAAAAGAAAAAATTTAAACCATGCAAGTTTACATATTAGAGTGACTGAAAAGGTTTTGAAAACCCATAATATCTTGAGTAAGAAATAATAAAATAATAAGAAAGAAAATACTAAAAAAAAATATATGTATATATGTATAATATTTCATATTTAAGAAAAACAAGTTTGGAAAGACTTTAAACTATGAAAGTTTACACATATTATAATGATTAAGAATATTTTTAAAGTAAATATAAATATAAAATATATATACAAATAGATGTGATAAGAGAGTTTCTAGAGAGTTCAGAGTACAGAGTTTTCTCAATTAATTAATATAGATACCCTTTTTCTTCTTTTTCTGCCACGACTGTTCTAGAAATCAAAGTTATGTTATAAAATGAAAAAAAAAAATAAAATAAAACCAGTTCCGTAATACTTTTGCATTCCTTACAAATGACACACTCTCTCTCTCTCTCTTGTGCTTTGGCGGAAGAGCGTGATTGATTTGCTTATAAAGGAGGGAAAAAACAGATTGAAAACTACACTATAAAAATAATATGGTATCCTATAGCGAGATCGATTATAATTGCAATATATGATAAAAAAAAGGAGAAGGAGAAAAAAAAAAAAAACAAAATGCTGCGTCACTGTGTCAATTGTTTAAATATTTTCATATAGTTTATCGTTGTTGTTGTTGTTGTTGTTGCTTTGGCATTGGCGTTGTGTATAAGCAAGACAAACATAAAAATTCCATTAAAGTGTCAAGTGACAGGTTTCTCCTTTCTCTTTCTCTGTCTCTCTCTCTCTCTCTCTCTCTCTCACTTTAGGGTTGGGGGTTCCTTTTAATGGTTCTATTCCTGTGGACAGTTTCGTGTGGGATTCATTTCGTTTTGTTTGGTTTTTGGTCATTCGCGGGCACAAGTGGGAGTGGCACACACACACCAACACACACACACACACACCCTAAGAACTTTGACTAACGGTGCAGCTGGCCAGTAGGGGGCGCCACCTGACATGCCATAAATATGGGCAAACGGCTTAAATTGCTGTAATTTAGTTTGCATATTTTACGCACACACACACACACACACGCATGCATGCACTACCACCCAACCACCCACATAGACAGATAGCAGCTAGAAGGCGAGGGGGAGGAGGCAGTGTAGGCCTCTCAAATTGCAGTTAATTTTCGCCTGACAGTTTGCCCCGTCGCGCTGTTTTGCCGCAAGGGGGCGCAAAAAAAAAAACGAAAAAAAAAAACGTCACAAGGACGTTGCGCTGCCTGAAACTGAACGAATTAGTGCGACAGAGACAGGGAGGGAGTGTCACAGTTCGAGTGTGTGTGTGTGTGTGTGTGCGAAGAAGCAGCAGCAGCAGCAGGAACAGTGCGCGCGTACACGAAACGAAAACGTGCAACGTTGCCAAATTTCATGTCGAAAAAAAAATAAAATAAAAGCAGCAGCAAAAAAAAACAGCTTGCGTATCTTTTTTTTTCTTCTTTTTTTTTTGCTTTTGTTGTTGTCATCTGGGTAAAAGGAAAAATCAATATGCGTTTTTGCGATTGCATTTAAATAAGAATCGAGAAGGAATACGGGAGAGCAGTAGCAGGAGAGGAGGAGAGAAGAACGACAAATGCCGCGAAGCCTAGACAAAGGGGTGGGCAACAACAACAACAACAACAACAACAACAACAAAAGGAACATAAAGACCGGTTGAACAAGAAGTTCTACGTGCGATGCTTCCACAAGAAGCTCAAGCTGAAGCAGAAAAAGCACATAAGAAAGGAGACAGCAAAGCAGAAGAAGTGAAAGAAAAGCGATAACAACAACAACAACAACAGGAAAACCACAGGCCACGTATCTTCTGGCTTTATGGCAAAGCTATACCTACATACACACACACACACACACTCATTAGTCGAAGAAATTGGTAGAGGCAGCGCACAAGTTAAATTTGCATAATTTCAACGCTAATTAGCCAAGAGGAACGACATAAAAAATACAGTCAAAAAAAAAAAACAAAAACGAGTCGAAAGAGTGAGAATAAGCTATAAATACCAATACGAGATATACTAATACATATCCATATGTAGTTCTTCCACTAGTATATACTAATAACCCAAAACAAATTTGAATAAATTAAGTAAACAACGAAAACACGTTTTTTTCGGTTTTGTTACTTATTATTATTTTTATTTTATTTTTTTTTTTGGCGCCACATTCAGCGCAAACTTCACACTGTTAAAAAAAATACACAAGTCGGTAAGACAACATTCAAGAGCGCCCGACAGTAAGATACCCTTCGCCCAATACTCAAAATCCGTTACAGGACCCTTACATAAATTTTCAAAATATCGAAAAATTTCAAAAACTCCATTTTAATATTTTTTAAATGTAGAATCATTCAGGTTGTTTAAACATAAACAAAATGTCATTCCGCGTGAAAATCGATTGATTTTTACGAAAGTTACGATCGGTGTAAATTGAGGGTACCAGGCCTGTCGAGGATGTTACATGTCTAATTTTTTGACCATTTCGACATGATTTTTTGGGCCAAAATTAAGTATTGTTTAAAACCGATTTAAACAATTGTTTAGTACTAATTTTAGCCCCCAGAAACGATTAAAATTAAAAACTCGCGATTTTAAATTTACAAAAAAAAAATTTTGTTGAAATATCATAGGGGGGACCATTACCTAAATTTCCAAAATATCGAAAAATTGCAAAACATCTTTTATGCCATTTTTTAAATGTAGAACCACTCAGGTTGTTAAAACATAAACAAAATGTCATTCCGCGTGAAAATCGATTGATTTTTAAGAAAGTTACGATCACTGTAAAATTATGGTACCAGGCCTGTCGAGGGTGTTACATGTCTAATTTTTTGACCATTTCGACATGATTTTTGGGCCAAAATTAAGTATTGTTTAAAATCGATTTAAACAATTGTTTAGTACTAATTTTAACCCCCAGAATCGATTAAAATTAAAAACTCGCGATTTTAAATTTACAAAAAAATAATTTTTTTGAAATATCATATAGGGGACCATTACCTAAATTTCCAAAATATCGAAAAATTTCAAAACATCTTTTACGCCATTTTTCAAATGTAGAACCACTCAGGTTGTTAAAACATAAACAAAATGTCATTCCGCGTGAAAATCGATTGATTTTTAAGAAAGTTACGATCGGTGTAAATTGAGGGTACCAGGCCTGTCGTGGGTGTTACATGTCTTATTTTTTTTACCATTTCGACATGATTTTTGGGCCAAAATTAAGTATTGTTTAAAACCGATTTAAACTATTGTTTAGTACTAGTTTTAACCCCCAGAAAAGATTAAAATTAAAAACTCGCGATTTTAAATTTACAAAAAAAAAAATTTTGTTGAAATATCATTACCTAAATTTCCAAAATATCGAAAAATTTCAAAAATTCCATTTTGCTATTTTTTAAATGAAATTTCTCACTATGAAATTCTAAATTTATAATCTATAACTTTTTTTCTGTTATTCCCCACACTTTACACAGATTTTGTTTATTATAAAGTTCAACTAACACAACAATTCCTATATAATATTCATATACGGATCATTACACGATTTATTGCAAAAATAATCTAACGTTGCGATAAGAAAATGAGTACTTAAATATGATATGTCGATTTATAACAGATTGAGATTATAATATTCATAATTTCTGATTTATTATTGGGGAACTGTCGCCTCTGGTTTATTTGCCAACGGATACCAACATGGGTAGAAAATCAAGTCTATGGAAATTTTTGAAATATTTTCTTCAAGTTCCCATCCAGAAATCTTTACTAAACTTGTTTTGTGTAACGCTAGACAATTATATTGGAATATTTCTATAGACTTATCGTGAAAGATTTTCACAAGAAAAAGAAAAAAACATATAAACTTACCATATAAACGTTGATGCGTGAATCCAAGTGGGTGTTGTCGATAGATTAAAGACAGATACGATATATAAGTATATTACATATATATATATATAATGATAATGTAGAGAATATATATATGTACACCGTTTACAGGTTTATATACGGACTCTGAAGAGATTACGCGCTTTTTTTTTTTTTTTTTGATTGCATTTCCACCGAATAACATGCAAGAGATTCTTTTTGGGAAATTTTTTTTTTTGGAAATCTTGTATATACAGTAAAAAAAAAAAAAAATATAAATCTTATTCGTTTTCTTCATTTATTCTTTCCATTTTTTTGCTTCTTTTTACGGTTTACACAAACAAAACACAAAAACGACGAGACGAAACGAAACGGCGAACGGTTAACAACAGAGAGAAGAATTACTTTCCTTATTGATTTTTCTTTTTCTTCTTTTTTTTTTGCCTTTGTTTCGCAAATTGTGTTTGAATAAAAAAAAATAGATTAAAAAAAATATATGTATATACCGAATATTATACGCCATATGTGTGTGTGTGCGAGTTTGTGTGTGTGTGATGCAAGGAAGATGCCAAAATAAGAAAAAAAAAACTGTTTTTCGAATTTGGAATTTCGGCGCAGGGCGGTGCCGCACAACAAGAATTTTTAAACAAATTCTGTGTGTGTGTGTGTGTGTGTGCCTGTGTGTGTGTGTGGGGCTTGGCTTTGGCTCGCCTTTGGCGCTTTTTATGCCACACTTCGCACTGCCATTTGAATGCTCTGCTTCTGCTTCTGCTTCTCCCTTCTTCATTATCTCTCTCTCTCTCTCTCGCTCTACCTCCCTCGTCTCTAGCTATCTCGCACTCTTACTCACTCGCCTGGCACAGCTGTGCATAAAAACAATTTCAATTTATTATATAAAAAAAGACAAAAAAAATAAAAAGAAATAACAGAGAAAAACGAAACAAAAAAAGAAAATAAAAAACAATCTATGCCACTTTAAAAAAGCAACACAAAAGGAAAGGAAAAAATTAGAATTGGAACGCAGACGACGACGTCAGCAGCAGCAGCAGCAGCCGCACAGAAACAGAGAACGACACACACACACACATACACAGTGAGAAATACGCAGCAAGCACTACTTGGCATGCTACACTGCGAGAGCAAGCGAGAGAGAGAGAGCACTACACACATACAATATGTATGTGTGTGTGTGTGTATGTGTATATAAAATTCCAACAATTTGCGCTGCGTTTTTATTTGCGCCTCTTTCACTTCGATATTCGCGCATAGATCAGCATTGCATTTGGGGAAACAGCAGAAAAAAAATAAGTATATACACACACACACACAGACACTCGTATTATGTACACACACACACACACATGTGTGTATATACACGGCTATAGCAACAACAAAGCGTGGGGCGGCCGAAGCAAAAGCAGAACGCGACGCAATTTTCCAATGTTTTTTCTTATTCTTCGCCTTTTCATTTATCCATTTTGCTTATATATTACATACATATACATATATATATATATATTATATATAAATATATAACGCACACACACACACACACATAGAAAAATATACAGTTATATTGCGGGCGACACGACGGCACAATCTCAGTGAAGTAAATAGGTTTTTTTTCTTTCTTTTTTTCGCGTTTCATTTGCTGCTGCTCTTTGCTTCGTTTTCGTTTGTATTATTTTATGCGATTTGATTTTGCATTTTGCATTTATTTATTTTTTTCCTCGCTTTATTTTATTTTATTTCGTACGCATCGGGCGCTCCTTCGCTTCGATTTCGATATTTCTATTCATTTCATTTTTTTTTTGCTCGTTTTTCGCCGTGGGTTTTTTCCGTTTTTCATTTCTTTTTTCTATTTTGCTGTCTCGTTTTCAACTGCGTTGCACATTTACCTTGTTGTTATTGTTGTTAATTTAGAGCGACGATTTTCATAATTATCGTGATACAGTTATAAATAAATTCGCAACGTATCTGGCAAACGTCGTGAAATTTTCACATGCTCTGCACGCGCTGCATACACCCGTTTTTAGGATTTAAACAACGACATCTACACAACATCGACGACAACGACCACGACGGCGTAGATGTTGACGTTGATGTTGTTGCGGCGCCTTCGCTCTCTTGCCCGATACAGATTGGCGCGAACGCAACGCGAACGGCAACGCGACGCGCAACGAACCATGTTCGTTGCGACGAGGTTCGATGTGCGAGAGGCGGCGCAACGAACAAGCCTGCGTTACGCTCTGGCATCGAACTGGCCCGTCGGAGTGAGAAGAGCGAGAGAGAGAGAGCGAGAGAGAGAGACAGTACAGAAGAGTCTACACTGACGTGTCAGAATATTAGGCATTGGCAGGAAAGGGCATGATTATGCACATAGTATTTAAAATAAATGCATTTTTGCCTCTTTTAATTTGTATGATTATTTACACACTAGTTTATTATTATATATTATTTTATTTTTATATATTATTTATATGCTGCAAATTTGGGGAGAGAGCATGCCACTGTGCCGCACTGTCACAGTTACAGTTAGCTAAGCTTAGTCAACATTTTTTTTGCCACCACTGTGGCCGTCGCATGTTTGCAGCCATTGTTGCATTCGACTTTGACTGACGTTGGCTGACTAAATCTTTTGCATTTTTTTTTTTTTGCGTTTGTTGTTGTTGTTTTTGTGCTGCGAATTTTGCAGTGAAAGTGAAACACAAACACACGTCTCCACGTCTCGCTATTGGCAAAGGTGGGGGCAGAGGCAGAGGCAGCGACAGCGGTAGCAGCAGCAGCAGCAGCAGCGTGGGCACAACCTGTGCAGCGAACATGTTTGATGCTCGATGCGGATTACCGGTTGCAAATGTTGCTGCGCGCGCTAATGTTTCATGTCTATTAATATTGTTTGTTGTTGCTGCTGCAGTTGATTTTGTTGTTATTATTAGGCGGTCGCTGCAACATGCACACACACACACACACACACTCAGGCACTTGGCCGGCTGTGTGTTGGCCTCATTGCTGTCATGCAACATTTCTAAGCGCCTGCAACGTTGCCAAATTTCAGGCGGACGAGTGCAAATGTTCGAGAGCTATACAATGAAAATTGGCAACAGCGCCTGGTGCGCACGCCAGCGCCCATACACTTGTGCGACTGCGGCAAACGCCAGCTGCGACTGCGACAGCGACTGCGAACATCGACTGCGAACATCGACTGCGGACGTTTGCTGTTTATAACAACATAAATAAATAAAAAAGCAAATGGTAAAAGCAAACAACAAAAAAGCAGCAAGAAACAGAATAGACGCACTGACGACGGCGACGGCGACGGGGACGTTGACTAAGCCCGCTTTAAAAACGTCGTCAGCAGCGACGCAGCGCAGCGCAGCAGCAGCAGCGGCGGCGGCGGCGTATAACAAGAATGGCAACGCACACACACACACACACACACACACACAGAGAGAGAGACGTGCGGTGGTCGTTCATACACGTTGCGCTTGCATGACACTCTCCTTCATGCTCTCTCAGTCGCAGTCATACAGTTTGTTACTTTTTCCTTTATTTTTGTTTCCTTCTCTCAGTATGACAAGCGCTGCGACAGCGACGGCATGACGACGGCGGCGGTGGCTGCGACAACAACAACAGCGACAACGACGACAACGACGACGACGATGACGACGACGCCCAATTTGTATGATGAGAAGGAGGTAATGGAGGAATTCATCAGCTGTTATCGTCACTTTACAGCGCTGTGGGATAACAATTCGATGGACTATCTGTCCAAGAAGAAGAAGGAGCCCGGCTATCAGGAGCTCCTAAAGATATTGAAGCGTGTCAATCGCGATGCGAGCGTGCAGGATGTGAAGCGAAAAATCAATTCGCTGCGCTGCTGCTATCGCCGCGAGATCAAGAAAATACAATTATCCTACGATGAGAGCTATGTGCCGCGTCTCTGGTGGTTTCACATGATGGATTTCCTTAAGCCGGTGCTGAATCTCGATCAAACGTTATCGAAATCGATAACGAAACTGGCGCGCGTCAAGCGAGAGAGCGCCAGCAGAAGAAGCCTGGATGACAGCCTGGATGAGGCGAGCATGCATGTGAGTACAAAAACAAAACAAAAAAAAATAATACAAAAAAAAAAAATGACAGAAGGGCGAAGAGAGCACGAGAGCGTGAGAGCGAGTGTGTGTGCCTGTGAGAGCGTGAGAGCGTGAGAGCGCGGCAGCATGAGAGAGCGTGCGTTGGCAGAGCGCGCGCATGGGGGTTGCTTGCATGACACACAGACAGAGAGAGAGAGAGAGCGAGAGAGAGAGAGCGAGCGACTCTGCCGCGTTCGATGCTGCTGCCTGCTGCCATGTCGTACGACCGCGTTGGACGACACAAAAAAAAAAAAAAGGCAGTTGGCAATGCGCACGCCGTCCGCGATGATGTCACAACAACATCAGGTGCGCAAATCGAGCTTTTGGCTCGATTTCTTTCATCTCTATCGCTCCATGCCGGAGCTATGGTTAACAAATTCAAAGGAATATCGCAATCGCAAATTAAAAGCGGCCTCCTATGAGCGCCTGCTGCAGCACATGCGCCAAGCGGATCCCACATCGAATATACACATGCTCAAACGGAAGATCAACAATCTGCGCACCTCGTATCGCCGTGAACTGCGCAAGGTGCTTGAGAGCAAATCGCTGAGCAGTCGCACCTCGGCACGAGGTGCTGCTGATGGGGATGAGGAGCAGGAGGAGGAGGAGGAGTATGTGCCCACATTGTGGTATTACAATGAGCTCGATTTTCTCTATGAGCAGGAGACGGGGGAGGCGCAAACGCTGCTGCAATCGCCGGTTGAGCAGAGACGGGGAGAGCAGCAGCGCAGTCAGCATCGCAGTCAGCAGCAGCAGCAGCATCAGCTGAGCGAACTGGCCGTGGAGCATGATCATGAGCAGGACAGCGGCAGCATTGTCGAGCTGAGTGTGCAGCATGTGGCAACAGATGAGGCAAATACACTGCAAAAATGCATAATTACTATTATCGATTTTATATGTTATCGATTTGCAATATTATCGATTTTCAATGCTATCGATATCTATTATGCATTTTAACGAAGCTAAATTATTTACATCAATTTTATACATTTAAAGCACTTCGATAGTATTATCGATTATTTTTCTTGCAATCGAAAGTGCCAAAAAGTAATCGATAACATAAAAACTATTAAGTCCGCGTGTTTATCGATTTGTTTAGGCTACACATATTTTACAGGGCATTACCTAGTCGCGCAGCGTAATCAATTCGCTCTCTCTCTCTCTCTTTCGCTCTCTTGCAGGACGAGGACATCTTCGCGGAGCCCTTTCAACCCGAGGAGGACATGCTGGTTATCGAGGGCGAGGGCGAAGCTGATGGCGAAGGTGAAGTCGACGGTGACGGCGACGGCGAATTGGAGGGCGAAGTTGATGCCGAAATGATGGGCGAAGTCGATGCCGATGGCGATGCGGAGGATGCGGAGGGACTTGCCGAATCGGAGGAGCTGGAGGCAGAGGTGCAGGCGGCGCAGACGCAGGTGACGCGTCGCATTAAAATCGAAAACAAATATCAGCAGCATTCCGGCAGCCACAACAACAACAACAGCAACAACAACGGCAGCAGCAACAACAACAACAGCGGTGGCGGCAGCAGCAGCAACAAATATTCTGCGCATCCTTATGGCACAACACAAGCAGCAGCAGCGACAGCGGCGTCGGCAGAAGCAGCAGCAAACGCTGCTCATCATCAGCAGCAGCGTCGCAGCGCTGTGCGTCGCCAGCGTCAACGCAGCAGCATCGACTACGATGATGACGATTACGATGCTGGCGGCGGCAGCAGCAGCAGCAGCAAGAAGCAGCGACGCCACTTGCTGATGGAACAACTGACGCAGCGGAGTGCAGAGCATGCTGAGAGCGAATGCGATCTGATTGGCAAACGGATGGCTGCACATTTCCGTAATATGCGGCCCGATCAGCGTCTCTTTGCGGAGCGCATCATTAGCGAGGTGCTTGTCTATGGGCGAATGAATCGACTCTCGCTCGATGCACGTTTCCTGCCCAATGGCGACGATGGCGGAGGGGGGCAACAACAACAACAACAAGTGGCAAGGTAGAGAGAGAGAGAGAGCGAGAGGCGCAAAGTTATCGATAGTTATCGCAGTGTTAGTCACATGTTTATCAACAGCCAACTTAACGTTGTGTGTGCGGGGGGGAAACAGTTGGCATTTTTTTTTTGTATTCAGCTTTTTTTCAGCTTTAGCCATAAAGCGCCAATTAGAGCAGTGACTTTGGCCACAATGCCGGAGACTCAAAAAAAGCAAAAGCAAAATTGCCAAGCGCCGCCACAAAGCTGACCAGAGACCGACAAAAGTGTCGGCAACGTTAACGCTGCCAGCATATTTAGTTGTGCATAATAATAAATAGTATAACAAATAAAAATTTAAATAAAAGAAAATATAATAAAAAATACGCCTTTATCAAAGGAAATAAATAATAATAAATAAATATGATAAAAAAAAAATAAACAAAAAAGAAAACATAGTTAACACCTGTACAGCAGATAGACATAGCGCAAATCTCAGTAGAAATCGAAAGATGCAAACTAAAATGTACAATTTATGTAGGATATAGACTAACATAATATGTTTTGTATATTTATGGGACGTTACTTGTATATGCAAAGAAGAAAAGACTAAATAAACTTAAAATATTTCGTACAATTGGAATTTTCACTTCATTAAATTAAATGGCACGTCGAATTATATTTGTTTTTTTTTTATATATATATCGCTGGGTTTGCAGTTTGTTAAACAATTTTGCCAGGTTGAGCCAACTATATTTATATTCAGTTTTATTTAAAATATGTAAAAAAAAAATAACTTAATTATTATATAAACATTTATTTTACAATTTTTTTTTTTATAATACATATTGATCTAAATTGAAATTTGTTGTATGTGTATTGATTTATTTTCTATTTCTATGCTCAAACTCGTACTCGACACACTTGTCGCCTGTCGGCCTAGCGTAGGTCTGCGCAAAATGAAAGAATAAAAAAAAATAAAGAACCGTATAGACCGTAAACCGGTTTTTATTCATTTTACATTTCTGCAATACTTAACTCTACGTTCTCTCCTGCCCTGCTGCCTCTCACTCTCCCTCTCTCTCTCTCTCTCCCTCTCTACCAGTTCTTCTTAGCGCGCTCGTCGACCCCTGCAACAACCACCGACTTAACCATATCGTGTTCTTGTTCTTCTTCTACTGTTTTTTTTTGTTCTGTTGTCTTGTTTGTCTTCTTGTTGCTGCTCTGCCTCTGCCTCTGTCTCTGTCTCTGTCTCTGCTGCTCTTGTTAATGTTGCTGTTATTATTGTTGTTTTTGCTGTTGCTGTTGCGCCATGTCGCAGTCAAGCGGCGCTGCACAAGAAAATTTCGCTCGTTTCTTGTTTCTTTTTTTTTTTATTTTGTTGCTCTCTTTCTGCGTCGCCCGCTTAAGCAGCAGCAGCAGCTTTAATTTGCTGCCATTGCCGTTGGGGTCCGTTATGCCGCGACCATTGCTATCCTCAGGCACTGTGTGTGTGTGTGTGTGTGAGTGAGAGAGAGTGTGTCTGTGTAGGACAGCTGCCTTGGGATTGCAACTGGGATTGGGATAGTCATCCGAGTATCTGAGTCACCTGACACGCTCGCTAGACTATGCGGTGCTACAAAAAAAAAAAAAAAAAAAAAAAAGACGAAAATAAAAAACAAAAAGAGAACAGACAACAGAAGCCAACTTCCAGTTATATATGTATGCAGCTTTTATCTATTAATTATTTCTAGCGAAAAATCGTGCAAATTCAGCCATTCGGCTTGAAAAAGGCCATGATTTTGTCTACTATTCTCTCTTTTTTTTTTGTTGTTTTCTGTTTTACTGTATTACGATTTTTTTTGATTTTGTAGGTGTGAATAACGTGCGCACGAAATTTATAGATAACAAAAATAAAACATATGATTTTTTGCTTTCAAATAATTAGTTTATAAATAAAACTTGTACAAAAAAAAAATATTTTATTAAATTAAATCGCCTGTTTAAGCTGCGATTGGCAACACTGTAAACTTCACAGTCGCTCTGTTCTAGCCGCAAAAGGGCCAGTTTTGCAGCTGGTCGATTGTAGATGCAGCTATAAATGCAAAAAAAAAAAAAAAAATAAATAAAAAAATTGAGAATAGAAGTATATAGTAAAATAAAACAAAATAATTATATCCCTTTGCTATCGATATCGATGGCAGTTGCTAACGACAAGAGTTGCCAATTCAAATTGACTAACGGCTGGAGTTGCCAATCCTCCTACAACGCCCCCCCCCCCTCGCTCCCACGCTGACAACAAACCATTGCCATTGCCCGTGGTGGCGATTATTTCTGCATTATTTTTATGCGCCATTCTCTCTCTCTCACACACGCTGTTTCTCTCTGTTTGTTGCTGTCTTATTGTTATTCGGGCACTTTCCTCATTCTTTAGCGCTCATGTGGAAACACACACACACACATACAGAGAGCACGCTATCTACGCGTGTGTGTGTGTGTGTGTGTTTGCATAAAAGTTTTATGTCTTGCTTTGCCAGCTTCGCGTTGCCGTTGTTGCTGTTGTTGCGTATTAGCAATTCTCTTTTTGACTTTTTCGCCATACGCTGCCCACATTGTTGCTGTTTGCTGGTGTTGCTGTTGTTTTTGTTTATATTGCTTTGCTGTTGCTTTTGTTGTTGTTGTTGTTGTCATGGTCTTTAATTTCCCTTTGCTTGCCATTTTTACTGTTGCGGCTTTGCCAGTCGCCGTTCGACTTTTCCCCCGCCCGCTGCCCACCGCCGCCGCCATGTCCCATTCCACGTTCTCTGTCCCCTGCCTGTCGCCGTCTCCCGCTCGCTCTCTCTCTCTCTCTCTCTCTCTCTCTCTCTCTCTCTCTCTCTCTCTCTCTCTATCCATCGAGCCACAGCAGGTCATTAAAATAACTTTGTTGCCCTGTCCTTCCTGTGTTCATTTCGCCTTGCTCTGCATTTTTATTTGCTTCTCTGCCGCTGTCTGCGTCTTGCCTGCGTCTTTGCCCTTCGACGCGGCGATTCTTTTACATACGCACACATACATACATACAAATACATACAACGCCGTCGTTGTTGCCCTTTTTGCTGGCTTTGTGTTTCTGGTTTTGCACACACACACACACACAAAGAGAGTGAGAGAGAGAGAGAGAGAGAGAGAGAGAGAGAGGCATGTGCTGTGCGCGTGTGTGTGTGTGTGTGTGTGTGTGTGTGTGTGTATGAGTGTAGTTGCTGGAGCCGGCATTTAAGCCGGCGCACAATTTTAGGCAAATTACTGCGTTGCCCCAGCGAGCGATGCCTTCCTTGGCTTTTGCTTTGTCATACAAAGTTGCCGATGCTGAGCTGGCTCTCCCACTCTCTCTCTCTCTCTTCTCGCAAGCAACCGCAATCAGTCCGACTTCTCTGTGTGTGTGTGTGTGTGTGTGTGTGTGTGTGGGATGAGCGGGGGATACATATACATGGCACAAAATGAAAATGGCAAAACAAGGTCAAGTGTAGGGAGCAAAGTTTGTTTGAGTGCACACACACACGCACACTCTTGCACGCGTACGCACGCATATGTTGTACGTGACACACACACACACAGACACAGACACACGCAATTACAAACTAAAAGAAGAGAAGAAAAAAAAAAAACAAAACCTCACACTCTCACATAACTTTTTCATTAAGCGCGCTTGTGTTGTTGCATTTGTTTAAACAAAATCAAAATAAAAAAAAGAAACTGTCCGGCCGTTGGCGTTGCCGCGCTGAGTCACGCTCAACAGGCGACAAACACACACACACACACACACACACACGCACACGCAACGCAAAACAATTTTTGAGGTTAACTTTTTGTCACATTCGACGAGAAAATAATTTGCACAGAGGTGTGAAGTTTTCGAGAGCTGAACTTGACGAATGTATGTGTGTGTGTGTGTGTGTGTGTGTGAATGTATGTATGTGTATGCATGGGCAAAGCACAAGCCAAAACGCCCAACGAGGCCGACACCTGTAGCATATGACGGCAGGGCAGAGCAGCGCAGCGCAGCAGCAGAGCAGCAGCGCAGCGCAATGATGCAAATAAAAAATAAAAACAAAAACAACGAACATCGACAACAAGAGCGGCCCAAAAACCAAAACAACCCTCATCACAAAGATATTTGCCTGCTGCCAATTTACACAGGCCTATGCAGACGGGGCAGCGAGCAGAGGGCAGCGGGCTGGAGTCGACGTCAGCGACGTTGTTGCTACGGAGAGCGGGGGAGTTGCGCTGCACGAAATGGCACATGTGTGACGTATGTCGGCGAGGCGGGCAGAGCAGGAGAGGCGCGACGAGTTGAGTCGTGTTGAGGGGGAGGGGGGAGAGGGCAGCTGAAAGTGTAACTAAAATACATTCAAACAAAAGCTGTGTACACTCACACACGACACACGCACGCTGTGTACATATGTATTTGTATACAAATTATACACGCGCATGTGTGTGTGTGTGTGTGTGAACAAAACAGCAACAACTCATCGCAAAACGAAAAAGAAACCTAAATAAAAAATTAAATGGAAATTTCTGATATAAAACACACACACACACACACACACGCACACGTAAGCGCGCGCACATGCATGCATGACATACAAGTACTCGCACACACACACGCGCACACACACACACACACACGGACACACAGACTGCCAGTCAGTCAGCCAAACGTGAACATGAACATAGCGCACACAGCTTAATGAAGTTTGGCAACGCCGCATGCTCTGCTCAAGCAGCATAACAAAGCACTGCCGCTGCCGCTGCCGCTGTCGCGCTGCTCTGCCAGCGGCAAAACGTAACGACTCGGCAACGGCAAACAGCAACAGCAGCGTCGCACAGTGGTGCCCACCAGCAGCTGCTGCTGCATGCAGACAACAAGAAAACTAATTAATTGTTGTTCTCTTTTTATTTTTTTGTTTAAACATTTTTATTTATTACTATGCGTAATTTAATAATGTTTTCATTTTTGTGCATGTATGTTGTTTATTTTCGGTTTGATAAGCCATCGGCACACAGTGCGCCAGCAGCAGACATATACAAACAAACAAATAACAGCGAGCAAGTATGACGGTCGACGCGACGCGACGCGACCGAGCGGCGGACGCAACAGAAAGCGCGTCAGAGAGCGCAATATACATATGTATGTATTTATGTTTCTCTCTGTGTATGTGTGTGTGTGTGTAGTTTTTGCGCTGCGCACACAGCAGAGTGAGTGAGAGTGCGAGCGCGAGTGAGTGAGAGAGACGCGTCAAAGAAATGAGGAAACCCAGTGGTGAATTAGCTGCGTCAGCACGAATCAATGAGATTTGGGCAGGTTTTATGTCTTGGAAAATTGGAAGGCAAGAATTTTTTTTAAAGCCAAGTGAGCAACTACATATGTATGTCTGTCTGTATGTACATTTTATCTATGCATTTATCTATACATTAGAAAGAACTCTGGCAACGCTAATATCTGTTGAGCCTATGCAAAAATCGCGTTATTATTATTCACATCGAGTGCGGACGATGCCACAAAAATAAATTAAAAAAAAAAAGAAATTTCTATTTTTAATACGCTTTCGGAATGTGTAAAATTGACATGTAGCTCATTTTTTGTTTGTATTTTTTTTTTTGCTTGGCTGTCCGCAATTTGTCATCGCAATTGCAATTTGACTTTAAGCAGCGGCATTAACCCACACACACACATACACGCATACAACCATGCTATGTATGCGTATAAATTTAATTCATATGGAAAACGGCACACATACACACACATAGCCAGCTGAGAGAACACTGTGCAAAATGCGCCAGTGGGTGGGTGGTTATGCCTGCCTCTCTCGGCATTCGGCACACAAAAAATAATAAAAAAAAAAAAAAAACATTTTTTTTGCTACAATTTGACACACAAAGCAGCTGTCTGCACACAAAAACACACACACACACGCGCGCACACACGGTTCGCTTATATACATACACACATATATCATACACAGTGTTGCCATAGATACGTTTGTATGTGCGAATACATACATACTATGTACGTTGCTATGTATGTATATACGTAGCTCACAAACTCAGACTCACACATACACACACACACACACACAAATATCACTCACTCTCAGCGGGGTGAGAGCGCGCTCGCTTCAGCAAGAGCGCGAGAGAGTGAGACAACGTGTGTGCGGGGTGGGGGAGAAGAAGGCAGTGCCAGTTGTGTTATCTACTGCGCATTGTCTTGCTGTTGTTTGTGTAGTTGTTGTCTGTCTGCCAGTGTATCGCTGTGTGAGTGCTCGCCAGAAGATGAAGCAGCATTGGAAGAGGAAGAGACAGCGAAACGGCAGAGGGCAGAGGCAGAGGGAGCAGTGGCAGCAGCAGCAGCAGCAGAATACCGAATAACTAGCGCAGACGCTTTTAGTGAGGGCAGCGGGCGGTCAGACTGTCGGTCGGTTGATCGGTCGGGTGGGCAGTCGGGTGGGCAGTCGGTCGGTCGGTCGGAGAGCCGAGCCAAGCACACAAATCAACATGACACGACCAACGGCAACAACAACAACAACAAAAGCAGCAGCAGCAGCTACAGAAAAACCGGCACATTCAACTTCAACGCACACAGACGCAGACAGTGTCAGACAATGAGACAGACAGACGCACGCAAAAGAGAGAGAGAGAGAGAGAGAGAGAGAGAGAAAGTAGACAGAGCGACCGACCGACTGACAGACTGACTGACTGACTGATGAGTGCGCGCCGCCGTTTGCTTTCAGCTTATGAGAGTGAGCGAGGGCGAATGAGATGGCGTAGCAGAACGATAAGCACAAAGAGGAGCGCCGTCATAAGAACACGAGTGGGAGCGACAGAGCGAGAGAGAGAGAGAGAGAGAGAGAGAGTGTGGAGGGGGCGACGAGCCATGCGAACGAACGAACGCGTCAACCAGTCGAAATAAATAAAGCAAAAGCCTGGCAGCAACAACAACAACAACAACAACAACTGCAACGGCAAAAACCAACGCAAATAAAACGAGTAAGGAAAAAATAAAAATAACAAGAATATGTAATAATAAAAGGCAAAATAAAATGAAAGCAAGCGAAACAAGCGTAAGCACAGAGAAAGAGAATGAGAATGGCCTGCGAATTTTGATACACATGTGTGTGCTCACGCATACATATGTATGTACATATATGTATGCATGTATGCATGTATGTTGTGTATACTGTGCATGTGTGCTTGCACGGGCAGCGGGGGCGTTGGCATGCTCGCTGTCTTGACAGCGCAGCGACTGCAGCTTAGACAGCGCGCGCGCTTAGCTGGAGACCTGCAGACGGACAATAGCTGAATGCCATGCAAATCGATGGGGTTCAATTTATGCCGGGCAAATGTTGAATGGATTGTGGGAGGACGAGAGGGTTGTGTGCGTGCGTGTGTGTGCGTGTTGTGCAAGTATGTGCATGCAGGTTATGTATGTATGACCAATATACCGCAGCGGATTATGAATAATCATGTTTGTGTGCGTGTGTGTGTATTTTCACTTCTAATTACGTGCAATATTTTGAAGCTGCGACATGTGTGTGTGTGCGTGTACATACATATATGTTTGAATACGCAGCAGATTAATTGTACGCTTGTGTGTGTCTGCATATGTATGTATGTACATATGTACATATGTGTGTACATTTATGGCTGTTAATAGGATTTGTGGTACAAAATGTTGATTTATTATCGATTGAATTTAATTGCGTTTAATTTGCATCTGCTTTGACACTTAAGCTGATAAAAATGCGATAACAATGCGATCCACTCCAGCAGAGCACACTTGAAGACAGAGAGAGAGAGAGAGAGAGAGAGATAGAGAGCTTTCCTGATTATACATGCATACATATGTATGCATATGCTTGCTCTTGCTCCTGCTCTCTTACTAATCCTTTCGCCGTGAAGTGCTCTCTGCTTTTCTCTCTCTCTCTGCTTGTGCTTTTCTTGTTGTTGTTGTGCATAGTTTCCTGCTAGTTTGTAATTATCATCTTGCTGTTGGAAATGCTCTTAGTCATAAGCCTTAAGTAGGAACTACAAGTTGAGTGCAATTAGAGAGAGAGAGAGAGAGAGGCTGAGCAAAAGAGGAGCAAGTTGAGCATGAGAGACGAGTCAATAAATGTACACATGTACATACATATATGTGAATTTGTATGTGTGTAGGGATGTTGAGCACATACATACACACATACACGCTCAGTGCGTGCTCACGACCTTATCCATAACCCCGGCAATAGTTTGACATTGACCGATATCGATCGACGCACAAGCCGCTGCTCCTGCCTCTAGTATTTTAACAGTTTTGCCGCTAACTGATTTTGCAGACACACACACACACACACACACACACGGGAGAGGAAGGCGTCTTATCTCACTGCCGCATGCTCTTTTACTTATCGCTTTCTTGCTAATTTCTTTTTTCTATATATGTATATGTGTGTGTTTTATTGAAGTTTTTTATTATCGCAGATCGGGCGCGCTTCGCTTATCACAACACGTCCGCATCCCATTCGCATGTCCAGCCCTGGTTTGTACACACACACACACACACACACACACACACACACACACAAACAGAGGCTTTCGTGCATTACGAGCAAGTGACCGATCGTCGCCAGCGCGATTCACAGTTAAGTCGCCTGTCACATGTGCATGAGTATTTGTAAACACACACACACACACACACACACACACACATGCAGATAAAGGAGGTGAGAGAGAGGCAGAGGGACAGCAAACCTGAATTATGCCCACGTTGGGTGACATTGCCGCCAAAGCAGGCAAAGTGTAATGCTATGTTTACATTGACTGAGACAGAGCGAGAGCGAGAGGGAAGATAACAATATGCTGGTGTGAAGCCGAATAAGCGCAAAAGTAGCGCAACTCTTGCGTTTTACAACAAAACAATGACAAATGCAAGCAGTAGAACGAGAGCAGCGGCAGCTTTGCCGGTAAGGCGCGCGTTGGCAGCGCGGCGCTGTACAGCATCTACCCTCTCTCCCCTCTTGCTAATGTATGTATGTATGTATACTACATACATATACTCAACTGCTTTGCATACCATACTGCTTGTCTCGCACACTGCTTGTTAACCGCACTGCTTCGCCGTGGCTTGTATTACGTGTTGCCGTTTTTTGCATATCTCTCTCTCTTCGCTTCTCTGCGAACGCTCTAGCCAACTCAATCAAATCGCCGTCACAAGCATGTCATGTCACCAACCTCTTGCCTACTCCCCCCCCCCCATCCCAGCCAACCCACTGACAACGCTGCCAGCGGCCACTGGCACCCAGCAACAACAGGCTCAGCAAGTTGTCGATCGCCGCAAACCGGTTTCCACTTACTGCCGTCGTCTTCCATATTTTTAGCAACAAGTTGAAACTCGCATTGAATTTACTGCGGGCAGAGAGAGAGAGAGAGAGAGAGAGAAAGAGAGCAGAGAGCTGTGAGCAGAGAGAGCGGAGCCGAGCAGAGCAGAGGTGACAAGACAAAATGTGGCTAGAGAAGAGAGCAAAGCGCGGGCACTGAGCGACACAAACACACCAGTGTTGCCAAGTCAGCTTTTTACCCGTCATTTTGTTTTTCAGAGTCCAACAGTGGGACGGGTAGCGGGAAACTTAGCTTTTTTTTTACGTACTAAAAAATTCTCTACAATTAATTCCAAAAAATGCAACTTTATATGTTGGTTTTTATATATTTTATTTTATAAATTCAACTTTTTTCAAATTATTTTTTTTTCTTCCTTCTAAAAATTCTGTCAACACTGAAACACACACGCACAGCCAATGCTAATGAAAACGTTTGTGTGTGTGTGTGTGAGAAGAGGAGAACGCGCGCTATTTGCTTGTAACTAAATTGTTTTTATGCTTCAAGCAAACGATCTGCGCCAAAAGAACCGCCATTTACCCCCCGCCGTTTTGGCAAAGCAACTTAAGGACAGAGCGGGGAGACGGAAACGACAGCGACCGCAAACATAGCCGCGTCATCGTTGCGGTCGCTGTCGCTGTTGCAGTCGCTGTCATCGTTGCCGTCGCCGTCGCTGCCGCTGCCGCTGTCGACGTTGTTGTGCCGCAAAACATTTGCCGGCACAATTGTTGTCGTTGGGCGAGCGACCCCCACGTCCTCAGCGACGCGTCGCATAGTAAAGACGGTGGGCACGACGTTTTCACCATGCACACACACACACACACACACACACACACAGCAGCTGATTGCATTGTGTGTGGTGGAATTGAAGTGTGTGTGTGTGTGTGTGTAGGGGGAATAGTAGAATGGGCTCAATTGAACAGTTAATTGAGACGAATCAGCAAGGACAGTGGCAAGAAAAGTGGGGGAAGGGGAGGAGTTAGTATTGCAGTTTATTGTTTAATATTACTATTCAAATCATTTTGAATTATTTTTGCTGCAACATTCAGTTTATCATTCATCATAATAATAATAATAATAATAATAATAATAATAATAATAATAATAATAATAATAATAAAAATAATTATAATAATAATAATACTAATATACTACATATTATCCAGTTTCAATTCTTTAAATTTTAGCTCTTCTTTGTTCTGCTCCCTCTCTCTCGCTCTTTCTTAGTCTCTGTCTCTATTACTTTTATTATTATACGGTAGATTCGATAACATTGTGTAATTAATTGGCACAACGTAATGTGAAATTGACTTTAACGCATTTTGCTTGTACACGCCACATGCTTATCTAACGCGCAACACACACACGCCCAGCTATGCCTCCCTCTCTCTCTCTCTCTCAATATCTATCAGCGTCTTGGCAACGCACTCTGCTCCGGGGGCTCCGGTTGCATTGATGAAAGCAGCACCAAAACATGTTTGTACGTGTCTCCTTTGCCTCTTATCTGGGACTGGACTGCAGGAAATAAAAGGATATAAAGTAAAGATCGAAGAAGTTTGAAATAACATCTATTGCAATTTGTTCAGTCGTAAATTCCCTTTCCAGTTTTTCATATTACAAATTTTTGCGATATTTAATAGCCCTATAATTTCAAAAACATACGATTTTTCTGAATTAAGACATTTTTATCCCTATTCTTGATTGGACTGTCTAATATAGAAGTGGAAAACAAAACGCAGACATCATCTATAGTTTTACGGACTTAACATTTTCTGGCAGTAAAGAGCAAATTCTTTTTTTTTTTTTTTTTTTTTTTCGAAATACAAATCAAAAACGTGTTTTCTGAGTTATTTAATTAATTTGTTCGGAATTTTTGTATTCAATATTTAAGAAGATGCAATTATTTTCCACTGCAAAAACGCAGTGCTACGCCCACTTTTCACGTTCTATTGATAGCAATAGCTTAAAATAAAAAAAAAACAAAAATGAATTCAAAAGACCTTCTTTTTGGGTTATTAATTTTGGCCAAGAAAAGTGGCAAAACTTTCCATAGTCGTTACGTTTGTGTTGGTGTGGGCAGAGCTGAGCTGAGCTGAGCAGTGCAATGGGTCTAGCTGATAAGAAACTGGTGGAGAGGGAGAAGGAAATGATTCAACAATCTAAGGTAAATGGTCGTTTTATATCAAAATACAAAATAAAACAAGTCAAGAAAGGCTACAGTCGAGCGTGCCCGACAGTAAGATACCCTTCTCTCAACTTTTAAAATCCGTTACAAACGTGTAACTACACTCATGATTTCAAACAGAATATATTCTGCATAAATAAATCTACTACATATAGCTATCTCGCTCGCACTCACACAGCGACGCGCGTGTAAAAAATAGAGCGACGCGTTGACGTTGAATAACTTTTGTGTTATTGGTCCGATCGCATTGTAATTTGGAGTATATGTCCATATTGCATTCAGTTTTATACATACCAAAGCAGAACGTTATGAGTTTAATACTTTGCTTAATAATCGTAAATTACCGATTTGTGGGGTCGGTCGGCGTGGCATCAAACATTTGATATGTATAAACTTCATCTGTCTATGATATATAGCAACCTTCATGCCAAATTTGATGTCTCTAGCTTTTTTAATAGCTGAGATCTGTTGTCTGTACATATATACTTTGTGGGGTCTGCCACGCCTTCTTATGCCTGTTACATACATTTGCACAAAGTTAGTATACCCTTTTTTGACCATTTTTAATGTTCGAAGGGTATAAATACTGCCTTCTTTAGTTCATTCCATGTCGTATTCAGTTTGAATTCATATTTCAGCAAGTGCAGTTGCAGAGCTTGAGCTACTGAGTATTTGATTTTTTTTTTTTGTTGTTGTTGTTGTTGTGAATATAATGTTTAAAAACAAAAGAAGACTACCAAGTATGATGGATATTCCAATCCCAAGCGACCGGGTGGAATATCTAAACACACCGGTAAATTTTCATGAATTAATTGTTATGATTCTAGTACAGTTATATGTACGTCTGTTTGTGTCAATTAAATATAAATATATAAATAAAATCATGAATCATGCATGCTCTAAAGCTGTTATCAGTTTCCTTGTATAAAATACAAGTGCATTCATCAGCAAAGAGTTTCTTGACCATACGAACATTGTTGATATTGTCAAAATTGTACGTCCTCGCATATACGATTCGATTCGAAAAATCCATTAACTTACATACGATATATACTTGTTAAATTCAGAGTAATTTATATTAAACCAAAAATAGTCACATCGCTAAGGGTTTTTTTCTTTCACTTTTATCAAATAATTATACATTTTTCATTGAACTCTATACTCTATATATTTTTAGCTTGGAAACGGCTCCTACGCGAGGGTCGAAAAAGCAAAACTGAATAATGTGGAGGTTGCAGCTAAAATATTTCATCAATCGGACAAAACGATGAAAGCTATTAAATCGGAAATCGATTATTTATCGTCTTTTAATCATCCAAATATTATTCGAATTTTTGGCTGGACAGAGACAATGTAAGGCTACAGTCGTGCGCCCGATAGTAAGATACCCTTCTCCCAATTTTTTAAATCCGTTACAAACGTGTAACCACACGCATAGTTTCAAACAGAGAGTTCTGCACAAATACTTCTACTACATATAGCTTACTCGCTCGCACTCACACTGCGACGCGCGTAAAGAGTAAAGCGACACGACGCAACGTCGACGACCGAACATTTGTACTGAAAACGTTGCCTTTAATAACTGTGTTATTAGTCCGATCAGATTGTAATTTGGAGGATATGTTCATATTGTATTCAGCTTTATGTATACCGAAGCAGAACATTATGAGTTTAATACTTTGCTTAATAATCGTAAATTACCGATTTGCGGGGCGGTGGGCGTGGCATCAAACATTTGATATAAACTTGATCTGCCTATGATGTATAGGAACCTGCATACCAAATTTGGTGTCTCTAGTTTTTTTAATAGCTGAGATCTGTTGTCTCAAACAAACAGACGGACGGACGGACAGACAGACGGACAGACGGACGGACATGGCTCAATCGACTCGGCTAGTTATCCTTAGCAAGAATATATATACTTTATGGGGTCTGCCACGCCTCCTTATGCCTGTTACATACATTTTGCACAAAGTTAGTATACCCTTTTTTGACCATTTTCAATGGTCGAAGGGTATAAAAAATATCGTACGTCGCGATTAACTGTGAGCTTGTTGTTGTTCTTTAGAAACCCAAAGCAGTCTGTAATCTTAATGGAACTGGGAGAGTGCGGATCCCTATACGATTTTTTGCATGGTGATAATTGTGAAAAACGGAATGCCACGGATGTTGCTCGACTCAATTGGATGCTGCAGCTGGCCAACGTAAGTTTATAGTTTCTACGTCTATATACATCATAGTTTCTTTTTATTTTCTTTAATTTTTGATTCACTACGTTTCATTAATTTGTATTGTATTGTAGGCTCTGGCGTATTTACACGATGAGAAAATCGCCCATCGCGACGTGAAACCAAAAAATATGGTACTAACTAATAATTACAAAACATTGAAGTTGTGTGATTTTGGCCTGGTTAAAGAGCTGGCGACAGAGAATACAGTTTGTACCGGTACCTACATGTATATGGCACCAGAAGTTTTTAATGTACAAAGTTACCCTATTTACTCTATGTAGTACCATTTTAACAACTTTTTTTTTTTTTTTTTTTTTTTTAATTAAAAGGATTATAAAACGGGATACACAATACAGTGTGATGTGTTCAGCTATGGCATTGTATTATGGGAGGTAATGTCTAATAAGATGCCGTTCGACGATGACATGAAAATTCCATATGCAATACAAAGTGAAATAAAACAAAATGAAGGTAAGGCTACAGTCGTGCGCCCGACAGTAAGATACCCTTCTCCCTATTTTTAGAATCCGTTAAAAACGTGTAACCACACTGATCATTTCAAACAAAAGTTCTGCACAAATTCTTCTACTACATATAGTTTACTCGGATCGGATCGGATTGTAATTTGAAGGATATGTTTATATTCAGCATTCAGCTTTATACATTACCGATAGTTCAATACTTTGCTTAATAATCGTAAATTACCGATTTGCGGGGCGGTGGGCGTGGCATCAAACATTTGACATAAACTTCATCTGCCCCGGATATATTGGAACCTTCATACCAAATTTGGTGTCTCTAGCTTTTTTAATAGCTGAGATCTGTTGTCTCAAACAGACAGACAGACATGGCTCAATCGACTCGGCTAGTGATCCTGAGCAAGAATATATGTACTTTATGGGGTCTGCCATGCCTCCTTATGCCTGTTACATACATTTTGCACAAAGTTAGTATACCCTTTTTTTGAACATTTTCAATGGTCGAAGGGTATAAAAAGGCCAGAGAGAGAGAGAGAGAGAGAGAGAGAAAGAAAGAGAGAGATGTTAAATTAAATAATATTAAATAATATAACACCATTTATTATATTATAGAAAAACGACCGAAACTAAAACATGTGAAGGCATATTCAGATTTCGAAACTATTAAGGAAATTATGCAAGCGTGCTGGTCTAGCGAACCAAAGAAACGACCCACAATGAAGGGCGTGGCATTTGCTCTTAGCCATGATCGTCACTGTGGTAATATTGTAAGTTTCAAACCATTGCCAACGACTGCGGACACAGATATTACAGTTAGTTAATACAGTTAATATATACATATTTGAATTATAAAAAATTAAATTCCCATCAAGTTTCAATTTTGGGTAAGATGTGAAAAAAAAAAAATGTTTATTCTTGTTGTGTCCGTACTTAACTTTAACTAAGTGTTACAAAATATTCAAATATTCAAAATTGAGTAAAAACAAAAAAAAAAAAAGAGAGAACACAGAAACAGAAACAGAAAAGAAAAATGGCAAAATTGAAGATGTTTCAATTCTCAGGCATTACGCACGCCACGCAGCTCCTTGTCGGCCTTCTTGAGGGTCACAAAATTATTGAGCTGCTTGACGCGCAGCTTGGACCAGATCATAAAGTTGTTCAGTCCCAAAATGGTGGCTGCATGCAATGCCGCTGCCTCTGGATAGAGCACGGTGGCACAGCCAAGACCCGATGGTAGATTCAGACTGGACCACACATCCACCTGCATGTTGTCCGACTTGACGGGCGGGCAATTGATAACGGGATAGTTTGTGCTGCCTGATACGACGGGACCAAGTCCATTGGAACGTCCAGCGACGGCAATAAAGATCAAATTGCTAATAACCGATTCATATTCGCGTACAATGCGCAAAGTCTCCTCGGGACCCTTGTGCGCTGAACTGACCCGTAGCTCCACATTGAGACCCAACGAACGGCAGCTGGTGGCGATCTTCTCACTGTGCGATGTATCCGATGCGCTGCCCATGAGCACCACAACCAAATGATCCTTGCGTGGCACAATCTCAGCCAATTGCTCTGATACCCAAATGAAATTACGCTTCACCGTATCCAGATCACTTGAGGTGACTGATGTTAGATTACGATAGACCTGCTTATCGACCATCAGACGCTTATCGCCCGCCGGCCATAGGCGCCATGAATCCGAATCGATAATATCGGCCAGCACAATGTTGCCATCGGCATCGATGCCGAACTCAACTTTCATATCGATTAGAGCGCAATTCTTTGTCTGCCACGCACGTTCCAGAATCTCGAAAACCAACAATGTGGTGCGACGCATGATGTCCACCTCATCCTGGCCTACACATGGATAAATATAGATATATATAGATATATATTATAAATATAGAAATGATCCTTGTTCACTCACCAATCAGCAAACCATTTGTATCGAATTTCGCTGATACGATCTGTTCTTCGCTCCACTGAGGATCATGATTGGCATCGTCCTTGAAGAAGGTCTCCTGTTTGGGCGGTGAGAATCTGAAGACAGAGAGAGAGAGAGAGTTACTTCAAAAGTACTACGAGAGATACATATACAAATGAACTATAAATTCTGAAATTCTGATATTTTCCATTGCAGGGTTGCCAGTTCAGCTTTTTCTTGTGTCCTTGAGCTGGCAGCCCTGGTATCATTCCATTGTATAGCTTATCAGGGCAGCGAGCGCATCGAACGCTGTTTAATTTGTTTACCACAGCAGCAGCAGCAGAGGGCAGAGAGACAAAGTGTGGAAAATTTGGGAGGCGGAGGAGGAGGCAGCAGACGCAGCAGCAGCAGCAGCGGCTCCACTGACGTTAGCTGCTCCGATAAGCGGTCGCGCGTTATCATTGCCTTGCATGCACTTTGATGCAACAGATAACCCTAACACACGGTATATATGTATATGCCACTGACCTATAACCCTCGGGCACGCCCACATTGCGCTTGAGAAAGGAGCCGGTTGCCAGGCGACGGGTTACCCATTCAATGGGTATCATCTCACATTTGCGAGCTATGAAAGCCTTTGCCCCGCATTGCTTCACATAGGCAGTGCGAATACCTAAGAGAGAGAGAGAGAGACAGAGAGACAGACAGAGAGTGAGAGAGAGTGGGGGGAGAGGGGGTAGCAACTGCATATTCACCACTTACCCGCCTCATTGAGCAGACGAAACACCTGTCCATTGGTCGTATTGGAGATCTCTGCCTTGCCAGCCAAATCATGTGCCTTGACACCATCACCGGCCGTGATGCGATCCTTGCTAAGCAGCAGACAGAGTCCAGGATGTTCGGGTAGATCGTAGACCTGTTTCGTCTTGCCCTCGATGATCACCTTGCCGAGCTTGTAGCCCTCGACTGTAATGGGCACAAACAAAATGCGTGTGGGGGGGGGGTAAGTTAAGCAGTGTTTTGGAAGGGGGAGTGGAAGGTAGGGTGGTGGTCAGGTCGGTCGCCTACTTACTCGATGTGGTGGTTGTGGTCGACATGTTGCAATTTGTTGTTGTAGTTGTAGTTTCTCAATGCGTCTGTGTGTGTTTACTTCAATTGCGGCGTCGCTCAGTCCACGCAGTTTTCTTCTTTTTTTTGTTTTTCAATTTTGAATTCTCACGTGTTGCGCCGTTCCACTTTGTGCTCGATTTTCGCCAATCACTTGCGTTACTCGCACCCGTCCGTGTCGAAGTCAAGCTCAAAGGCAACTGTGCCCAGTCCGATGCGCTGCCAGTCACTTTATTTGCTTTATTCACGCTCAGTTCTCCGTCTGTTCTCTGTTCTTATCGCAGCACACGCACACACACGCACGCATGCCTACACACACACACGCGTGCATAGGCCTGTGTAGGCAACGAGATCGTCGAAAAAAAAACACTGTTGCCTAGAGACGACGACGACGCCATTGCAAAACCAAGAGAGAGCGTGAGAGAGAGAGCGCGAGAGCGAACTGCGTGTAGAGCCGGCAGAGAGCAAAAGCAGCGCTCACACAGTATGTGTGTGTGTGTGCGTCGCACGACTGTTGCATATGTTTTGTGACACACTTGAAATTACTCTTATAATAATCTTATTTATTTACTAATATTAAAATTTATAATACACACAAGAGCAATAACATAGTGGAGTAGGAGGAATACATGTCTAGCTATCACTCATCATTGTAACAAATTAATCGCTGTTTGTAACGATGTATTACGAAAGTGTATACAGCTGTCGCTATGCACTCGCACATTTCTTGCAATCGAAGCAAGATTAATTCCAATTGTCGTCGCTGACAGTGTGACCATATCGCAGGGCAAACATTTTGCTTCAATTCATTTTTTTTTTCCTTTTTGTACTTTGTATTATTTATTATGCTTTTATTTTCAAATTAAATCTATGTAAGTTGTTGAATTAATTGTGTTATCTGCAAAAAACAAGCAACCCGTCCACACTTTCCATGCATACTCTTTGATTTGTTTTGACTGGACTCAAATGACCTTGTTATGTAATTGTCAACTGGAATTAGATTCTTATTGAGGTTTATTTTAACGATCAGACGTCCGGCATTTTTGCATTGAGTTCTCTGTCCGTTCCAAAACAAAGATCAATCGAGATTATTGGCGCGTCATCGTTTTCACTTTGCCTTCTACAATTCCATACGTACCCCCCCCACACACACACACATACACACACTCATAATCGCAAATGCGCCTGCACGTCCACATGTAAACAATAATATTTTTGTTTATTTGCACGACGGCAAAACTACACGTTTTCCGTGTGCCAAGTAAAGATGATGCCGCTCATCGGGTTGCTAGGTTAGGTAGGACTAGCAGTGTGTGTGTGTGTGTGTAAACGGTAACTCTAATCCATTAGAGTCAGTTTTCAATTGTTTTTGTATTATTGTAGGGTCTGCCATATTTACACTTTGGTCTGCTTAAACATCAATTATTCTAAGTAACGATTTCATTTCATTTCAAGGCAATAGAAGAGGAGCGCAGTATATATATATATAAAAATCATTAGGTACAATTTTTAATTTTGCATGCTATGTTTGCATTATTTTGCGCCGCCCAGAATTATGCTACAAAAAAACATAAGATATCAAAATATTCATTGATTGCTGTGTTTTTGCCGTCTTGTGTGTGTGTGTGTGTGGCCATCCAATATAGGGCTCTTACCAGTGAAAGCAGCGTAAAAGGAAATTCTCTAGCAGCGGCCTGAACATAACTAATGTCATTCTTGCATTATCACTTGATAATGATAATTCGTAAAATTGCGCCAAAATCAAAAAGGGCTTAGCATGGACACCAACCGGCAGCGTGGATTCGCAAATTTATCGATAGATTCATTCGTTAAGTCAATCCACAACTTTTCGTTTAGTAACTTGAATGTTAATTTTCAGGTGTATGTTAACAGTGCCATTTTGAGTTTAACATTTGCATTCACTGCTATTAACGCGCACTGTTAATCATAAATCTAGTTACAATTTGTTGTTGTTTTTCTTCGCCGTCGCAGAGCAAGCACGTCGGTAACGGAAATTCTTGTCAACATTTTTCGCGCTCCACGTATTTACGGCGCCCTGTCGTCGTCGTCGTCGCCGTCGCCGTCGCCGCCGCCGTTGCTGTCCGAACATCGTCAAGAGCAGCGGCGTCGTCGCATCGTTGCGAAAACGTAATCCCTTTCATTTCCAATATATGTACATATATATAGGCATGGGCAAAAGTCTAGAAAACGGACAGAAAACCAATTAAGAAAGAAGATATATAAGAACAAAAAAAAGGAGGAAAATACTGCATTGTTTTTTCTTCTTGTGCTTTTGAGTTGAATTTAATTTAGTGCGTTGCCGCTGTCGCAAAGCTTGGATCGCGCGCGCTTTGCTTGTGTTTGCTTTTGTTGTTGTTGTTGTTGTTGTTGGTATCGTCGTCCGTGTCGTCTGTCAATTGTATTATATTAATATTACTTTAGTTAATTCTCTTTTGCTGCGCGCTTCTGTGTGTGTGTGTGTGTGTGTGTGAGAGAGAGAGTGGTTGTCCCCTCGTGTGTTGTCTCCGTGTCTGCAAAGCACAGAGACGCCGACATAGCGCTAAGCGTTGCACAAAAGAAGCTGCCGAAAGAACAACAACAACAACAAGACGAATAGGATAGCAGCAGCAGCAGCATCTGTCGAGTCAAAACATAAACGAAATACATGAATAAGAAACACACGGAAAGGAAACAAAACAGAAAGCTGAAGCATTTGCATTTTTTTCTCGTGTTCTGAATATATTCTTTTTTTTTTTTTTTTAATCATATGTTGTGGTTGTCATATCCTTAGCGTGTGTCGTTCTCTTCTGCTCTCTCTCTCTCTCTCTCTCCACCATTTGCGTGCTCTCTTGCCTTGCTGTCAGTGTGCGTGTCATTGCCTTTTGCTTTTTGCTGCTGCTGCTGCTGCTGCTGTTGTTGCTCTCTGCCTAATGCAACCCCTACGATGTTCTTGTTGTCGTTCCCTTTCTCGTTCTCGTGTTGTTGTTGTTGTTGTTGTGCTGGCGGAATGACGCGAAATACACGGCTTACAGTTATCCCGGTATGTTTGCACACACACACACACACACACATCATACATATATGTATGTGAATTGCAAGTTTTATGAATTTTAAAGTTTCTTGCGTTGTGCGAGTGGTGGCGCCTTGCGCCGTTTGCCTTTGTGCAGGGGCGGAGTGACGAGGGGGGATGGTACTGTTGCACTGCCTGCGGCGTTGATGAAACAAATTCGCACAATACTCATTAAATTTACAACTGCAGCTGCTTCAGCCGCCGATTTGCCAATTGAAAACTTTTGTTTGTTTTGCCGCTTTTTGACTGCTTTCCTTTTTGGTGTAAAAAAAATACCTCGGGGTGCATCAGTTAACTGCGTTTAGTTCTGCTGTGAGGTCGCTAAGGATATCACTGCATACTTTTTTGGGGCAAGCAGAAAGGTTTTCGCTTCGGATAAGAAGTTGAAAGATCCGGTAAAATTTAAAAAAAAAAAACGTAGTTTTCTTCTTTTTTTTTTTTTAAATATAAATTCTACGTATTGTCGTATATTATTCATATATCTAGAATTATTGTAATCATTGTTATAAATTTTAATTATATTTCATATTATAAAAGTAATTATATTTTTTGACCTTTGGCAAATTACATTTCGCATTTGCACTTTTTTAATGCAACCATATATTTTTCATTTGTTTCTTGTGATTTTATTGTGATTGCTCAGTCCCAGACGCTCAAGTGATCGGTCTAAATATATATACACACATCATACTCATGTATGTATCGTATAAACATGATACAGACTAATCGATTATTTGGCCATCAAATTGATTCAATTCGATTTGCTATATCAAAATGGTGCTATAAACGTTTACGATCAGCTGTTAATCAAAGACCCTCGTCCCTCGGGGAGGCAGGCATCAATTGTCGCAGTGTAGCACACACACACACACACTCACATAAATATAAACATATGTACGCATGTCTGTATGTTGGGTATACCAATTAAAATAATTCTCAATTATTTCGCCCTCATATAAAAAACGAAAAAAAAAAACAAATTATACAAATATTTTTCTTGACTTTTTCAGCTTTGTTGGTAATTTAAATTGATTTTTTTTCGCACACATATGTATATTTACATATGTATATGTATATTTTACCGTTGTTCTTGTTGCTGCAGTCGCCAAACAATCGTGGTTTCTGCAGCAGGGCATTCATTCCCTTTCACCCTCCCTCACACACAAACACAGCCGCCCGCCCATGCGTTCTGCATGCAAGCTAGCTCTCTCTCTCACTAGCCTAAATGCTGAGCGAAGGGAGAGAAGAGTGCGCAAGGGCGATGGCTAGTGAGAGTGAGAGTGAGAGTGTGTGAGCGCAAAGTGTGGTGAGAGAGCGCGAGGGCACAGTGCTGTCCACTTAAATGTGACAACAACAATCAGAATGAAAAAAAAAAAAAAATCATTGCTGCGAATGAAAGGAAACGCACTGTAGTAGCATAACGGCACCTTATTATAGTACTTACATACATACACACATACATACATATGTATATTACATGCATTTCTGCTGCCTTTATTTACAGTTGTGTAATTCGAACGAGATTCAAGTGAAATATAGTTAAACATCCGAAGAGAAAAGAGAGATAGAGATAGAGACACGGAGAGACTTAAGCAACAGCAGCGAGATTAATTTGGAAAAGGAAACCCAACCCAAAAGAAAGACCCCCACAATGAGCTCGTACATCGCACTGCTCGGGCTGTTCGTACTGCTGATGCTGCCCATTCTATATGAGACGAATCACATTTTTCGCTATTATTTTAAATTCATCATCTACTATGGCATCGTGTCGTTCAACTCGATCGTACTGATACCCGCCTTCCTCACGCGCCCCTGCGATGTGCGCAACCTACTGTGAGTATAAAAGTAACATATGTGTATGGTGGATATAGAAA
Source organism: Zaprionus kolodkinae (assembly GCA_018901885.1). NCBI lineage: Eukaryota > Metazoa > Arthropoda > Insecta > Diptera > Drosophilidae > Zaprionus > Zaprionus kolodkinae. The sequence goes on along the minus strand of JAEIFM010000040.1, from coordinate 174,296 downwards.
AAGATTTTGCATTCAACATACTATATATACGATTGAAATATAACCATCTGAATTAAGTTGAATAATCTATATAGACCCCGTGTCGTCTTATCTAATATTTGCACGTACCTACCAACCTATTCGTTTCGTAGTTTGCATTGAGAAATCGATAGGCTCTCGTTATGGTTCTCTACCTTCTACCTTCTACCATACATATATAGTATACCATACTATTACTACTACTACTACTATTGTTGTTGTTGTTGTTGGTCAACACAAATCTGTGCACGGTTAAGTGTAAGTTGATACCGCGACAAGGTACCGCAAAGAGGGAGACGGTAATCGGGGTGTGTGTGTGGGGGGGGGGTAACATTTGACTAGCTTTGATTGCTTATCAATGTCAACATTTGAAACTTGAAGTCCATAGACTAATTGCCATGATTACATAATTGCTTGTCCGTCCTGTCGACCTGTCGGTACGGGTCCTTCTTCTACTCGGACTCTATCTTGCACGCCATCAACTAGAATCGGGTGACCTATTTAATTGTTACAGGTATTACCTGCAATTTAATAAAGAGCTATATATTATTATTATTTTTTTTTCCTTTTTTTTTTCCTTTTTTTTTTTTCCTTTTTTTTTGACGTTGAATACAATGAATGTATTAACAAGTGGTCCAACGACACCAAGCCGATGCTTGTTGAATTATTTACTATATATTGCAGTAAGTGAATTATATATATCTATAGATCCATTTTTTTTAATTTCCAATAATTCCCTTAAGTTGTAAACTCATGGGATCTTGTTTTAGTTCTGAAAGAAACTTGAAATTTGTCATGATACGATACCAAATTGAAATTGAATTAGAACCCCTGAGGCCGCTATACAACAATATATGTATGGATAATAACGCTGACCTGATATCACGTTAATTAAACATTAATAATAATGGGTTGCCATAAAAAAAGAAAAATAGAAAAACGAATAAAACATTTGGACACCTGCGAATTGCGACACCTTTCAGGTGCGCTTCGCCGGTTTAGCTGGCCTCGTTGAAGGACACCAAACATGGTAGAATAGTATAGTATGGTTGGTAGGTATGTATGGGTTGGGGTAGTAGTAGTAGTAGTAGTGCCTGCTGCAATCGTCGCCGGACACGTATCCACCCTATGGGGCTGGTGGTTGCTTGCCTTCAATTTCGATTTCGATTTGGGTTACGGTCGGTTTTCGGTTCGTTTGGAGGTCCCTGGACTCGCCATAATGGTTCGTTCGTGTTCCACCGTACCCATTTTCTCAAATTCCCAAGCTTTTCTCACACAAATATTCTCATTTGGGCCGAGAACTACTGCATTTATATTTAATGAGACTTCTACAGAATGCGGTTTTTTTTTTTTTGCTTAGGGATCCCTGAGGGCCTGTCAGTACTTGGGTTGCTTGTGGTTTATTCTCCATATATATTATTTTATTGACTTGTTATATATGTAGGTACTTGCATAGATTTTAATATTTCTCTCTACTGCGTACACTCTCTATATATAAGGGTAACAAAAACACTCCATCGCTTTATCATCATATCATATAGTTTCATGAGAGCAATCAAAATTGATATTCGCTTTCGCGTTGGTTCTACAAATATCCGAAGAAAACTTATCAGTTCTTTACCATGTTCTTTGTACCTTGTTCAAATTTCTATCATAAATAGCTCAATATCTATGTATATATATATCATCTATAATGAAATGCGATGAGATTTGAAAGCGGTATCGATATCGCGGTATTTCTTACCTAAGAGCAAAATAATGATTTGAAGAAAGCCCATGGCCACAAAGCTATTGAAAGATTTGTAATTTTTTCATCACAGACTGACTGTGTCATATCCAACAATTGGGAGCGGAAATCGTTTTATAATCTTAACCCAAAGCACTTTAATAATTTCAGCTGAATCTGACCGCGAACAACCTTATCCACCTCATCCACCTCATCTACCCCAACTTGACACCCATTCATAAAACGATCACATCTCGTAGATCATTTACTGAAATAATATAATCGCATTACATTTATATTTTTTGTAATTCGATTGCACCAGTGTCTCTCGGGTGTGCTGCGATTAAACTTTCATAATTTTGAACGGGCCGTTGCGAAGATGATGACGGTGGTTCAACCCATTAAGCGTTCGTTTTTCCGACATTCTCGTTGATATTGTCGAGTGCCCTATGAGAGGTGCTAAAATGAGAGAGAGAGTAAAAAAATGATAAACAGAGAAGAGCTCGGTTCGGTATACCCTGCAGTCGGTTCAGGCATATTATTACCATGAGATAGATGGAGATCCAGCTTGTTTTTGTATTATTTTTATTTATTCAACTCTTCGAGTCGCAGCTGTAGTATATTGGATCGTCCAAAGAATTTGCGATTTCTGCGTTTCCTACGCTTCAACTTAACAGGCGGAATGATACGCAATGGACGATTCAATTTGGGCCCAACAAATGCACTCAGATTCAGATTGGGTATGGGTGCATCCGCTGCCATGGCACGTAGATGGCGTGTGAATAATTCCCGACGATCGATAACATGTGATCGCTTCTTAAGCCACCAATTGTAGTCGTTGGGTATGTGCCGCAATTTCTTATAGCTATCATCGTTAACATATTGCCGATGTTCATTCTCATATTGCCGACCATATTCCCAGCCAATTATTTGACCCATACAGGGATCTAGTTTGCTCTTGTTCCTTTCGAAGGATGCGAGAAATGGTGGACGTCTTGGCATGCCATCGTCGGGAAAGATTGTTATTTGAACCTTGGTAGAACGCTGAATTGGTAGCAACGGTTCCCGTTTGGTGGGCATGTTCTTCCAAAAAAAAAATGGAATCTTTACCCTGCCACAACCTTGGCCAAAAACCTTTACATTTTTGTGATGATATATGGGAATTTCTCTTACAAGCTGCCTCTGAGAGCACTCTCCAGGCTACCTATATGTATTTATATATATATATAGTTTGCTCCAACTAATCTCTCTCTCTCTATATTAACTTTACTTTGTAGCTGGGCAAGTACCTGGTGCCATCGTGTGACTGCGCTAATTGGTCTGCGTTGGGAGCTGCGCGGGAAGGAGCATCTGGAGAAGGATCAGGCTTGCATTATAGTGGCCAATCATCAGAGCTCACTGGATGTGCTAGGTGAGTTTCTATTTACAAGCTCTCTATTGTGCGTAATACTAAATTGGATCTCTCTTTCTCTTTCTTGCAGGCATGTTTAACATTTGGCATGTGATGAACAAGTGCACCGTGGTGGCCAAACGGGAACTCTTCTATGCCTGGCCCTTTGGCTTGGCCGCCTGGCTGGCTGGCTTGATATTCATTGATCGTGTGCGCGGCGAGAAGGCACGGGAAACGCTGAACGAAGTGAATCGTCGCATTAAACAGCAACGCATCAAATTGTGGGTATTCCCGGAGGGTACACGCCGCAATACCGGTGAGCTGCATCCGTTCAAGAAGGGCGCCTTTCACATGGCCATTGATCAGCAGATCCCGATAATGCCGGTGGTGTTTAGCTCCTACTGTACATTCCTGAATGACAAGAAGAAAATATTGAATGCTGGACGCATTGTGATCACCACATTGCCACCAGTGAGCACTGAGGGTCTTACCAAGGACGATATCGATACGCTGATGGAACGTGTGCGTGCCCAGATGACGGAAACGTTTAAGCTCACATCGGCGGAGATGCTGCAACGCTACAAGTCGCACAAGACGACGCCAAAACCGCCGGCGGTTGTAAATGGCGCCGAAGCTGTTGCCGCCGCTGTGGCCAATAGTACCGCCTATGCCAGGCTGCATGTCGGAGCCGCCGCTGGACCCTACGAGACGTACAAAAGCAGTGCCGCCAGCAAGGCGACTATGCTGAAGACGCTGTAGACATCCTTCTTTGCTGCTTCAAACCCCCCAACAACACAATCCTCAAACCTTAAAGAAAAAAACCTAAAATCGAGAAAACTTAAACTTTAATCTATTCCTATACCTTAATATTGGGTGATGCACATAACCAAAGCGCGATTATCGATTGTCGGAAGAGCAACAAAAGTACCAAAAAAAAAAAAAAAAAAAAAAAAAACCGGTAGTAGTTGAGCAAAAGCCTACACTATGCAACACACGTTTTCAAGTTTTGATCTCTTCAGTCAGTCACACTGATGTATTACTTCTGTATTTCCATTTTAACGCCTTCTTCTTCTTTTCCATTTTATACAACTAATTAGCAATCTCTAAAGTTACCATCGAACTTCAGAGTTCCAAGAGAAATCTTTAGTGAATTGTTGCATAGTGTGTCGGTTGTCTGAATAATAAATACGTATATATATATATACTTAATATATACATATAAAGCTCTAACTACAGTTACATATAATCTTACAATGTATTAGCAAAAACATTTCTAACGAATTTGTTCAACACAAAACGTAAAAGGTATTTTTTTTTATTTAATAGAAAAAGAAAAACTAAAACAAACAAAAAAAAAAAAATGAAAGTAAATCAACACCGAAATGCAATTGTATCCAATAATGTTGAACACAAAAATGGGAAACAATGTAAACAAACTCTTATTTAGGTTTACGGGGGTCCAACATACCCAATTCTCGTAGCGCTCACCGAACAGAAATATCGTTTGTATATATATAGTCGATAAAAATGGCACAGTGTGGCCAAAAACTAAAAAGCATTTTGAAGAGCGTATTACACCTACACACACACACACACACACACACTTGTATTACTTTATAGTATAAATACTATTTCGCAACGTTTCATAGCATCTTAAAGTATTGAAGGGATTCAAGCTACACCTCCTTATGTATTGTACGAGTAATCTGTAAACCCAGTGTATTGTGTACCCTATATCTAGAACTAAAACTTAACCTAGTAATGTGTAAATACGATCCGGTACGGTCAGAGGGGAGAGAACGAGAGAGAGAGAGAGAGAGAGAGAGGCGAGATATCTTAGTTAAATGAAAAGGAAATATATAACACGTACACAGATGCCGGCAGAAACGAAAGGGATGGAACGTGAAACGGGCATGAAGAGAAAGAGAAAGAGAGAACACTTCTGCGGCTTAGTTTAAAGACAAATCAAAATAATTAAATACTAATATTAAAGATATTTTTTTTGCTAATACATTCTGTGTGTCATTTGTTCTCGGGAAATGGGGTAAAGAAATGTTTAAACAAAACACAAATAAAAAGTTAAGAAGAAGAAACACAAACAAATAGTAATTTAATTTAATTTAATCATTTAATTTTATCGTTTGAATGTTTTTCATGACCTCCTTAAAGTATGCAATACTTTATTGTATATTACAGATGATAGCGCAGGGTAAGCAGTGCTCCACTGCTTGCAATGGCTTTGCAATAACGAACAGCCCCGAAAGTATGCAACGTTTTGTGCGTATTCCTGTTGAAAATACTTACAGCACAGGCCTGCACTGCTTTACCATACCTTGTGTCAGTGCTGCCAAATTGTAAAAGCCAAGCAAGCAGTTTTTTAATAGGGGAAGCTACGCAAAACGAGCAAAATAAAATATTAATTTTATTTATTTATTAAAATTATTATTATTAATATTAATTTTATTTTAATAAAAAAAGTATAATTTTACAAGAGTTAAATTGCGCTTTCTTGAAAAATATTAGCATAAAATGAAGTTCTGAAGCTTAGAAACTTATAAAAAATAATTTAAAAGCATAGGAAAAGAGATTAAGTAATATAAACTGCATTTATTTAAATTAATAAGCAATTATTAGTTTAGTAAATTAACTAAAGAATTAGCACATTACTCTTTTTTTTTAAACTTCTAGCTATTGCGAAACGTGTGTGTGATTGGGGTATCTAGCCTGCCCTTGCCCTGGGTGTTCGATAATATAATAATACATAATAATGAAAATGCGTCGATGCCATTAATAATAAAAATTATGGGGCGTTTACAAGAGGTTGTCATGACAGTCGGCTGACATTTATGCAATTTTATGTGCGCGAAGGCATCGGACTGGGATGAGGATGAGGACGAGGACGAGGACGAGGAGTGTCGAGAACTGTCGTCTAACCCACCCCACGGGTGGCTGGCTGGTCGGCAATGCCAATGACAAGTCTATCAATTTTTCACACACTTATGACACGACAGCGAAAGGCTGCAAAAGGAGCAAAAAGATGAAAGTCGAAAGGAGGATGGAGGATGGAGACGGCCAGGACGGAGACGATGAGGAGCGATTAAAATGCAACCCGGTCATATGCCCAGCCCAAAGGGGTGTCGTGAGTGAAGGCCAGAGGGAGAGGGAGAGGGAGAGGGAGAGGGAAACCCAACCCAAAGTGAAAATCGAAAGATTGAGGCATGCAAAATGTTGTCAGCTTCACTGCACAATTTTCGCGCATATCGAATCGGGTAATTTCGATAATTTACGAAACTTAAGCGTCCGCCATGAATTGCAATATCTTAAATAACGAATTTTGTGAGCCGTATGCAATTTCGCCTCCTTTTTTTTTCATCTTCTTTGTTTTTTAAGGCACGACTGACTGATTGAGACAGGCCAGGGAGACAGGCTGGGAGAGATGCCGCGATAAGGGGTACCCTTCCGCGTTGTTCACTTTGCTCTTTGGTCCTATCGCGAAGGATATCTGTGAGATCAGTGCGATCGGAAAGGGAACTGAAATTGAAACTAAAAGTTCAAGTACCGCAAGCTGCGGGCTACTACCCAGATTAGTATTAGGATATATCTTGCAGATCTTGACAAAAAAAAAAAAACTTGCGAAAGTTCAGCAAAGAAATGAAATTAAAATATTGTTGTTGGGTACAAGCTGCGCCATGATACCTTTTCGGGTTTCTACCTAAATATCTAAGCAAGACTTCTTAAGGATGTGTGACTAGTTAAGATCTCTCACACTCAGCAGATCGGACATGTTTCGTTTGACAGTTACAAGATGATGTCGGTGTCATCCCGTTCCGAAAACTGTCGCGTCATGTTCGACCAAAACACATACACGTACCATATATGGGACAGACCCAGAAGCAGACAGAACGAGATCGGAAACGAGATCAGTTGCAATTGGCATACGGATGAGGAAGAGACTGGGACAGAGGGGACAGACAACATGTTGATTGTAATTGTGATTTACATGACAGCAACAAAAGAACGAAGAGAGAAAAAATGATATAGAAAATGTAGTGAAATCATTTCAATTACCTTATGTAGCAGCAGTCGGGGTTCTTTTTTTTTTTTTTTTTTTTTTTTCAAGTACTCCAAGTACGGCAAATCCGGGAATATTACGCACATGGACACATGTCAATCAAAAAAGGAAATTAACACGTCATCATTTGCCCAGAGTCCAGGATGCGAGTATTCTTGGGTTGGGAAAAAAACTATGATTAGCTTGGGGCGTTGCCGGGTGGAATGAGTTTTTTCCCCCTCCCCACCTTTTCTGCTGCTGGCGGTGGTGGATAAGGCTTTAATGCATTAATCGCTAATGTTTTCTTTTTTTTTTGTTTTTCAAAATTTTCCCAAATTTTCGCGCTCTCACTCTCTCTCTCTCTCTTTCCTGTGCGATTATTGCGGTTGATTGCATTTTACAGCGCGTGATTTTTGCATGACATGGGGCAGGGGCAGGGGGGGTGGGTGGGTAGGGTGGCCCAACTAATGGGATTACGTAATATCATTAATCAGCCAAGTGAAATTGCAACAAGGGGCAACAACGCAACGCAACGCGACGCATCTGACAGGCATGTCGCGATCGTATGCGATGGCACCCACGTTGCCTGCATGCGACACGCGCTGCATGTGTCGCTATCTGTAATTACGTAATTACCCAGACCTGCTATAGAGTATCTGCAGTAACTATGCACATACATATGTACATACATATATAGCCAGCCGTAGCTTGTGTCGTATCTCGGGCAGCATGTTATGCGATCCCCGTGCCATATCGCACTAATTGCATTAAATTGTCCTACACGCTCCTCGATCGAGTGTCCAGCTGACGCTTCCACTACCTCCCTCCCTCTCTCTCTCCCTCCCTCTCTCGCTCTCTCTTCCTCTCGCCCTCGGTTATCGGTTAGTGGCACAGTTTAAGTTATTTAGTTGCGTCTACTTTGTCGATTGATAAACAATTTAATTGAAGCACCCTCAAGCACCCTCTAGCACTACCCTATCCTAGCCTAACCTACCCACCATGCTGCCCGCTCTATTATCTGTCCCTTGTACACGGTAATTTCTTCATTTCCACATGCAGCAGGTCACGTGTTCGAACGATCGATAGATACTACTAATATACGTAATGCTCTAGCAATCATATCGCTGGTGTCTAATTAAGTGAAACTTGCAGGAATGGGTTTTTTCGAGCATATATTTTCAGCAGGATCATAAAGTTTTTGTAAGCTAGACGCTAGTACATATATCTTGAATGTATCAATGATTTCAATGATTGTTTAATATTCTCATAGATCACAGATCATAATTTTTCTCAAGAGTGTAGAACGTTCTCACTGCTCTACATGGTTTTCTTCTATCGATCGTTGGGATCTACAACGAGTTGGATGTAGATTGGTCATTATATGTATATTAAATTCAAATTATGTAGTATCTCTCTAGGGATGCAAACGAATAAAGTAATTAGCCCTGACATGCGAAACATCCTAGTGCACTTTCTCCTGCCCTCCCCATGCCACTTTCTCCCGCTCTCTCTTCGCTCTCTCTCTCTCTCTCTCTCTCTGTCCATCGATATGGAAATGATGTTCTTGCGCTTGATTGACAACTGATCTTTTTTTTCTTTCTAGATGATGATCCTATGATCCCTTTGTTTGCGCGCAAACACTCATAAATGATGTTTCATGTCTCGGGACATCGGGAAAGAAAAAAAAAAAATGAACGAACCGTTTCCCACGTAGGAGAGAAGAAAAAAAAAATGACGAGCCCAGAGTGATGGAGGAGAGAAAGAAATGTTGCTACAACCATAGCTAACAAGCCTGTAATTACTCGACAGAAGATTGTTGCCATGTAACACCTTAATGGACCGTCAAGCCTCTGACTCTCTGACTGTGACTGCGATTGTAACCCCTCACAGAAAATTTGCATAAAAAAAAAAACCGAAAAGAAAAAAAATACAGGAACTACATGTGTAGCTCTCTCTACCTTCGCTACCTTCGCTACCTTCCTCCCTCTCTCTCTCTCTCTCTTCCTCTGTCTCCCTGTCTGTTTTGACATGAGACATGAAAATATTTGTCAGCGTGGCGAAAAAGGATTAGGCAGGACCTTATGCTGCAATCATATTTCATGCTCTGCAGGATAATACGAAATTAGCATAGGTTTTTTGTTTTCTTTTTCGTTGCGATCAATTTTTGGATTTTGCTTTCTCCGATTTATATGCAATATGGCGTCGTTGTCGATCCATCTTTCCATCGTGGGCTTGGCAATATTTTGACACAAGAACGGCTTAATTATTATACGTATTTTGGGAACCCTTTCTGCGGGCAAAGCGAAAGAAAGCAAATCTCGGCTAAGTCGCTTAAGCGCAGAGTCTAAGAGAAGAAGGAGGATGAGGATGAGGAATAGGAAGCGAAAGGTAGGAGGGGCCAAAGGCGAGGGTTAAACACCTTGGGACAGCTGTAGGTATGCCCTGTGCAGGACCTTATCGACATGCCGCATCGCACTCAATGCTCAACTAAATGCGGCAATTAACTTGAAGACGAACCCAGCCCGCCCCAGCACACCAAGACGTGCGAGGCAACGATGCGTGATCAGCGTAGTGTAGTGTAGTGCAGTGCAGTGTTGTTTTATGTTGTGTTGTGTAGTGAGTGTAGTCAGCGACAGCCTCTAAGTAGTTGCACTTCCGACAATTAACCCCCCTCCACTCCACTCCACTCCCCCCACGCCGCAGCACATCCTTGTGGGAGTTGCTAGCCGGGTTGCGTGTGTAATGATTGCGGTTACGTCTTGGCGACTTTCTCAGGGTCATAGCTGGCTGACCAGGAGCAGCGATGCTTCCTCGGCTTCCGTCACTCTAAACATAATTGTCTTCACCCAGAGTGTCCCTGTGTGTGCCAGTGTGTCCCTGTGCGTCTCTCTGTGTGCCCCTGTGTGCTTGAGTCGCCCTGTGCATGTGTGTGTGTGTGAGAGTCTTAAGCCGGTCAAGCCATGCATGTTGCATGCAAAAAGATGCAACAAACGAGAGCAGCTCCAGCTTAAGGTAAAAGGATAATAGCCGCAACGCTTACTCCCCCCTACCCTCTACCCTCTAGCCTCTACCTCGGCTTTAATCTTCTCTTGGCGCAGCTGCCCGTCGGCTCGGACCCAAGGGAAGTACCCATGCATAGGGTACTGTCGCACTACTCTGCTCTAATTTAGTCGCCGCATTTCGGCACATTTCGCAACAGAGAAGAAAATTGGCTCGTCTTTGCCCCTCACGAGTGCCCTACCCCGCTCGACTCGGCTCGGCTCGGCTCGATCTATTGTTCCACTCTCCCGCTCTGATCCTATTCGATTCATCCGACAACTGGACGAATGTCCGGCCGGCTGGCTGGCTGGCTGGCTGACCGGCACTTTCACGCTGCTCAGCGTGGAACGTGCGAGATTGAGAGCAGCCTAATAAATCTGCTCGAGCATCGGCTACGCATCAACAACAATGACAGGCCCCTTTGTCCAGTTCGAGAGCGCATCTCGTCTCGTCTCGCCTTGTCTCGCCTTGTCTCACTCTCCCGTTGTCCTTGTCGCACTGCGTGCAGCGGGCTATGCAAAGCAGGCGCCACCTTTGGCTCTCGCGCTGCGGGGCAATTAAGGTTACTTGTGGTCGCGCTCAGGTGACAAGCAGCGGTAGCAGTCGATCAAAGCAGCTCCGCGACAGTATCGCCGTTGCCTTTGATGTTGCTCTCTATGTGTGGGATCTTTAACCGATCTTCAACTGCATTGATTTTGAACCATGATATAGGGTTTCCTTCAATATTATGATTGTAGGAAAAGAGGGATCCCTCTGAGCTGAGTGATGTCTCTTGACGGGGGAGCTCTCTGAGCTGAGGGAGCTCTCTGAGCTGAGGGATCTCTCTGAGTTGAGGGATCTCTCTGATATGAGGGATCTCTCTGAGCTAAGGGATCTCTCAAGTCTAAATTATCCTTTTATTCTGAGGGCTCTCTCTTAAGTGAGGGATCTCTCTAAGCTGAGGGATCTCTGATCTGAGGGATCCCTCTCCGGTCTGATGGAACCCTCTGGTCTGAGGGATCTCTCTAGTCTGAGGGATCCCTCTGGTCTGAGGAATGTCCTTGAGCTGAGGGTTTACTCCATTCTGAGGGATCCCATTGATCTAAGGAGCTCTCTGATGTGAAGGACCTCAATGAGCTGAGGAATCCCTCTGATCTTAACGAACCTCTCTGATCTAAGCCTCCGATCTGAGGGATCTCTCATCACTCTCCTAATCAGAATCAACAGGAAAGTCGAACTAGCTTGAATATTGATAGATATTTCAGGAACACAGTATCAGTTTAGGGTTACCTAGTAACCCTATCAACTACGAAGTATGAGAACTACTTTTTGCTACTTTTTTTTGGGGGGGGATCATCGCATATGGAGAGATCAAAGTTCCTGTCGCTCGTCGAGTGGAAGAAATTCGGGTACGTCCACTCCCAGCAATTAGACTGGGTTGGGTCGGGGCTTAGTCAAGTACAAGTAGAAGTCCTGAGAGAGCAGGAAGGAGGACGTTTTTTACACATGTTTCAAGGGGCTCGCTGAGATGGGATGGCCCCGGCCGGATGAGCCAATCCGAGTGCAAAAATGTGTCGCACATAAATTTTAATTAACTTTATTTTTAATTGTTGCAAATTTATGGCAGGGGCAGGCAGCGACAACATACGCAAGCAGAGGGATAGACACAGAGAGAGAGAGGGAGAGAGAAAGAGAGAGTGAGGGAGAGAGAGTGAAACGAAGTCGAGCAGAAGAAGATTGCGAACTTCTTTTTGCGCCTTGTGGGCAGAGCAGCAATGACAAACGTACAAATAGAAACATAGGCAGGCAGAGAGAGAGAGAGGGAGAGAGAGAGGGAGAGAGAGAGGGAGAGAGAGAGGGAGAGAGAGAGAGTAGAGGTTGCATGCTCGCTGAGGAGTTGGGTAGGAAGGATTTCTCCCCCCCTCTCTTCGCTGCGTTTATCAATTGTTCGAGAAACCCAACAATTTTGCTCTAAATTATTTGCCATAATTTCTGTCTCGTCCGCGTGTCTCTCCTACCTACCCCCTCCCCCCTCTCTACTCACTCTTCCCTCCTCTGCTTGTGCAATTTTAGCTGGCTTTACCCCTGCGGCCGCAGAGCAGCGCAGCGCAGCGCATCCTTTGCTTCCTTTCGGCTTTGTTGTAATTTACTTCCTCTTGTTGGGCGCCTCGAGATGAGCGTCTTGTCTTGTCTGCTCTGCTCTCCCGCCGCGAGTGTGTGTGCGAGCGTGTGTGTGTGTGTGTGTGCTCTTCATTACGCTCTCCATTGTTTTGCGCTGTCTGCCTGGCGCATCCTTCGCATCCTTCTGCTTCTTCTTCTGCTGCCATCGCCGACGACTGCTGCAATTTTTTTTTCTTTTTTTGGCATGTTCTCTGTTCCAGTTTTGCAGTTAGCTGTCCTTGCTATTTCAGGGTCACCCAAGCGCCCCTCTCCACCTCCTTCCCTCCTTGGTCGCAGCGCATCGCAACTCATCCCATCCCATTCCATCCCATCCTCTTCTGTTGCATTTGTTCGAAATTCTCTCGTATTTGACAGTTGACAGTTGCTCGACTTTTGAGCATTAAAGTTATGAGCATAAACATGACATTCACCCGTCGCGTCGGGTCTCATCCTTTTGCCTTCTGCCTCTTCTATCTCTGCTCCTTCGGCTCCCTTCGATCGTTCCTTCGTTCCTCCGATTCCGATTCCAGCCAACACTTAAGGGCCACTCTAGTGTGCCTCTTGATTCTCCGTGCCTCCGTTCTCTGTAGGCGTTTGCCATAGATACCCATAGAGAATATCATATCTCATTTACGCAGTGATCCCAATCAGGTTGAGAACTTATGAGGATCATATACTTACTTGATCAGTGGCAGTGTTAATGAGCGTACCTTCTTATGTATTCACAGCTTTTCCAAATGCAAACCCTATAAAAATTCCCAAGCTGGGATGTTTTTTTATAATTTAAGCAAAAAATAGTTGTAATATATATTGATAAATCCATTTCATTTTTGTTCATCTAGTATATATATTAATAGTACATGCATACAAAATATTTTAATCTTTGAGCTTATTGAAAACGATGCATAATTTATATTAATTAAATTTAAAACGTATTAAAAACGCATTTTTCCTACAAATTAATCTGTTTGCCGCCCAGCCAAGGGTTAATAAACACCGTCCGGCATTGGGTTAATGAAGTTCCAGTTGTGTTTACATGCATTTAATTCGCACACATTTACATGCATGTGTGTCTGTGTTGTCATTTGGGTTCCCACTCGTACGTATGTGTTGTTACACTTATGCAAAACGCAAACAAAGCCGCGCGACAAACATTTGATACACTTTTCCCTTTCGTTTGGTCCCACTGTAACAAATCAAATATCGATAAATTTCGCAGACAATGCGAAACAAACGCATTAATCAAAATCAAACAACAACGCATACGAAAAAAAGAAAAAGGGCTGCGCTGTATGCAAAGAGCTCTCTCTCTCTCTCTCCCGTTCTCTCTGTCTCTCTGGAGCGCGCGCTCTCAGCTCTTTGTTGGCTGAGAGCAAACTGAGTGGCAATCCGAGGTTTTTCAATTTGCAAATCCGCATAAGAGTGTCAAAAAAAGAAAAAACGCAATCGCAGCAACACTAGAGAGAGGGGGGAGAGCGGGAGAGGCGCAAAGTTTATGCGCCAAAGTGGCGGGGCATTAGGTACAGGCCATTGAGCATGCAAATCATGCGCGCTAGGGAAGGGGGGAGGAAACAGTGTGCAATGCAAAACGGTGCCGAAGCCGAGTTGAGTGCGAGAGAGAGATGAGTGAAAGTCAAGTGGCTCTTTGTGACGCTCTCTACGTGCTCAACTGATGGACGACGTGTCGTCCTGAGAGGCGAGAGAGTTTATGGTGAGAGGGAGGGGGGCAATTTGCATAGCGATCGGCCATCGGACACAGCTGTTTGTGTGTGTGTGTGTGTGTGTGTGTGTGCGCGCGCTCTCGTTTTCGTGTTCGTTTTCGGGTTTTGTGTGCCTCGTCCTCAGCTCGTTAATTAAGCGTTAAATCGTCTCGAGACTCGAGCGCGCACACAAAAAAAAAGAAAAAACTGTAGAAAACAGAATGTAAATTGATTTTGAGTGGTTTAATGTGTGTGTGTTTTTTCACATAAACCGCAGAAAATGTGCGGCTTATGTTAATTTTCAAGCAAGACAATTCGAAGACAGGACACGCCCAGAAGAAAAGATGCTCGTTAAATCAAATTAATCAACAGAGAACCTTTCTTCAGGGCATACATACTTACCTGAAGATTAACTGATCGATGATGAATTTATTCCCAAAAAAAAAAACCAACAAAAAATGAGAGAAAAGAAAAAAAAACCTATTGGCTTCGGGGTTTTTGCGATTCGATGCAATTCGTTTGCCGTACTCCTTTAAAATCCCATTTAATCCTTTTGTGCGGCTATGTAAACACAGCATAAAACTCAACTCAACGAAACTGAACGAAACGAAGCGAAATCCTAAGAAAGGGCTGCCCTGCCTGGGTTACGAGAGAGAGAGAGAGAGAGAGGTGCATCGAAAACCAATATGCGAAACCCTTTTTTTTGCACAAAAAAAAAAGAAAGAAACAACAAGAAATTGCGAAACAAAGCGCAGCCAAAAAGAGTTGAAAAGTTGAGAAATATTTTCGGACAGGGAATTCTCAATTAAGCTACCCCCATGTCAGTGGGTAATTCTGCCCTATCCTGATCGTGTCGAAGAATGGCCGAAAAAAAGCAAACAAAAAAACGGCAACTTTCACCGCAGAAAAATGAAACAAAAGGAACGAGCGCAAAACAGATCGCGCGAAAGAAAGAAAGAAAGAGCGATGAAAACGTGTGAAATTTATGGAATTCTAACGAGCAATGGGTTAAGGTGGTAATCTTTCAACGGGCTAACGGGTTGGGCAAGGCAACCCTAGGGATTATGGGAGTACAGTTCAGTTAATTGATGACACCAGCCTGCTCTGCGATCCTAGATCAGTTGTAAATCAGATAAAAGACAGAGTCTAGCTCTGTGGGATGTGTCACAACACTCTGAGATTGATGCGCTTAGGAGGCGGAGCAGGAGGCGATCCTGGCGATTTAAGCTGGTGGACTAATCTAGCAGCTGAGCAGCTGAGATCAGCAAGATCAGCTCTATCGTTTGCCTGACCATATGTCGGGTGTGGGTGCTGGCAGCGGGGTAGACTATTAACGTACAGGATCAGCACCTACTCAACGTGCTTCTGTGGCATTTTCTTTTTTTTTTCAAATGTTTCCTGCGGAAGTTGCAACATTTTCAATTAAAATATCTTTTTATTTCTCTACCTCTCCACCTCCCTCGCTTCCCTCGATCAGTGTCTTTTTCAGTGGTCGCTAAAGAGCCGCAATTAATACTCTAATCGGGCAGGAAGTTGTACAAGTTGTTGGTCCTCGGCGAGACTGTGAGGGAGGGAGTGGTGTGTAGGCAGAGAGGGTAATTAACGTCGCCCTGGTCTGTTTTGTTGTTAGTGGCAAGTGTGAAAGCCTGTTGCAACAACGAACCACGGCCCTCGACCCTCTTATGTCACATTCAAATTGCACCGAGGGGCAGGGGCAGGGGCAGGGGAAGGAAACCAGCAGAAGCAACGACGACGGATCACTACATTTCCTTTGGGGGACTTAACTAAACGTGGCCCGATAGAGATCTCGACGGGTGTGTCACAATAGCCTGTGGGAAAGTTTCACATGAGCTGTAGACGAGCTGCAGTTGCTCCTCTAGATCTTTCCATAGCTCCAGCTTAGAGTCCATAACTAGCTTAGTCTCCAGCTTCTTGTCGAGCTGCTTCCTTAGCTGCATCTGTAGCTCGTTTCCTTACCTCCTCATCAGCTTTTTCTCTGGCTTTTTTTTAGCTTCTTTCTCAGCGTCTTCCTTCGCTACTTGTTTAGATCTGTTCCTAGGGGTTTCATAGCTGCTTCACTAACTTTATTTGCAGCTCTTATATCTACTACTTGATCCTTATTTAGTTCCTTCACTAGCTCCTTCTTTAGCTCCTTTCTTAGCTCCTTCTTTAGCTCCTTCCTTATCTCCTTCCTTAGCTCCTTCCGTAGCTCCTTCCTTAGCTTCTTTCTTAGCTCCTTTCTTAGCTCCTTCCTTAGCTCCTTCCTTGGCTCCTTCCTTGGCTTCTTCCCTAACTTCTGATTTAGCTCCTTCCAAAACTTCTTTCTTCGCTTTTTCCTTAGCATCTTCCCTAACTCTATCCTAAGCTCCTTCCTTAGCTTTTTCCTAAGCTTCTTCCTAGCTCCATCCTTAGCTTCTTCCTTAGCTCCTTCCTTAGCTCCTTCCCTAGCTCTTTCTCTAGCTCCTTCTCCATTCTTAGCCTTACTTAGATTCGGAGCACTCTCAAAGAGAGTCAAGGCAGAGAGCAAGAGCATAGGAGGGAGAGTGCGCGAGAGTGCGTTTGCGCATGGGGTGCAGGGTTTCAGGGTGCAGGGTGCCTGGTGCGGGGTGCGCTTGCGCAACAACTACCCCTAAGGCGGTTCGGCTCACTTCGGGTTCGGTTCGTCTCAGCTCGCCTTGTCGCGAGTATAAAACCCAGACCGGCTACCCCGGACCGATTCAGTTTGTCAGCGAACGCCGAGACGAGACACAGCGACTGAGCAAGCGAGTTAGACTCGACTGAGAGAGAGAGAGAGAGAGAGAGAGGAGAGCGGGCCAGTCCGAAACATAGCTCTACATTCATCCAATCCAATAGTAATCCCAGCAAACCCACAACTTTCCTAACGAAACTAGAAGAATCCCTAACAGCAAACATGCTCAAGTGGACCGCATCATCGCAGAGATTGCACGAACTGCCTGCAGCAGCAGCAGCAGCACCACCACCACAAGCACAGCAAGGACTGCGCGTGGCAAGACGAGCACGTCGGGAGCGACGTGCCACCATAGCCAACAAGGAGAATGTGCCGATCAGTGTGGGCTATACATCGACGCCTATGCCGCTTGCCAGGCTGCGCAATAGTCCGCTGGTGCTGGCACCGCTTAGCGATATCCGCAATGTGACTCCGGAGACAGTACGATCACCTCAGCCCCAGGTGCGTGTGGTGCAGAGCGTACGCTATGCGACGACATTGCCACGCTACGAGGAGGAGTATTCACCCAGTGCCCTAGGCACGTTGCCCTCGGGACAACATTTGGCACTACGTGGTCTACTGCCCCTCGATCCGTTCCTGGAGCAACCGCGTTACATTGGCGTGGCGCAGCAGTTAAAGAAGCGCAAGCTGGAAGCGGATTTCGTGGCCACCATGGAGGAACCAGTTGCAGCAGCACCAGCACCAGCAGCAGCTCCAGCAGCAGCGGCACCAACACCGTTAACCAAGAAGCCACTGCGTCCGGTGACACCACAACCATCAACAGCTATGGGCGACCAGACGCTGGACAGGCTCATCGATGCCATACTTGACTCCGCATGCAAAGCGGATGCGAGCAGCCGCAAGAAGCCGCGCAAATCCTTCAACCTGCGTCGTCGCACCCTGGTCAAGCAGCAGTTGGAGTCACAGTGTGTGGCGATGTTGTCGCCCTCGTATGCGGCTGGCGATGATCCTGCCAGCGATCTTAGCTTCGCCATGCTGCCTGCCCTGACGCCCGAGCCGGCATCCCCGCTCGTCCCATTGCCACAGAGCGTGCTGCGTCAGCTGCCTACACCGCCGCAATTGGATAATCAGCCAGGACACTCCGATACCTTCTGCCTGGCGACACCAGTGCGTCCTCTGAAGCGTTCTCGCCATGGAACGCAACCCAGACGCGGGGAACTCGAGGCGAAGCGAGGACGCGAGGGAGATTGTGCGATCGTTGAGTCGCCATTGAAGCGCTACAAGGTCGATTCCAGAAACTATTTCGAGGTGGGCCTGGCACTGCCATCCATTTATGTCTAAGTGGGAGTGGGAGAGAGAAAGAGAGAGGGAGAGGGAGAGAGAGGGAAAAGGGAAGAGCTAGCAAACGCTGACAAACGGGGGAAAACGCTTATCTATGACGCTTATTAGTTAGTAAAACTCTTAAATCACACACCCTGTAAATAATCTTCGAACTTAAGATCATTTTTTTTGCGCACTGCTGTTATGTAGTTTTTGTGTAACCATATTTTTTTCATAACTATATACTTATTTATTTATTTATTTATTATATTTATAAGAAACAACCATTTTTTTTTTTTGCATAATTTAAAGAATTTTTTTATAGACATATTATAATAAAACGCAGTAAAATCAAATATTTATGAAGACTATTATTCCGGAAACTTTGCAAGCAGTTTTCTGGCGAAATGAACTTTCTAGATTTTGAAGTTCGATATAGCAACATCTTAAAATACTTTTCTTTACAGTTTTCAAACCAATATAATATATATATATATAATGTATTTCTCTAA
Organism: Zaprionus kolodkinae; assembly: GCA_018901885.1. NCBI lineage: Eukaryota > Metazoa > Arthropoda > Insecta > Diptera > Drosophilidae > Zaprionus > Zaprionus kolodkinae. The sequence continues at coordinate 155,712 of JAEIFM010000040.1, read as the reverse complement.
TATATAATATATATTTCTAGAATGCAGCAACTCTTAATTGTTGTTGGGTATGAGAAACCTTTAGATAGCGTAAAAAAAAACTCGACAACGCATTGCTGAGTATCTTTCAGTCTATACTGTGTTTAGCCCTGTTGCCTTATTGATAAAGCCTTGCGTACAGGGTATACACGCACATTGTTTTGTTTTTCTACCGCCGCTGCTGCTGCTGCTGCTGTTGTGCCTCGTGCTGTGCTGCTTGACCAAGTGATTTGCTCTGCTTGTGCGGCACAAGGCAGCAGAGGGAGTGGGGGGGAAGAGTAGAGCAGCAGCAGGGTAGCAGGTAGTCAATACGCCCCCGTCGTGCGATGCTTGGGCAACAGCTGCGCAGAGAGACACGATCGGATCTCTCTCTCTCTCTCTCTCGTCATAGTTCGGCTCGACTCGGCTTGTCTCGTGTCATCTCATCGCGTCGACACTTGTTAACACTTTGACGCCCCCGAAGAGCGTGCGCTGCCTTTCCTTCGTCTTCTTCCTTTTTCGCACTGTAATTCGTTTTGAGTGCGGCTTCGGGTTGCAGCTAGACCCGCTTAATCCGCAGCAGCAGCAGCAGCACAGGTTACTCAACGGGAGAGAGAGAAAGAGAGAGAGAGAGAGAGCAGGAGAGGTACCTGTCAGCGGGTCGCACGCTGCTTGTGGGTTTGTCTCTAATTTGTGGCCCATTTGCCAGAGGCGGAGGCGAAGGCGCGTCAAGCGGACGTGCGCGTTAATTGAATTATTTTTATTATGTTTTGGTCGAGAGAGAGATGAAAAGAGAGGGGTAGGGGTAGAGCAGTTTCCCGCTAACACCAGTTACCGTTTCCCTCTCTCTCCCCCTCCATCTCCTTCTTCATCCGTGTTTGCCTGCAGGTTGCACTTGTCCACAGCCTCGCCAGCTGTGCTCACCCGCATCGTTAAACTAATTTTCTAATGTCGCTGACGCGGATGGCCACACCTCCCAATCCCCGACCTCCTTCCTAACTCCTTCATACCATCATCCTACCTCGTTCTTTCGTGCTTCGTTCGGGTGGCTGCAGGTAGCAGGTAGCACGTTGTCTTTAACCCTTTGAAGGCATTTACATTTCTCAACAGTCGGCGTATTTCCGCTTCCCTACCCCTCATTCCACTATACCCCCCGCTACACATCTTCGTCTCGTCTTGTCTTAGCGTGTCTTGTCTCATGTCACCTCTCTAATCGATAAAATTATTTATTAATTTCCTCAACGCATGCAATAAACAACAACAACAACAACAACAATGGGGCGTGGTCGCAGCTGACGGTGCGTTAAGCATGACGTTCCATTCCCATTTTCCACTCTTTAATCACGTATCCGAGTACCCACACATAATGCCTCAACTGTACCATACAATTACAGCAGCTAATAGAGCAAGAAAATACTTTACAAGCGAAGATTTACGCCGATTTGCGCCAACATAGGTATGTTAAATTTAATTTTCTCGATTAATGGAGGTGTTAGTGGGCGTGGTTCGAATCTAAAACACACTTTAGGCTTCCAGTTATATTATTACAAGATTTGATAGCTCTAGCACGTCTAATCTCGATTGCGATTTGGTAATGGTCCCCCCTGTGATATTTTCAGAAATTTTTTTTCTTAAAAATTTAAAATCGCCTGCTTTTACGTTTAATCGATTGCGGAGGTCAAAATAAGTATAAAACAAGTGTTTAAAGTTGATTTAGAGGATACTTAATTTTTGGCCAAAAATCATGTCAAAGTCGACTAAAAATTTGACTTGTAAGACCCTTGACAAGACCAGAATCCTCACTTTCCTCATTTCATAACTTTCTTAAAAATCAAACGATTTTCTTCGGGTAAAGCATTTTATTCATGGTTTTAGTTCTAGAATAGAACGTCCTTATAGTTTTTGCAATTAAAAGAATTCAACAAAATTTTGAATTTTTGTGATTTTGGTAATGGTCCCCCCTGTGATATTTTCAGAAATTTTTTTTCTTAAAAATTTAAAATTGTCTGCTTTTACTTTATTTTGATTGCGGAGGTCAAAATAAGTATAAAACAAGTGTTTAAAATTGTTTTAGAGTATACTTAATTTTTGGCCAAAAATCATGTCAAAGTCGACTAAAAATTTGACATGTAAGACCCTTGACAGGACCAGAATCCTCACTTTCCTCATTTCATAACTTTCTTAAAAATCAAACGATTTTCTTCGGGTAAAGCATTTTATTCATGGTTTTAGTTATAGAATAGATTCGCTTAATAGTTTTTGCAATTTGAATAATTCAACATAATTTTGAATTTTTGTGATTTTGGTAATGGTCCCCCCTGTGATATTTTCAAAAAATTTTTTTCTTAAAAATTTTAAATCGCCAGCTTTTAAGTTTAATCGCTTGCGGAGCTCAAAATTAGTATAAAACAAGTGTTTAAAATTGTTTTAGAGTATACTTAATTTTTGGCCAAAAATCATGTCAAAGTCGACTAAAAATTTTACATGTAAGACCCCTGACAAGACCTGAATCCTCACTTTCCTCATTTCATAACTTTCTTAATAATCAAACGATTTTCTTCGGGTAAAGTATTTTATTCATGGTTTGGTTCTGACAGATCTCACCTTTAGTCAGAGAGAGAGAGATGGAGAGAGAGAGAGAGATCTCAAGGACAGAAAGTCTTATTATGCAGTTAATCAACAGCTGGCCGCAAAGGAAGTGGCATCGGGAAGTGGATGTGGCAGCCAGGCAACCGCACAAGCCTCGAGGCAGGAGCAGCGATTTGGCAGATGCCAAAATTCGCGATATTCGCGATCTTCCTGCACACACACACACACACACACACACCTTTCGGCATTGACAAACAGCCCGAGGGGGGGAAGAAAGGTGGAACTGTGTTTGCCTTCTTACCTCGTTCTCTTTTCGCCTTTATTCGCGTTGCCTTTCGCCTTTTGCAGAATTTGCACTAATTTCAGCCGCAGGCGCTGAACTTTCGCTGCGACTGCGACTGCCAGCTGAGTCGGCTCCCTCCCTGCCTTTCTCTCTTTCTCCCCCTCTTTCGCTCTCATGCTCCGCATCCTGTCTTAGGCCTAAGCCGGCTTAGAGCATCCTGGCCAGCAGCAGCAGCAGCAGCAGCAGCGTGGTCTGTCAGCGAGTTTGTCGTAATAATTGTCGAATGTTTATGCAAACAAAGCGAGCGGAGAATGCAAATCCGTCGGCTCAGGCGCCGCGTGTGGCACGCTGCCAAATGTGGCAACCACACAGCGACGTGCAACGGCCATAAAAAACACACAGAGTGCCCTAGAGAGAGAGAGCGAGAGGGAGAGGAAGAGAGACAAAGAGAAAGTAACTATGTATTCATATTCAAATCCCCCGCAACGCAGCATCGCTGAAATGACTGTATGATAGACATCAGGCTGCTCGAAGTGGCCATACCCTGTACAGACAGTACATATACTATATAGCAGGGGAATATAGAAATATCTAGATAAGATCTAGATGAAATATGGAAAGATATCTAGAGATGTAATATATATGCACATATGCTTTAAGATGTATAGAGAACACAGAGAGAAGCAATAAAAATATTTATATATAAGAAAAACATAATTAAGATAGAAAGAAAAAAAGATTGATATCTACAAAAGAAAACATAAATAGATAGATAGATAGAAAACATATGAAAATTAATCTAAGTAAGTAGATAGATGTAATTGAAATATATATGTTTGATAAATAATTAGAATTATATATTATTGATGAATATTATATATAACAACAATATCTGGAATATTTTCGATATTTAAGAGATATGTACATTTTTATTGAGTTTACTTTCAGCACTACCGCTGCGCCCCGTTTTACAGGGTATGCACGTGATGGATATGCGGCAAGGGTTGCAGCAGACAGCAGGAGCATCATCATCGGCGTAATTATAATTCATTTTCATTTTCATTTTAATTTCCATTCGCATTTTCCTGCCTGTGTCAAGAAATCTGTTAATGATAAACAAATTTTCCAGGGTTCCAAAAAAAAAGGGTTGCAGGGCTGTCGGCGTCGCTGTCGCTGTCGCTGCATTGGGCAACCGCTGCGCTGCCGCCGCCGGCGGCGATTTGCAAATTTCTGCACGTTCCTCTAATTAGCTTGGGCGAGCGTTGATTCCTCGTGCCACGTCGCTCTCCCTCTCCCCCCTCCCTCGCTTGATGACGTAGCCCACTTGGGAGTGGGTCGTATCAGCAGCAGAGGCATCGCTAGCGACAGCTGTCGGAGTCAAAGTGCAGCAGGATGAGGTTGTTGACGAGAGAGAGACAGAGAGAGAGAGAGAGAGAGGGAGAGGGGGAGAGTGGACAGTTGCTGAAGAGGTAGCAGTGGGTAGGGGGGGGGTAGGGGGCTGGACAGCATGCACGGATGACTCGACACTTTTGTTGCACAAACACACAGTTGGCCAGGGCTGGGCAGGGCAGCTCGACACGTGCCTGGCAGCTGTTGCCACACGTTGCTGCTGCTGCTGCTGCTGTTGCTGCCGCAGGACATGCTGCATGCGCCACCAAAAAGTCAAAGTCAATGCAAATTTTTTTTTGTTTTTGCGCAACTGCAACTGCAACAACAACAACAATTGCTGCTGCTGACGCTGCTGCTGTTGCTGTTGCAACAACACGCTGCTCGCCTGGGCTAATGATGTTGCAAGTTGCAGGCGCGGGGCTGGGCAAAGCTTTGCTTTGGGCAAGCAACCCCGTCAAGCCATGTAATATTACAACGCCAGACAGGGTTGTCGCCCCTTGCCGATCCTCATTCATATTCCATATTCATACTCACAGTCACATTCGCACTCGCATTCACATTTAGATTCAACAATGAGGCAGGAAAAACGCTTAGAAAGATGAAAAGCTGCGCGTGCGCGCTCGCACACACTCGTAGTAGACGCCAGACATACCCTGTAGTTATTTAAAAATTATTAAAAAATTTAAAAAAAAAAATTTATTAATAAAATTAATTGAATAATATCTAGCTGCTACATTGGATGTAACTCTAAGCGAACTGCAAACAATTTGAGCTTATATCAAGCAGTAGATTTCGAATATTTCAGTTATATTGATAGATATGAGCAAGAAGTAAATAAAACTCGTTGTGTTACGCATGTGATAAGACACCTAGAAAATGTAAGAATTCTAGCTTTAGGAATTACTGAGATTACAAGGTTTATAGAGATAGATATTAAACAAATTTGCGTAAAAAAGGAAATGAAAGAATTTCTAAAGTTATACAGTGAGCAAGCACATACATAGCACATACCACCCTTTATCAGACCCAGCCGGAACAAGTTTTTGCAGGGTATCGAAACGGGATCGAGAAAAACGCTTCCGGGCGATTACACGCGTGCCATGTTCTCGAATTGGGTGAAAATTTACATTTTTTTTGTTGCCTTATGAAAAACAAATAGAAAAGGGGGAAAAGCGCATAGCAAGAGAGGGAGAGCGCATGAGAGAGACAGAGATAGAGAGCGAGGGAGAGCGCGTGAGTGTTTGTTGTTGCTGCGCAGTGAAGTGGACAAGCGGAGCAGTGGCGCAGCTTAAACGTTTCCTAAATCGACTGACATTCGCCTGTCACTTTGTCATTTCAACGACACTCTCTCTCGCTCTCTTTATCGCTTTCTCTCTCTCTCTCTCTCGCTCAGTCTATGGCCTGCTGCGTTCGCCTGCCCTTTTTCCCTTTTTTAACGGCCACGCGACTCGCGCTCTGATTGACATGATTCGCACTTGACTTGCTGCGCCGCGTATTAAGTGAGCAGCCGCCGCCCGACGAGAGAGTCGCGATGCGGTGCCGCGCCGCGTCGAGCAACGCCCCTGCGCCTGCGCCAGCGTCGGCGTTAATCGCCTAATGAAGCCAAAACGTTTTGCTCTCTTGCGCCGCCGCCGTCGCAGCACACAATCGCTGCACAGTGGGCAACAGCGCGAGTTTCGCATCTTGTCTAGAGTCAGGTTTCAAGTTTCTGTGAAAAGTGATTATAATTTAGTTGGAATTATTATTATTTTTTTTTTAACAAATTAAATTTAAAACTAAATTCTAAACTTATTGTATGCCTTTTGAGCGCTAGCTACAGAGGCCTTCGACTCAGTTGAAATTATTATTAATACAGTAGTATGATATTAATTAATTGTTAATAAGTTTTCGTTTTAATATAACTTATGCACCTCTTTTATGTTATTGTTATTTTAGATAAGCTTAGCAAACACATTTAAAAATCATGATTTTTATTGTGCTATTGTTATATACAAATTATTTAAAAATAATATAAGTTTAATTAATTAAAATAAAAATCGACTGTATTTGTTTCGATTTTATTTATTAATTAATTTCTTTTAGCTATTTGCTGCTATGCCCACAGTATGCACATATTTTATAAACGCGTCTAAACAGCGCCAGCCCATCCCACTGTGCACAGCACAGTCAGGCCCACTCGATGGGCCGCGCCTGCGCCTGCCTCTGCCTCTGCTCGGGCGTCTGCGCACCAAGGTACACAGGGTACACGCGGTACACGGTGTACAAGGTACACGGGGTAAGTTAACGCAACTAGCGAGAGACAGGCAGCAGGGCGGAAGGGTAGGAGGGGGAAATGCTGATTTCTATCTGATGGGCAAACAAAAACCGCAGTGGGTGCTCGAGCCAGCGAGCGAATGTGCGAGTGAGAGAGAGAGGGGCGGCAGTGTGACCCACCCCGGGGCAGGGATTTGTATTGGGCTCGTTTCGGCTCAGCTTCGGCAGCACTTAACACTCTCATTCGCGCTCGCTCTCTTTCGTATTTACATGCGACTCGTGCAATGTCATTGCCAAAACAATGCGAACAGCCGCCGTCGCCGCCGTTGCCGCCGTTGCCGCCGTTGCCGTTGCTGTCGTTTATGCTAATTTATGCGCTATTAAAAGCGGCGCGGGGCACTTAACTCGTTGTTGCCCGTGAACGCTTTGGGCTAATTTCCAGGGCATCGGCTTCAGTTACATTATTTATTTTCTTTTTTTTTTTTATTTGGTTTCTCGCTTTTTTTTTCAATGCTTTCTGTAATTGCCTGCACGTGATGCGAGCGCTTTGAAAAGGATCTGCGCGAGAGAGAAAACAACACGCGTTTTTGACGCGTTTTCTGCGCGGTTTTCAGCGTCGCGTGGGTCAGCTCGCTCGCACGCTCTCTCTGCTTGCACTCTCTATCTCTCATTCATTACTCTTTGATTTGTTAAAGCTGTCAACTGGCGGCCGCTAATGAGAGCCGCGCCGTGGCGAGTGTGAGAGAGCGTGCGTGCGTCTGAGAGAGAGTGCGAGAGAGAGTTCGTCCCGTTTGGCAACACTGTGACAAATTAAATGGCGCTCGCCTAATGAGCTCAATAGTCACTTAGTGCGAGAACTGACAAAAAAGTGCTGAAAAGCCGCACAAAACACACACACACGCACACTCTCACACAAAAGGCGCAACAAAAACGATTTTTCAACACACACGCATACGCACTCGCACACTCACACTCGCATCATTAAAAAGTGTCGAAAAAATGCTGCAGAAAAACGCGAAAAAAAAACAATTTATTTTAGTGAAAGAAAGAAAGAAAGAACGGAAAAAAGAAAGAAGAAAGGGAACCGCAAGGGAAAAACCCTTGCAAAATGTTGGCATTTTTATGCGCACTTTTGAGGGTTTGTTTTTGCCATTCTTTGTAAGACAAACAACATATAATATAAAAAAAAGGCAGTTCGGCGGTTTTTCCACAATTCCGCAATGATGAAAATGATGGCAAATGAAGCGCAGAGAGAGTGAGTGAGAGGTGGAGAGACGGAGAGGGGCTGCTGCTATAAGAAATATTACTTGACATAACTCAAGGCGAAGATCGAATCGGATCGGAGCGGAGCGGAGCAGCAGCAGCTGGCCCACTATTAACGTAGATAAATATCGTATATCATTTGCGAAACTTCTGCCTCATCGATCATCACGTTGATTTGCAGCAATTTACGTCAAAATTTTCACAAGATTATGCTGTTAATATACTGGGGAATGGTCTGGGTATTGTCTATTACAGACTCGTTTTTTAGTTAACTCCCTTGAGATGCTGCAGATCTTTTTTTTCTACAGCGACTGAAGTTTAGCAATGATGGATTAATCTTCTATTTGCGCTTTGCATGAGATAAAAAAAGATAAACTTTCTCAAGATAGAAAAATCTTTAAATGGAAAGAAAGTACAAATAATTTGACAAAAAATTAAGAAATTTATTAAAACTGTGAAAAAGCTTCGTGAAATAGTTTAAAATATGAGTAAACCCCCCAAATATGCTAAAACACTGGAAATTTTATTAAAATCAGAAATAACTCAATGTATTCTTGAATATATAGGAGAAAAGATCAAGAAATTCTCTATATCGAGATTTAGATTAATTAAAATCGTATTACGAGCTCAGCCAGAGCTGGCCGAACAAATTGCTGGCGATATTATCTCGTGTGTGCGCTGGTCAAGTACTACAAATTGTTTAGAGCTACGATGCGTCCGCCCCGTCGATTAGTACGAACTGGCGATCGGTTGATCTAAATACGATTGTTATTGTTGCTGTTGTGCCATAGATCATCTTTAGGTTTTTTTGTTCGTCCCGTTTCGGACAGCTGCTGTGGCAGCGGCTAATTGCAACGAGAGGGAGGGCGGTGGGTACGGGGCAGGAATGTGGGCCGGGGGCAACGCCTACGGATTGATTGCGGCGCTTGTGTTACGTCGCTTATCTAAAACGTTCGACTTGTTCGCGTTACAGTTTGCCCACTGTGCGTGTGCCTGTATACGCTTGCGCGCGCGTGTGTGTGTGTGTGTGAGGGCATTCAACAAAACAAACGCCGACGCGGCGGCCAGTGGCACGTGGGTTCTGGGTAGGTGCAACATGGTACGTGGAACGTGGCATGCTGGTCGAGTGACCGCAACAATGGACGCGTTTAATTACAGTTATTGTCGCACCCTTCGCCCTCATTTGCATTTGCATTTGCAGAGGGCCGCCGCCAGTACAGTCCAGCTTACGGCATGCCACACCGCATATGCCACGTGAAAACTTGAGGCATATATCTACATATATAGTACAGTAAATTAGCATAACAGTTGAAGGCGCTGCCATTGCGACAATTGCAACGTTTTCCTTTTCGGCTTTTCATTTGCGCTGCGCGTCTTCCAGAAAAGCAGCGAGCAATGAAATTTATGTAAATTAAATTAAAACTTCAACAAGGCGGAACCACTGTGCAGCAACATATGGCTAGAATAGACAGACTCCTCCGAGCTGCCTTTGGACAATTGCGTATGAGTTACAGCCACATAAATTTCCAACAATCGTCGTTTGTCAGCGCCTTGGCCAGAACGAACCCTTCCCTTCCCCTTCCCCTTCCCCCTTCCGCCGCTCACTTGAGATAAAGATCGCGACTGCACAGACGATCTACACACCGAAGTAACCAGCCAACTGACACACCTTCTTCAGCTGACTTTGGGTTACAATCGAGTTACTCGGGAACTAGTTAAGTTCTTTGGGAACTGATAACATACATGGTAATATGTAGCACCTTTGGAGAAAACTATAACTATTATATATGGTCTAAAAGGGAATGCATTATGTTTTCCAACTCTCAGAGTAGTTTAAGATTGTTTTCTAAATTCTTTTAAATTCAACTTATGGAATATAGAATTTTTTACGATTTGAAAAAGGGTTCTAAAAAACGTTTGCTTTATAAAAATATGTTTCTGAACGAGATCAGAGTAGTAAAATTATGATTCTAGCTAGATACCTAGTGTTTCCTTGTGAAATATTGATTTTAACAAGGTTTTAACATGGATGCTCTTAAGTCTTATCAATAATTAACAAATGAATATATTTAGCAAGGGATAAATAGGGTATGAAGCTTTAAAAAATATTCATATAAGATCTCGAATAATAATATAACAAAATCGCATGTTATGTACGTGTAATTTAATCTAAGGTTCCTTAAGGCTTCTTCTCAATTTGCATAAGCCTCATCTTCGCCTGCAAATCCCTCATCAATTTTGAACAATATCTTCATGGTATATTGTATCTAGTACGTAATTTGCTAAGCTATAATCCCAGAGCATGATCATGAATATGTTTCAAAAAGTATGGTAATCTGATCGATCCTTGTTTTCTGGATCGTAAACATCACACAGCGTCACCCACGAGACAAATTCTCAACTCTTTCACGCCACGATGCGATCGATACTTGAGATATGTATGGCATGTAGTTAGGTAGGTAGGAAGAGACACACGATTGGGAGAGAGAGAGAGAGAGAGAGTGGGAAGAGGGGATGAGACTAGACTAGTCTATGTCAATGGGGATTGACATTTATGAGGCATAAATTTCGTTTACTTTCTGCTTTCACCGTCGCATCGGCTGGTTCGGGCCAATTAAGTGCAACGAATCGAGTCCTGGGACCGGGATTCGTCATACCACATACTACATATAGTAGTTTGCGAAAAAATTTAAATACATATCATCTGATCATCTGGCAACAGGGGTGGCTGCTCTGCTCTACCGGCCGTCTGGCCGTCTGCCCCTGAGTGTCATCAAAACAATGTTTGCCAGTTAGTTTATGAGGCTGCTGCGGCTCATCGTTCTCATCTCATTGCAATTTCCCATTTCCCATTTCCCTTTTTGCATTTTGCATTTTCCTTTCGCATTTCCCCCCTGGTTTGCATATATGCACATACCTTGGCCATGCCATGGGTTTTGTCCAATTTCACATTAATTTCTTTTCAATGCGTTTGCATGCCAATCAATATCATAAAGAGAATATTATATATAGGGTATATGGAAGGTAGTACGTATGCTGCCTTCGTACTGGAATTGACCGCGTCGAAATGTCCCGCAGAATTGTGTAGAAAGTCGTAAAAAATACTGTATTCTCTGTATATGGAGTGACTTCTTCTTCCCTGTGTGTGTTTGTTTTTTATTTGTTTTGGGGGTCATAAAAAAACCAACAAACTTCATTTTTTCTTGGTCAAGCGCAACGACAGGGGGTCGAAGTTGAGTCGAGGGGGTCGTCGTTTAGGCAAATATACTGAGAATTAATAATAAGCTGAATTGAATGAGATCTGATCTGAGACCTTGCTGATCGCATCAGCGGGGTAGCTCATTCTCTTCTGGACTAATAATAACTAATCAAGAAACTTGCCCATCCCCTACGATCGGACTTAGAAGCTTTGTATATGATTTGAATGCGGAATGATCTACGCAACGCTAAAGATCGCTGCAAAAAAATGTTCCCCTTGATGGATCACTATATAGTTTCCACTTTCCACTGTAACCTTTTTTGAATGAGTTGATCGACAAAGATCTTAAGATGTTTACTCTTTACTCAGCATAATGAGATGATCTGCAGCTTATAAAGAGATAATATCTGAAAGGAATCATGGTATAGAGTATCCATACTGAGCCAGGGAAGCCACAACAATGCCTCTTCTACATATTATAATTGCATTCACTTCTTTCTCTACCCCCTTATCGATCATTCGAGTGCTATGCAAATATTGATCGATTGTGTTTGATTGATTGATGAACTGTTTTGGGATTTGCCAGCGATCCTTTCGACCTTTCCACCTACAACGCGTGGCACAATTAGGCAGATAGCAATTTGAACCCGAACTCGAACCCGAAACCGATCCAAAACCGATCTGAACCCGAACCCGCAGGAGACACAGGCGACTGTCCGGCAATCATTCAAATGAAGTGTCGGCGTTGGTTGTGGATTCTGTTTCTGTTCTGTCGACAACGTGCACTAATTACGATGTCAGACTCCCTCGGAACTGGTCAGGCAGGCAGTTGCTACCCACACACACCACACACACACACACACACCACACCATGCCACACAGTCGCACGCGTGTGCTTGACGGATTGATCGAGTTGATTAATGATGTCTCCCAGCCGCATTGCGTGACAAGTTTGTTAGTAAATCGAACGTGCCACATGGGTCAGGATTGTGTGTGTGTGGTGGCTTGGTGGCTTGATTTACCGCAACACCTTTGCCCGTTATCCTCCTTTCCCTCCGTTGTCCATCATTAATCAAACGCTCCAACGAGCGAGGTTGCAGTAGCAACTGTACCTACAGTCCTAGCTAGGACGGATTAGTTCGTTTCTGCAAATCTTTCGCGCATTTCCCACGGAAATGATTTTTAATTAACTTATCATAGACTGGGCTCGCCAGATCGGACCTTGGGCCCTGCCTGTCATAAACTGTCCCGAAAATCAGCCGTGCGTAAATAGCTCGCACAGCATCCTCAGCTGACCACATGGCAAATAGATTTTAAATAGAAGAATCCAAAAGCGAAAATTTATGCAACGATCCTGGCCGATCGTTTCCGAGACTTTGCAAACAATGTCCATCGATCCGCATTGATCCGCAACGATCGAGCGACCCTGTCTGATCGGGTCTCACCCTCTCCCGCTGCTTTGCATATTACTTGGACTATGTCTTGCACTCTCCCTTAGGCTCTGTCTAAGACTCTCACTCTCTCCCTTCTCTTCTCTTCTCTTCTAATCTGCCTCAAAGATTAATGAGATTTTACCGCAATTTCGTTTGGGTTTTTGTATTTATTTTTTATGTTTTCATTTATCTTTTTTTGCGTTTTCTTTCACAATTTTTTTTTATTACCTTTCTCTGTGTGTCTTGTGGATTTTTTATGGCTCGTTTAGCTATCGGTAAATAGGGCGCTTGTCTCGTAATTTACATGAAATTGCTTCATTTTCGGAGGCTTCTTCTAGACCCTGTGGCAATACAAATCTTGGGAATTTGCATTGTGCGCATCAATCTGCATCGATCGCTCATCGTTCCGTCAATATATATCGATCGTGTCAAAGCTTCATTGCGGTTCGGTTGTGTTTGATTTTCGGATCTTTGTACTAACATACATATATAGATCGGTGTGGTCTCGGTCCTTCGAGCAGCTGCAGCTCAGCTGTCCAAGGCGACACGCTTCAGATTTGCCATGAAATTTCCATTCTGGACAGCGCATTTCTTTCTTCGGACACTCCGTACGATCCTTTCTTTTCTTTCATTCGCTTTCTTGTGCAAAAATATGATTTTCTGTATTGGTTTGATATGGATTTTAGTCCTTATGAATGGATAGGGGGACATATGCAATGTCACATAGTTAGTAAAGATGGTTGACAGGGAAGAGAAAATAACTGCAAATTGTGTAGATCACTTTTAGAATTGGTCTTGGGCTGGACAATTACTTATAGCTAAGATTGGGGAGTCGTAAATCTTAACCAAAGCTGTGTCTACATACTGATCTCTAGGCTGTTAAAACTGATCTACTGATCTACAATCGATCCTCCCTCAGACAGCAAGTAAAATAAATCGAATCGCACCTGATTTTGGCTTTGCTAATCTAAGATCTTTTTGGAAATGTGTCAAGCTAGTTTCGAGCTGGCTAAGTGATCTCTCTTACTATCTGAGGAGAATCGCATGTTAAGTTTGTTTTGTTTTGAAACTGATGCCCATTGATATGATAGTATGCTCTGCCAGATTAGCCCGCAAAACCGGACCGAGATCTGGGTGCGAATTTCGTTGCAACCGATCTTCGAGTAGAACTACTGATCTCGCGATCTTGTTTATTGGTCTGGCATGCATGCGCCTAGGCTGATGATGGTGAGGGTACCCCAAGGTGGAAAGGGGGTAGGGGGGTAGCCGTAGGGGTCTCCGTAAATCAAATCAGTTGTCATTCGGCGACTTGACATGCTGCATAACAAGTTTGTTTTTTTCTTTTTATTTTTTTTTGTATATATTTCTCCTTCTGTTGCATTTTTTGTGGATTTGTCTGCTGCTTTTTTTGGGCTGGATGTCAAATTACTTGAGGGCGCCGCAATGTCTGAGAAATTTTTGTGGGTTCGTCTGGAACGCAGTTGCAGCGACTGGGATGATCCTCGTCGCGACGATCCGACAGACAGCGTCGTGATGCAGCGCGCACAGACAGCGAGGGCAAGTTTTTTTTTCATTTTTTTTTCGTTTCTTCTCTTTTTTCGGTTCGTTTTTTTTTTTTTCTTCTCTGTAGTTGCTTAATAATTTTTCGGGTGCCTTAGCAACAGTTGAGCCAGCGGGAGAGAGAGAGAGAGGGAGAGAGAGGGGTGGAAGGCAGTGTGAGGGAGCTCGCGCGAGAGATGAACCTTTTTTTTCGTCGTGTTCTTCGACGTCAGTTCCTTTGGTTTTATTTTTTTTTTTTTCTTTGCTTTTTGGTCTAACTGAGCGCTGTGAGAAATGCAAATTTGGCGAAAAAGCTGATAAATTTGTTCTGAAAACAGAAAACTGGTTAAAGAGCAATAAAAAAAAGGAGGAAAAGGAAAGACAGAAAGACAGAATTGTATGAAATGAGAAAAAAGTGCACTAATTTGATTTCGAAGCAAGCTGCGACTGCAGTTCCTCGAGCAGGAGCAGGAGGGTCTCTCGGCCTCGGATCGCCGCTGTGACATACCTCGTGGTTAGAGTTGGTTGTTTCGGCCGAAGTATACCCTGTATTAAGTATTCGCTGAGCATGATATGCAGTATGGTTAGGACTGTTGGGTTGATAGATACACTAAAGAGCATGGGATAGGAAAGGTTCTTCCCTCTCTCTCTCTCTCTCTTTAAACTTGTGCTGATTATCGCTGCTTATTGTAGGGTATCTACAAATCCATGTAGAATGGCATGTCCATTTTGAAGCCACGCATCATATTTCTAGTCAAAAATCTCAAATTAATATACTGCCAGCTCGTGCTGTCCTTCCAGACTCGTACTCCCCCAACCCAAACCCATGGTACGAGGGCGAGTTCATCATTTTTTACGCCGCTCACCCCACTGTCCCAGGGTATGACTGTCCAGGGTATGCCATTTTTTTTTTTATGTCATTTATCAAATTTCAAGCCAAAAACCTACAACCAAAGCAGATCACATTTTCGTTGTCCTTGTCGCTTTCATTTTGATTTCGATTCTCATTCTCATTCCCACTCCCGTTCTCGTTCTCATTTTCATTTTCATTTTCATTCTCATTTCTCGATTTTGATTCTCCTCTGCGCGGTGGCACTGTGAAGTGAGAGTATATCAAAACAAAGAAGTTGGGACACTGTGTGACGGTGCGTGTTTCGTTAGAATTGCGTCGATCTGTCGATCCTTCGATCCCGTTTCGAGAATCGGGCGCGCGCGTTTTCTCTGTCCGCATGTCAAGCTGTCAATCAAAGTGGCATCTCTTCCCCCGGTCCAAGGAAAAGGACACAACCGCACCAGACGACAGAGCAGCAGAAGAGAAAGAAGAAGAAGAAGAACCTTCACTTCTCACACCCGGCCCGAGACAACCGGGCCCTATGGCCCTATGTGTGTAGTGCAACCCAACTCGGTTGGGTGTTATTGGGCGAGTCTCTCTCAGAAGATTTGCATTTTTAATTCGCGGCAAATGCGAATGCAAATCCCAGAGGGAAATCCCACATTGTTTATCGCTTACAAGCAGAAATCAAGTTGATGCTAATTTTCCTCGGTTTGCGCCTTTACCTTTTTCGCTCTATTAGCTAAATGTAGTGTCCCTACAATCCCTATGTATGTGTGTGTGTGTGTGTGTCAAGGGGTTGTCACATCTGTGATCCGATTTCGAGGCCCAGTGTCAAATGCATTCGCAATTAGTTTGCCAAAATCGCCTCACCCCTTTCTGGGAAATTGAATTTATAAACGATTTAGATAAATTTGCAATATGCCACACAACAACAAAGTGGCCCGCACACAGAGCCAGCGAGAGAGAGAGAGAGAGAGGGAGGAAGGAAGGGAGGAAGGGAGATATAGACAGATAGACAGATAGACAGTCAAACAGCTAGAGCAACCCCTTAACCCTATGTGGATCATCGCATAACCCTTCGCACATTGTTTTTCCTCATTTTCATTTTAATGAAGCGCGAAATACAAAAAATAACAAAAATTCAAATTGCAATGAAAATGGAATGGAAATCGTATCGATTACACCGCTACCCGGGCCTGCAAAAGCGCAAACATCGCATTGATCCATCCAAAATTGCAACTGAAGCGAACCACAAGCGGTTGAGTAAGTAGGGGAGTAAGAGGGAGAGAGAGAAAGAGAGAGAGAGAGAGAGAGAGAGAGAGTAGCAGTAGTGGAATAGGAATGTACTAGAGATATATTATAGAGGGATCTGTCCTGGTGGAAAGGTTGTAGCTGTACCAAAGCAGTAATCCTAGGTAGTGGGTGTTATTATTATTGTATTAGGGGTAGTAGTAGTAGCTGTTGAAGCTGTGGGAGTCGTTAAGTTATTAGGAGGGTGAGTAGTGAAGGTAGTGGAGTAGTAGAGATACTAGAGAGGTAGTAGTAGCTAAAGTAGGGATACTTAAGGTACTAGTTAGGTAGTAGAGCAACTAAAGAGGTTGTAGAGGTACTGCAGTAGTAGTAGAGGTACTGCTGAGGTAGTAACAGCTGAAGTAGAGGTACTAAAGAGTTAGTAGAGGTACTAGAGAGGTAGTAAGGGTAGTAGCAGCGGAAGAAGAGGTACTAGTTAGGTAGTAGTAGAGGTACTAGAAGAGAGAACCCTGAAAAGACGAAAAAGTTGCATATTATCCACGTTTTTTATCCGAATAAGCTGCGGATTGGATTTTTATGCTAATTTTGAATATCTCATTTGATTTTAAGCAAAAAATTAATATGTCAAATTTTTGAAAATTTTCGAAATTTTTGTAAGGGGGTTGGATGGAAAAAGTCGTAAAAAATCGAAGTTCCCAAATCGATAAAATTGAAATGTAGAATCAATACAGGTACAATGCCGAGATCAAAAAGCCTTCTCAGAGTAAAAACAAATGATTTTTGGCCATATTAGAGTTCAAAAACGATCAAAAATATCCATATTTTTCACTAATATCGATGTGAGAGTGGAGAGGCAACTCTGAAAAGACGAAAAAGTTGCATATTATCTACGTTTTTAATCCGAATTAGCTGCGGATTGGATTTTTATGCTAATTACGAATATCTTATTTGATTTTAAGCAAAAAATTAATGTCAAATTTTTTAAAATTTTCGAAATTTTTGTAAGGGGGTTGGATGGAAATAGTCGAAAAAAAATCAAAGCTCCCAAATCGATAAAATTGAAATGTAGAATCAATACAGGTACAATACCGAGATCAAAAAGCCTTCTTAGAGTAAAAACAAATGATTTTTGGCCATATTAGAGTTCAAAAACGATCAAAAATATCCATATTTTTCACTAATATCGATGTGAGAGTGGAGAGGCAACTCTGAAAAGTCGAAAAAGTTGCATATTATCTACGTTTTTAATCCGAATTAGCTGCGGATTGGATTTTTATGCTAATTACGAATATCTTATTTGATTTTAAGCAAAAAATTAATATGTCAAATTTTTGAAAATTTTCGAAATTTTTGTAAGGGGGTTAGATGGAAAAAGTCGAAAAAAATCAAAGCTCCCAAATCGATAAAATTGAAATGTAGAATCAATACAGGTACAATGCCGAGATCAAAAAGCCTTCTTAGAGTAAAAACAAATGATTTTTGGCCATATTAGAGTTAAAAAACGATTAAAAATATCCATATTTTTCACTAATATCGATGTGAGAGTGGAGAGAGAACCCTGAAAAATCGAAAAAGTTGCATATTTTCCAAGTTTTTTATCCGAATCCGCTGCGGATTGAATTTTTATGCTAATTATGAATATCTAATTTGATTTTAAGCAAAAAATTAATATGTCAAATTTTTGAAAATTTTCGAAATTTTTGTAAGGGGGTTGGATGGAAAAAGTCGAAAAAAATCGAAGTTCCCAAATTGTAGAAGTAGTAAAGGTCCTAGAGAGGTAGTAACTAGCTGTAGTAGAAGTAGTAAAGGTACTCGAGAGGTTGTAGCAGTAGTAGAGGTACTGAAGAGGTATTAGCATAAGAAGATGTAGTAGATAGATACACTGTAGACGTTGTGGCAGTAAAGGAAGGAGAAGGGGGATCTTGGTCATACAACTATTAGAATTTACTCCAATACAAAGGTCGCTCTCCCTCTCACTCTCTTCTCCTACAACTGACTTATGTAAGACCCTATTTGCTTACAATACCAAGCAAATAAGGACTTCTCACTCAAGACATGTGATGTGATGTAATGTACTTCCCGCCAAAGCTCAATTGATGATACCGGGAATCGGGAGGTGGGAGAACAACAGTTCCAGGTCCCGGGAGCGACAGCTGAGACGACACACTCGACTCTTGAGACTCTGAAGTGCCATGACGTGGCCAGGAACGTTCCACGAACTGCTGCTGCTGCTGCTGCTGCCCACGCCGGGTCGGTCTAATGAGCATTCAGTTGACTCCCCGAGAGCCCATTGAAAAGTCATCGAGTCCCAATACGAGGTTGACTTGCTGCTCGTAAAATCTGAAGATCGACAGGGAATGTCGCATAAATTTCGGGCCAACAATGCGCAAGGAGTGGCAAAAAAAAAACAGAGGATCTACCAACCTACCAACCTACCGATCTACCGTCCTAACCGGCTGCTAATGAAAGGCACGAGACGTTGACTGACCGGGACTGACTGGGACCAAGTCAGCATCCAGGATCAGCAGCATCTGGACAAATATTTATCGAAGCTTCTGTGCTCGTAAATTGCCAATTTGCCGTGTGCGCACTGCGCAGCCGCCTACATACAAAGGAACCAGAAATCCGAAATCAAAGTGAAAGTAATGACCATCTCAGTCCGTCCGTCCGTCTGTCCCTCCGTCCCGTCCTGTGCTGTCCGAATGTGTCGCAATGCAGAGCTAGGGATCACTAGTACGAGCCTGGAGAGAGAAAGAGAGACATTAGGCTACCGTTTGCCCTGCTTAGGCTACTCCACATCCCAGGCAGTTCCTGTCCTGTCTGTCCAGTCTATCTCTCTCTCTCTCTGTGTGTGTGTGTGTGTGAGTGAACAAACAAAACACACGAGACAAATCTGGGCTAAGACACCTTGCGACAACGTCGTGTGGATTTCTTTCCAACCTTTTTTACTGTTCGGCAGCTGTTGGGCAAAAGGCAATGGCAAAGGCAAAGCCTGGCCAGGACAATGGAACAAATCCCCGCCTGGGATGGCGGGCAGGTAAGGCACAGTGGGCAAAGAGAGTGTGCAAAGAGAGAGAGAGAGAGTGGGCTGAGTGAGTGAGAGCGTAAGGAGAGAGAGAGAGTGTGTGTGTGCGGTGAGAGTGCACACTCTCTTAGGGCTACGGCTGGCGCCACCTAGCGACCAGTAGCGAAAACTAGCTGGAACAACTGTTGAGCGTGCAACTCTGTAGCAGCTGTGATTCAGTTAGAAAAAAGATTACAATCTGCTGGCAGAAGGAGGAGCCTTGCACCTTAATATGTATACACTCTGAGGGGTCAAAAACGAATAGCATATATACCAAAGGAATAGGCATATATACCTTATATAGTAAAAGTATGCGGAACTTTGAGGGAATTGCATGAGAATCTCTCCTTGTCTGCCTAAAGTTTTCCCAGAGAGTGCTCTAAAGTTTTTTTCTCTCTTTCTCTCTCTCTCTCTCAAGCAAAGAAACTAGGCTACAAAAGTAATGTGAGTCTTAGTTCTGGATCAACAGTTGTCATTGTCACATGGCATGCAGTTCCATAGATCAGTTTCGCCATAGCCAACGGCGAAGACATTGACAAAACGATCGGGTCGATTTTGCTTGATGAGCATCATTAATATCTGTTCGAGGCTTGCGAAAACGGGAGCACTCTCACGCAGCTCACAGTATCGCACACTATCACACACTTTCACACTCTCTCCAGCGCTCTCTCTCGCTCTTGCCTGCGCTCTCTCTCTCTCTCTCTCTCTCTGCCCACTCGGGGGTTGCAATTGTCGCAGCGAGCGAAGCCATAAGCGAGCTGAGTGTGCCGGCAGCTCGTCATTTCCGTTTCTTGCCTCGTGCGCTGCGAACGTTTCGCGAGAGAGCTCCGAGAAGATTACAAAAGCAGTAGAAAGACGTAGAAGAAGAAGAAGACTAAGCAGCAGCAGAAGAAGAAGAGAAAGCAGTGCAAACTGAGCAACAACGTGTTGAAGTTCAAGTTCTTTAATTTTTTTTTTGTGCACAAGTTGAAAACTGTGAAAGTAAAGCGGATCAGCTGCGGATCGGTTTGTCCAGGGATCGTGCAAGTGATCGATCGATCGAGAAGGATAGCGAGACAGCGTATACGAAAGCGACATAGTCGCACACAGTTCCAGTGGCAGCTCCAGTTACTCAGGTGAGTCTACCATATCTATTGTAGCTATCTGCATGATCGATCGCAAGTAACGATCCGCAGTGCGTACCTGAAAACACACACACACACACACACGCACACACACACACACACACACGTGTCTCGTGTGTGTAATTGCGCTCGCACCCATGTGCCGTCGTCTTTGCTCTAGCTCTAATTTTTTTCTTTTTTATATTTTTTAATTTCCAAGACAAGAATTAAGGCCGAGGGGTAGCTTAGGCCTTACCCCTCGCTGATCTCGCTGATCGCAGAGCGGTGAAAAGGGGTGGTATGCGTGCTCTAATGCATTTAATTTGTTGCTCCGTTTTTTTTTCATTTTTCTACCCTGCCCCGTGGGCTGCTAATCCTCGGGGCACAAGCCAAGATCGGCTGAGATCGCTGCCGGAGCCTTAAGAAAATATTTTTTTGCTCGCCTCGCTTCGTTGCGTGTTTACCTTGTGCGATTTTTCCTATTTTCTCAATTTTCATTTGGGGTGACGTTTATGGATTACATGAAAACCCATTTCGGGTGTGCGTGTGTCAGACTTTTCTCAGTATCCCCGTGTGTGTGTGTCTGAGTGTGTGTGTGCAGCTAGACAAACAGATTGAGAAGAAGGAGAATGAGAATGAGAGCGTTGCGCCGTAGCAGATCCCTTTCTGTGCGGATCCTTTGGCCTTTTGCCGCAGTTTGCGAAATTGCCATCATTTTGCTGGGGCGTAATTGTCTCACACACACACACACACAGAGAGATAGAGAGGGAGAGATAGAGAGAGAGACAGGCAGATAGGCAGGCAGGCAGTCAGTCAGGCTGGCTGGCTGGCAGAGATTCAGGGATCCTTTTCGGCAAGGACTCGTTCAATTTTATGGTTTGCGGCTGTTGCAAAATTAGCATAAAACTTAATTTGAATTTGAAATTTAAATTTGAATCGAAAACCTGAAACTGCACCTTGAGCAGGAGAAGATGCGAGGACGAGGACATGGTTTGAGCTGGGTTGACTCGTTTTTTTTGCGCGGTCTAACAATTTGCAAAATTTCTTGCTCTGCTTCCTTTGTCTACACGCCGTTTCATTATGACAACTTAAGGAACACACACACAGAAACATACATACATATATCATGGGTATGTCATATCTACCCATCATAGACAGAGCTTCAGAGCTCCGCTGCCTGTGCAGCCTGTGCTGCCTCTGCTTTTGCCGACAGTTTCCAGTTTCGCCGGCTAAGTCCGTCGTCCAGCTGCCAGTTGCCAGTTGATCGGCTCATGGGATCGGTTTGCCCAGTGATCCTACAGTCTCAGATAAGCGCGCTAAAAGAGATCAGATGCCGCATAGAGATCGCAGTTTCTGAATGGGGGAAGAAAAATGCAAGTAGAAAGAGCAGAGAGAGAGAGAGAGAGAGCAATAGATGTGAAGATTATGGTAAACTATACTATACTAAGGCAAGAATGGGAAAAGAAGAGAAAAAGAGAGAGAGAGAGAGACAGAGCTGGGGAAAATCTAGATAGAAAAATATTTAAAGAGAGCGCTTCCTTAACAGATCAGATCTCAGGTTGCTCTATCCCTTCCGCATTGATGCTTCAACTAATGCACTGTTGTCCTCCTCCTTCTCCTCCCGCACACAGCCTGGCAAGGACATGCCCACCATGACTCGCATGCATCGACACTCCAGCTCCAATGCCATGGAAGAGACGCGCGGCCGGCGACGCAATGCGAGCGGGAATGCCAACAAGGAGAACTTTGGGGTACACTTCATGAGCAGCCCGTTCGGCAATAGCAGCCTGATTGCACTGCAGGATCTGAGCAATGTGCATGGCAAGAGTCCGCAGCGACGCAGCTTCAGTGAGGGCAGTGGACCGCGTCAGGCGACGCCACAATTGGCCGCACTGCGTTGTCTACCGCGTATCGGTGGAGCAGCAGGCACCAATAACGGGCATGAGGATTCGCAATTGTCATCGTCGCGCATGGGTGATACCACCTTGGATCGCATGCTTGATGCGATTATCGAATCGGCGCGCAAGGAGGTGCGTTGCAAGCATCAGACTGCATCGACAACAGGTATGGCAGCAGCGGCTGCTGCGACTCCCGGCTCGACGGGGGAGTGGAGCGAGAGCAGCATTCATGAAATGGAGGTGCGTACACCGACGCATCTGCGGCGACAGCGTGTGGTGCGACGCAAGAATCAGCAGCACAACAAGCTGGCGTCGAGCCACACGGTCGAGCAGCGTGGGGCCGAGCTAAGGCGTCAGAAGATCAAGAACAATGCGGATCATATTCCCAGCACAAAGCGTTGCCTGAGCTTCTCCTCGAGCTCCAGTGATCTGGAGGATGAGGAGCATTTCGCTAAACGTGGCTCAATGCGTTCCTCCTGCGCTTCTGGATCGTCTGCCTCTTCCGCCTCCATCTCCACCGCGAACTCGACTAGCGTCAACCCCAACAACAACAACAATTTCTCTACAAATGGCAAAGATTTGAGTGCACGCGGCAGCATCGACCTCAACTTCAACTACAACGCTCAACTGCAACAGTTAAATGTACATGGTGAGTTCCAGAGGATCCAGTCTCCAGTCCCAATCCTAGTCCAATCCCATCCTAGTCCTATCTTAGTGCTAGCCTAATCCTAGCCTATTCCCAGTCCAGTCCTAGCCTAGTCCTTGCCTAGTCCCTGCCTAATCCTAGCCTAGTCCAAGACTAATTCCGGTCTAGTCCCAGCCTAGTCCTAGCCTAGTCCATGCCTTGTCCTAGCCTAGTCCCTGCCTAGTCCTAGCATAGTCATGGTGTAGTCCTAACCTAGTCCTAGCATAGTCTTAACCCAGTGCTAACCTATTCTATCCTAGTCCCTGCCCAGTCCCTGCCTAGTCCTAGCCCAGTCCCTGCCTAGTCCTAGCCATGTCCCTGGCTAGTCTCAGCCTAATCCCAGCCTAGTCCCAGCCTAGTCCCAACCCAGTTCTAACCTAGTCATAGTCAGTCCTAGCCTAGTCCCAACCCAGTTCCAGCCTATTCCTAACCTAGTCCTCACCCAGTCCCAGCCTAGCCTCAGCCTAGTCCTAGTCTAGTCTACTCTGTAGTTTCGAAATTCCAACCAACACTTCCAGTTTTCCATTTCGTTCGAAGTGAAACACTGGAAGTGAAACACAACTTTCCACAAATAACTAAAAACTATTTAAACGAGCGGAGTGGAAGTGTTAGTGTAACATTGGAATGCAGCGTGGCCTTTCTTAGGCAGTCGCTAACCCACTCTAAACTTCTTACGCTAATTCGATTTTCATCTACCTTACAGTTATACGCTGTCGCGATCTGCAACGCTCCCACGGTACCGGCAGCATCAACGCATACGTCAAGGTGGCGCTGGCAGCCGGCAATGGCAACGGTAACGGCAGCAGCTTCAGCTCCACCAGCAGCACCATCAGCAGCTCCAACTCCAACTCCAACTCCAACTCCAACTCCAGTTTGGGTCGCTTCCAACGCACCGCCGTCCATCGTCACTCGAGTCGTCCATACTTTGATGAGCGGCTTTGCTTCGCTGTGCAGGAGACGCACATGCTGCAGGGCACAACGCAGCTGCAGCTGGCCGTGTGGCATCGGGATCGGCATCTAAAGTGAGTACGAGTAAGGTCAACACAGAAGCAGCAGTAGCAGTAGCTTGAGTGCGGCACTCGAGTGCCAGTTCCATCATCGAAAAAGCCGTCTGCCATCACGTGTCGTTCACCTCGAGCAGCCAAGAGGGGTGCGATAAGGGGGGAGTGGGTGGAGACTGAGCCAGGCAAAAGGCCAAGTGAACCCAGCAGGAGGCAAGACAAGGCATGGCAGCCTGGCAGCCTGGCAGGCGTCTCAGGCGTCTCAGGCGTTTCAGCCTAATTGTAGCGTTTTCCTGTAGCGCACTTTGCTGTTGTGCATTTCCTGCACATAAACAAACGCGCAGCGCCCCCTGGGGGTGGTTTGGCTCAGCTGCGGCTTCCATTCAATCCAGAGAAGCACACACACACACACACACACACACACGCACGCACACGTACTCACATCCAGCGGCTGCGCATTGAGTGCAAATGTCTCGTGCTTTCCAGCTCGCCTGGGCTCCAATACGCCACACTTCGGCTTAGCACGACTCGGCTTCGCTTAGTTCGGCTCGCCTCAGTTCGGCTCGGCTCGGCTCGACTCGCTTCGGCTTCGTTTGGCCGCTGGGCAGCTCTCCCGGCTGCTGTCAGCGTTGTGACAGTTGTGTTTGCTTTTTGAGTTTCTCAGTTCGAGTGTCAAGCTCGCGCGACGCAGACGCTAAAACGGCAAAAGGCTGGCAACGCTGCGGACGTCGCGGGTAACGCAAAATAACTCTCTCACACACGCACACACACACACACACACACACGCACGTACACAGAGTGTCGCAGAGTCCTTTTGTAGCCAGCCGAGGCGACGGCGTTTCAAAATTGTAAATTATAGCTAAACAAATACGTGTATGTGCCAAGTGTAGAGAAAGAAAAACAATAATTAATACGGGTTTTTTTTTACACACACTTTTTTTGCAAGTGCTCCAGCTAGTTGCTGTGTATGTGTGAGTGTGTGTGTGTGTGCTTGCAGCTCTCTCTGTGTGTGTGCCTCTGCCTGTGTGTGTGTATGTGTGCGGTGTGTTTATTTCGCAAACGTTTGCGCTGCTGTGTGTGTGTGTGTGCGTGTGTGTATGCTGCTGCCGCTTTCCCACTTGGCAGCCAAAAGTATGCAACAAAAAATTATATAACTGGCTGCGTGTGCGTGCGCGTGTGCGCGAATTTGCTGTAGCATACTTTCGGGCATGCCGTTAAACAATTGTGCGTGTGCCGCCATTGCCGTAGCCGCCGCCGCCACACTGCGTGTGTGTGTGCGTGTGTGTACACACGAGTTAATTGAAATTCAAGGACACACGCCAACCCAAGCCAAGCCAAGCCAAGTCGAGTCGAGTCGAGTCGAGTCGAGTGACCCAAGCTGCCCCAAAAGACTCACACGAATTCCGTCACCAGGCATCCGTCCAGCATATCGACCCCGCGTTATGCCAAATCGATAAGCTGCGCCTGCTGCCTGCTGCCTGCCTGCCTGCTGCCTCCTCCATTATGCAATGGCCACAGGTCGCGAGCTGGATAATTTAACTAGGCAACTTGGCTAAATGCACGCCTGGGACACACACACACACACACACGCACACACACGCAGTCTGGGCATTTGTTATGCATGCATAATGAAAACATTTGGAAAATAGTTTTGTATATCCAAATGCCTCGTTAAGCGCTTTAAGCAAATTTACCCAGTTCTCTCTTTCTCTCTCTCTCTCTCTCTGTGTGTGTGTGAATAATTCATTGCCTGCTTTTAGGCAGCAGACTCAAAATGAAGCAACCTACGCTGCTCGTTACATTTTTAATGCTGGCCCCGTTTTTTGTGAATTTACTCAAGGTAGTGGGAGGGAGGCAGGGTAGGGAGGCGGGGTAAGAGTTGTGTGCGAAAGTGCGCGGGTTGTGTTGCCCAAAAGCGAAACAGTTAAGGCAAAGGCAACGGCAATGGCAAAGGCAACGGCAGACAAAACGCGATTGCAATCGCACAACAAAAAATACAAAAAATCAATAAAACTGACCCAAATACGAATACGCGCGGACTAAACTTAGTTGCGAAGCGCATTTCCGGGCCAGGCCCCGTGCACGACCTCTGAACCCGCCCTCTCCCCCCATCCGACTCGCCCACCACACGCGACCTCCTGCGACACGCCCGCCCGCCCAGCTATGGGCAGCGATCTGTGGGAATGCCACAAGAGCTTAGGCCGCTAATTGATTTATGTCACGTACCGCAGCTGTGCTGTCCTCCAATCTCCTCCCCTCCCTCCCTTCCCCTTAGTCTCTACCCTGCTCGAGCGGAAGTGTTGCGCCTCGAGGTTATATAGCCAGTTGGGGTCTCTCTCTCTCTCTCTGTGTGTGTGTGTGTGTGTGTGTGTGTGTGCGAGTGTGTATAAATAGTAAACAAAATGCCAGTGCAACGTGACGCAAGGCGTCCAAAAAGCGGACTTATCAGCCACATCAGCGTGTGTCTCCCTGTCCGTCTCCCTATCCGTCCTCCTATCCACTTCGCTATCTCCCTCACTGTCCACCTCCCTGTCAACCTTCCTATCCACTTTTTTATCCACCTCCCTATCTCCTACCCTCTCCACCTCTCTATACCCTACGCTATGCACCTCCCTGTCCACGTCCGACTTGGGACTAGGACTAACGCTTTAGATTGTCTTGATTGGCTACGGCAAATGGAAAACTTAGCTCGAGGCCAATTACGTTTGAGGGCAATCAATACCCTGCGCTCTTGAGGCGTATGCGAGCATGTACGACTCATAGAATACCCTACAAACTAGACCTCTCTCTGCGATACCCTGCAAAGCAGTGGACCGCCTTACTCCCTCCTGTAACTCACTCTCCCTTGGCGTAATGAGTTGCACTTGGCTCTAGGTGTACGATACGAGATACCCTGTAATTGGCAGAAGCATAGGCAGTAATCTCTCGTTACTCTCCAATCCAATGCACATACATCTAACCCTTCTCCCTCTCTCTCTTTTCCTCCGCAGACGAAGTGAGTTCCTCGGTTGCCTCACGTTTCCACTGAGCGCGCTACTGCAGCAGCAGAGCCAGAGCGGATCGGGTACCTACAAGTTGCAGGCCCAGGAATGCCTTCATAGCTGTCGCAGCAAAGACAACGCCATCAATCACGTCACGCCCACAGGCATCGCCAGCCGTCCACAACGGGAGAAGCAGTCACAGTCACAGCCGGAGCCACAGCCAGAGACGGAGACGGTAACAGAGCCAAAGTCGAAGCCGCAGCCGCAGACGCAGCCGGAGATGACAACGATGGCAGCCACACTGAAACCAAATGCCGCTGGCACAGCCGGCTCCAATGAGATCATCAGCATCAGCATCGACAGCATGACAACTGGCACAGTGGGCAATGGCAAGGAGGAGCAATCACAGCAATCCTCGCAGGAGCAACCGATGGTGCTCAGCAAGAAGGCGCTGCATCAGCGCGATGCCGATGAGAATCTCTTCTTGCGTTTCCTCGAACTGGATCCACCTGCCGATGGTAATGCGAACAGCACCACGGGCGGCACAGCGGGCACAACGGGAGGCAGTGGCAGCGGTGCTGCTGCAGGCGGAGGCAGTGCCTCAGCGGCAGCAGCAGCAGCAGCAGCGGCTGCCAGCGCCAATGCCAGCAATGCGAATCACATGAACGGTGGCGGCAGCAACTCGACGAGACGCTGCTCCACCATGCCCGGCAGTGGTAGTGGTGCTGCGGGTGCCGGTGCCGGTGGCGGTGGCTATGCCCGCAGTGCAACACATGGACGCACTCCCTTTACGATGACCAAACGCTTGACGCGCACCGAGGAGCGAGGCTTTGGATTCTCGATTGTTTGGACACATCCACCGCGTGTGGAGAAAGTTGAGGCCGGATTGTCGGCCGATCGCTGTGGCATCCTGCCCGGCGACTATGTGATCTTTGTGGACAAACACAACGTGGTCACGATGCCCGAGGCTGATGTTCTGAATTTGATACGATCGCAGGGCTCGACCTTGACGTTGGAGATATTCAGAAGGTCAGGCGCGGGCGCCAACATGGCCAGCAGCCAGCAGAATGCCATCACCACGCTCAGCAGCAACACGATCCCGGCCAGCGGGCACAGGGAGAGTCAGCGGGAGAGCCAGCGGGAGGGCCAGCGTGAGAGCCAGCGGGAGAGTCAGCGGGAGAGCCAACTTGGTCTGGGACTGAGCCTGGGACTGAGCGTGGGCGTGGCCAGTGAGGAGCACAATATGAGCGGGATGCAGCGCACCAACACCAACAGCACGCCGAGAACGACGACGCAGCTGCTGCTCCAGGGCAACAATCAACAATCGCGACCGGCGACCGCCTGCTCCGGCACAACCTCATCCATTGAGGCGGCCAAGCGACGTTTGCATTTGCCCCAGGTTACGTTTAGCAAGGAGGTAGGCAAGGGTGTCATTGTCTAGACCCGACAACCCTTCCCCTTTCCCCTTCCCCGTAATCCCTATACCGCCCCCGCTACTCTTATCGAATTTGAACATTTTAGCGCGTTTTTTTTTTGTGTACAACTATTTTTTTCGTCTCTCTCTCTTCCTGTTTACCATTTGTACATATGTTTAGCGCATTTTGTAGCTTTTAAGTGTTTCGCATTTAAGTCGTTTTCCCTGTCCCGCTGCGGCTGATGATACAATACGATTATTATTATATGTATGAGATTATGTTTTTTTTTTTTCTATTGCTATTTCCGCGTCCCTTGTCCCACGCTTGATAATAAATATTTTTTTTGCGATTTTAATTGATTTTGTTTTGTTTTGGTTCCATTTGCTTGTTTCTATTTATTTTTGATTTCCGTTTGCTTGTTTTCTTGAACCGCACAAAAGTATGCTACACTATATGTATACATGTATACATAATCCCACTTGCTCGTTTTCTTGGGCCGCACAAAAGTATGCTACACTATTTTAGTTCGTGCGTAACAGTTCAATTTGCATGTTTTCTTGAACCGCACGAAAGTATGCTACACTTTTGCTGATGTCCTTTTTGCTGGGCAAGCAGGCAGTGAAACAAAAGTAAAGCATACTTTGCGGCATATAATTAATTAGCAGTTGAGCGAAATGTAAGCCAAACTCTCCCTTTATCTCTCCCTGCAGTCCATTGTGCCCATCACGGACAACCGTCGTCGCTTTCTGCTGCAACTGATTAGCCGCGAGCAGAACTTCACCGCCGCATTGCACTTTGGCCTGCAACGCTTTGTGCAGCCCCTGCTGGAACGCAAGGATCTAATCTCACCGAACGATCATCGTACACTGTTCCAGAACATCGATGAACTGTTGCGCATCGCTGAGGATATACTGGAACAGTTGTGCAGCAACGATCAGGAACAGGAACCGCACATGAACTTCGCCTCACGTGTCTATCTCTCGAAGACGACAGCGATCTGTGCGGCCTACAAGAAATACTGCAATGGCATCAAGCGTGCCGATTGCGTGCTGGTTAATAAATCGCGACAAACTGGTTCCGAGTTCATATCGTTCATTACGGAACCGGCTGTGCCGCGTAAGCGTCCCGATCTCACCATGTTCATACACCGTCCGCTGCAGCATTTCCGTGAGATACTGAAACTGATGCAGTTGCTCGCTGGGAATTGTCATGTCGATACCGAGGAGCATAAGAATTTTAGCACCGTCATAGCGGAACTGCAAGCGGCCTATCGTGAGATCACCGTCAGTAGTGGCCTGATGGAACCGCTGGGTGAGGGGCGACCGCTGCTCACGTTGCAGGATCTTGAGTCGCGTATGGTCTTTACCAAATGTAAACCCTTCACCCTTGCCGTCCAGGGTAGGCAATGGATATTCGGCGGTGATTTATCCCGGGTCGAGGGTCGCTCGATCAAACCCTACTGGACGCTACTCTTCAGCGACATCATCGTGTTCGCCAAGGTCAGTCGCGACCGTGTGCTCTTCATCACCGAGGAGCCCATACCCATTGCCAATGTTGTTGATTCCTGTTTTCACATGCGCAAGAAGAGTGAGTCGATCCGAAAGTTCTATTTACCCAACCCCATAGCCTTCGTCTATCCCCCTATTATTACCTGTCCTATCCTAGCTTCAAATTTCATTTAAATTTCTGTTTCAATCCTCTCGCACAGCTACGGAGTTCCGCCTTACTGTGGATCCCAATGGCAGGCTGGCCGAGAGTCCCACCGGCTACTGTGCTCCGGATCTAACACGCACCCCCAAACGTGGCGCTCGACGGAAGAGCCTGATCCTGCGTGCTCCCTCACTGGAACTGAAGGCAGTCTGGCAGAATCTCTTGCAGCGTCAAATGTGAGTCCAAACTCCTCGAGGCAGCTGTCCTAAGATCTGTTAGAGAGCTAGAGAGAGGGAATGAGGGATAAAGTAAGGGTTTCTCTAGGGAAGGTTTCTGGGGATGGTTTCCCCTTTTAATTTTGTTGGTAACTTGTCGCAGTACCCTTTAGGGCGTGTCTATTAAGCTTGGCTTAGTCTCTTGATTGCTCAGGTCCTAGGGTCTTGAGTATTCCGAAGAACTTCTAGGAAAGATTTCTTCTTCAAGAAGGTCGCAGTACCCTCGACGGATACCTTAGTCTAGCTTAGTCTCTTGAGTGTTCAGTAAGGTCCTAGTCTCTCCTAGTATTCCATAGAACTTTCATGAACTTTGCAAGTATTGAAACTGATCGATATCCCTTTGCTTTGGTTACAGATTTCTAGTGAATGCCGCCCTCGGATCGACCCCATTATCAAGTCCGTTGGACTCGCCGGATGTGCTGAATACGCTGGTGCCGCTTAGTGACATTGGGATGACCTCCGCATCGATGGGCTCAATGAAGCTGCCCTCGCTGGACAGCATCAATCTGAAGCAGCAGAAACAGCAGGTGCGTCTCTTTCGCAGCAAGCGCCTGGACAGCGGCGATTCCTATGAGAATCTGCAACGTTTGGCCAGTGCGCTGGTGCCGACGCCCCACAATCATGGTTCACATCCACACGTCAGTCAGGGTAACTCCTCTCACACTCCACACACTCAGGGTAATAATACACTCGAACACGGTCTCAGTCTCAGTCACGGTCACGTCTCTGTCTCAGCAACGGGAACGATCAATCACGCCTCGATCACGGCCAGCACACAGACGCCACAATCGCAACTCTGTTCGGCATCGCTGCCTTCGCGCACTACCTCACCTGCCCGCCAGTGTGCGGTAGTGCGCAGCTGTGGCGGCGGTTCCATGCCCAACGGTGTGGGCGATAGTTCGCTACGTCGCTACTACCACACGAACAGCTCCGGCCTGAGCAGCAGCGTTAGCCAGTCGGCTCAATCCCTGCCCAGTGCCAGTGCCAGCAGCAAATGCCTGACAGCCATTCCTGAGGTAAGCAGCGAACCACTTGGAGCAGCAGCAGCAGGAGCAGCTGGAGCAGGAGCAGTACCTGCAGCAGTACCGGCTGTAGTACCTCGCCCACATGCCCAGAAGTTGCTCGAGTTCAGTCTCAGCTCGGTGGGTCGCTCGTTCATCGATGAATCCTCGCATGTGGCACAGCAGGTGTCACTGACCACACCCGAAACGCCCACGCCGAATATTTCGCCCAGCTCGCAGGTCTGCAACTCGGATGCCTTCTCCAATGACTTTGTGCCGCCGACAACGGCAGCAGCGACAGCGACAGCGACAGCATCAGCTGGACGCGCAGCCAACATTCCGTTGGCCGAGTTCGGCGGCTCTTGGGATCTGTTGGAGTTGGATCTGCAGCTGAACGAGGTCAATTTGGATCCGTGCTATGATACGGATGTTGAAGAATGCATATTTCTGGGCGATGGCGTGGGCGCCGGCTCCGGTAACGGTGGCATTGGCCAAACGGATGCGGCCGATGATGATAGCGACGATGATAGCGTTGTCTGTGACGATCCATTTGGCATGCTGCCCACCAAGCCGACGCCGCCGGATTCGTTGGATCTGTGATTTGATTTTTGGCTCCTAACTGAGACTGAGACGGAGACGCGTATTCGCCACTCCACTGGAGGCGAGCAGGAGTTGGAGGAGGAGGAGGAGGTACACGAGTCACACTGACCTAATCACCACATCACCACCCAAAACTCATTCAACACAAGCACAATCTTTGAATAAATGAGCTTAGACAACCCAACCCAACCCAACCTAACCAACCCAACCAAACCAATCAACCAACCAACCAACCCAACTGACAGAACCCACTGAGCTACTACGTCTTGCTCCCTCTTTTGCTCTCGAGCTCTCTCTCCCTCTCTCTCTGTCTCTCTGTCGTTCTCACCACAAGAAGCTACCTCGTTGCCTAGGCTTTGTCTCTCTCGCTTATACGCTACATATATCTCTCTCTTTCTATTGTCCTGTGGGTCAACTTGCTTAGGCTTGCTTAGACCTGATCAAAAATTATTCAAAATTAATCATTCAGGAGCAATAAGTATTCGTAAAGGTCCTACTGCAGTTTTAATTCAAAAGTATATTTCATATCGAATTCCAACAAGAAAAGGTCCTACTGGAGTAGGGAAAGGTCTTACTCCTGTACGATAAGGTTCTACTCCAGTACGAAAAGGTCTTTCCAACAAGAAAAGGTCTTGCTCGAGTATGAAAATATCCTACTCGAATACGAAAAGGGCCTACAAGAGTACGGTAACACCCTACACGAGTATGATAACATCTTACTCGAGTACGAATACCTATGAGTCCTTCTCGCTTAGGAAAGATCCTAATCTAGTAAGATCTTTTCGTACCCAGGAGTAAGAGTACCTACGGGTTCTACAAAAGGTCTTTTCTAGCTTTGCAACGAGCGTCAAGTTAGTCAACGAGTGTGATCTATCTAACGAATGCCTTAACGGGGGGAAAAAACGTTAACAAATTTTGATCGATACTGGAAGATTGTCCATAGATCATGCAAGGAGATCGGGTGGGATTTGGGGGGGTAAGGACGATGTGGGCTGCCGTCGATGATGATGATTATGATGATGATGAGTCAGTCCGATGACAGTCGATTAAAATTGTACAAACTTGTTGATAATCAATTGTGAACTGTCTTTTGTATGAGGTTTATGTACAGCTAACGGTTAATTATATAATTGTAGATAGTAATCGTATTCAAACACACCCACAAATCACGGCGTGATCGAGTAGGGGAAGTGCAAGTCATTCATTCATTGAAATTCAATCATTCACTGATTTCGCACACTCGCATCGCGCATCACGCCCTTGTTATCGTCGTTTATCGATAGCCATTTCGATCAAAAAAATTAAATTTATAAATACTCGTATAAAACTCTATACTCGTTCTTGTATTTGTATTCGTATTCGTATACCTGTATTATTCATTAGCCAATTGAGTGTAAATATCACAAAATTGCCATAGTATAGAATATATGGCAGCTATATACATATATATTCCAAAAATCGATCTCTGTATGAATGTGCGAGTGTGTGTGTGTGAGAGAGAGTATGCGTGTGATTCCAATCGATCTCAATTCTCAATTCAATCGTTATTTCTAGTCCTTAGTTGAACTAGTACTAGAGTAGTAGATAGTCAAATATACAACACACACACACACATAACATACATGCCGTTATTTACACACATACGTATGTACATACTATCTATATACACATTATATATACAAAAAAAAAAAAAAACAAATAACACTGGAGCCCCCCTTAAATAGGGACTTGTTTTTGACGCGTATTTACCTAACCAAAATTTACCAAGTTCGTATTAACTCGATATCGATATTATCGATACTGTATGCTTTGCCAATGTTGTCCTATACAAAAAAAAAATAAATAAAAAATGAAAATAAATTAAATATGTAGATAACCTAAAAACCTGAAGAAAGAATGAAACACACACACACACAGCGAGAAAGTTGAGAAGAAACATTTACTTCCATTTTGTAGCCAAAATTTAAGATGATCGATATTATTGTGTTATTCTATGTTTTTTTTTATCGCTATTATGTATACTACTTATGTATATTGTCGAGTCCTTGTCCTTGTATTCTAGTCTAGTCTAGTCCAATTTTCGAAACAAAAAAAGCTTCCCTGTTTTTTTGTTTTTGTTTTTAATATGTAATTGTAATCTTAAGTCAATCGTTAATTGTTAATCGTTAATCGGTAATCGTTAATCGTTAGCAAAAAACGCTGCCATTCGATATGTTTTGTAGGTTATACACGATCTAGTTACAGCTGTACTCCAGCTGATTCCACACTTTCTGTGTACATACTACGTAGCTAAAACATAACAAACCCCCACAAAAATCTGTAAGCTATATAATCAATGTAACTATTACGGTAACAATCTTTGCTCAATCTCAGCACCAAGGCGACACAGGGTGACTCGAGTCGAGTAGAACTCTATTAAACGCTCGAGTCGAAAAGTCAATTATTTCCCGTTACGACTGGCACTTTGTTGCCTATTTAAGCTAGTCGTGGCACACACCCACACCCCTACACACATATACCTACCCTTACACACACCTACACACCCCTACACACACCTATGGAAGACGCTTCTGACTTCACACTTTGGGAAATGCGCACATATCGCGTGTCGTAAACTTTATTTCCATTTTCCAAAATTCCAATTAAGCTAGAAAGTAACGGTATTTACTTTTTAAACTACTCGAGAGAGTAGAAAACACTGCACAGTGGCTTGAAATGCATAGATTTCTTTAAAAGATTTTTGAATATGGAATTTCTATTAGATTTATTATAGTATTGTCATTGGCATAATCTAAGTATTTAGTATATAAATATTTACTAGTATATATCTCTTATTGATCTATGAAAATTTCCACTCAATTTAACAAAGCCTTTTTTACATACTTTGATACCACTGTGCGACCTCAATTCAAAGCAATGTGCGGTGCTTTTTCGGACAGTAAAAAGTACTTCAGTTCCTTTTGATATTATCTGGACTCACACGCACAACTACACACACACACACATACACACAAACCTGCAAAGCGACCTCCATGGAATCCTTCGTGAGAACGATTACGTATACACCCAGCGTGGTTCGAGCGGTGCCTTTTATTGAGCAAATTTCTGTTATCGTAGCCGTAACCTATTTAGTTTGCCTCAGACCCCCACTCCCAGCCCATCCCTTCCTCTCGCATTAAGCTATTGTATAACCTCACATAAACATACTATATACATACATATATACAGTTTTAAAAGTCTATATATATATACCATAGAAAACATACGTTTATTAGAGAGAATTAGTGTGTGTGCGTGTGTGTGTCTAGGATTGTTTGAAAAAAAAAAAATGAAAAAAAAACACTCCTTCTTTTTCGCCAATATTTTGTTGCTATTTTGCGTATACTAAGTAAACGAAGTGAAGTGAAACAAATCACGAGATGAGCTGAGAAACGAAATGAATAATAATAAAAACCAAATGATTCTTTGACTAAAAACGCTTGTGATGTTCTTTTTATTTCAATTCAACCAAAAAAAAAAAAAAAAAAAAAAAACTAAAAAAAAAATTATGAAAAAACCAAAGTAACTCTCCAACCAAGAAAAACCCACAGAGCACTCACTTTGTACCACTGTACGTTGCCCAAAAATGCTTCTTTCAACCGATCCGCATATCAGAAAAAAAACACTCTGCCTCTCTCTTTTTCTCTCTCTGTCTTTTTCTGTCTCTCTATAACTATTTCTCTTGCTCTCTTCCCGGTTCCCCGGTTCATCCTGCGTTCCAAAAAAAAAAAAAAAAAAATTGGTTGAACAGAAAAACCAAAAAAAAAAAAAATAATAAAATAAAATAAAAAAAACCAATACAGAAAACCAAAATTGATAAATTAAAAATTGTGATGGACTCAATTTTAGTTTTAGTTTTAATTCAATTGCAAAAAAAAAAAAAGAAAAACCTCTGTCGCTTCTTCCACTTTCGTTTAACTCAATTCGCTTATTATTGTTATCGGTATCGTTATCGTTATTGCAATTGTGTTGCTGCTATATTGTTGGTGTATCGTTATCGTTATCATTATCGTTGTGTGAAACCTCTTGCAAGCGTTTTTAATCAAAGATGGCCCAAAAGATCGCGAGTTTTTATTATTGTTTCTGTTTCTCGAAGGGCAAATGAAAAATAAACAAGAAGAAAAAAAGAATATGAAATCAAAAGTCAAAGACAAGATCGATCAAAGCACAAGTCCAGTTAATCGAACAAAATATCGTTAACCTATCGCAAACTTATCGTAAACTTATCGTGAATTCAATGAATGAGCCCATCACAAATTTTAATTTGCAAGCAACGTCTGGGGCAGCTCTGGGTTTCGACATGGTCTGGTGTTGGAGGGATCAGTGGTGTGTTGGGTGGGTTCCGCTCCGTTCCCTCGCTTTCCTTTCCTCTCCGTTTCCGTTCGTCATTCTAATCGAGCCTCCTCTCTGCTTGGAGCAGCAGCGTAACTCAAGCCATGGCCACGCCGTGGAGCAGATCGAGCTGCTGATCGACGAGAAGTGTCGCATCCTAAATAAGACGGGCACACCGAAATCGAGTGCTCTGCACTTGGCCAACTGGATGAAGGGACAGCTGGACAAGCAGCAGCAGCAGGCACGCCTGGCGGCCATTGCACGCTCCCAGGAGAACATCAGTGCCGAGGATGAGCAACTGATCTTCAATAGCGACAGCGAACAGGATGAACGCATCACGTACTGGACGCGACAACAGCTGGAGAAGCGCACCAAGGAACTGAATTTGGCCAAGGAGAATGGTGGCCTCTCCGCTAAACCGAATTTCGGTGGCAAGCGACTCAGTGGCGTCGAGGAGCTGAGCATGAGCGGCACCTCCGAGATCTACTCAGAGGCGGAGGTGGTTAACACCAGCCAGATAAGTCAGTCGCACAGCACCACGTCGGATAGTCAGGTGAGTCTGCGGGGTGGTAGTGCTACATGAGATGGGTGTGCCAAGGGATATATCGATAGTATGGCTTAGTGATGGAAATCAAGTGCTTACCTATCGATAGTTATGTGCAAACTATCGGCTGAAGGGCAGAAATTATAGCTGCATTTGCGCCTATCGATAGCTCACTCATTTTAATTATCGTCAAAGTGTTTGCGATATTTCACGTACTTACCTATCGATAGTTATGATTTGTTGATTTATTTAGTAGCTCCATTTGCGCATATCGATAGCTAGCCAATAGTTATAGGCAACTCATTTTACTTATCGTCAAAGTGTTTGCGATATTTCGCGTACTTAACTATCGATGGTTATGTGAAAACTATCGACAGAAAGGCACTTATTTACTAACTGCTTTTACGCCTATCGATAGCAATTCGATAGTTAGAACAAACTTTATTTATCGATTATGTGTTAGATAGAAAGAAGATATATCCCTACCCAATTATCGATATTTCGCGCAGCAGGCCCATCTCTAATCCCATTGTACTTGAAACGTATTGCTAGAGCTGGTATTTTTGTTTTTTTTTTTTTTGTATTTTTTGTATTTTATGCTGCTTCCTGCCCCTCGCCGCTTGCTCCCAATCTCCAACCAGATCACCGTACGCTCGAGTCCCATCGTGCTGGACAAGCTGGCCGTGTGTCGTCATTGCCACAAGAATTGCCAGCAGAATGCAGCCGGAGGTGCAGGCAGCGCGAGCGGAGCACGCAGCAGCGGCACAGCTGGTGTTGCATCCGCTGGTGGTGCCTCCGCGGCGCTGGTCTGCAATTCGCTGAAGGTGCAGCACAGTCAATCCTCGCCGAATCGCTGCTGCAAGCTCAATGGCAACGTGGCGGGTGCTGCCGGCTCCGCTGCAGATGCTGCAGCGGGCAGCGGTACCGGCAGGAAAGGTGCCGCCACCGGCACCGGCACCGGCAGCGTCACCAGCATCTCCAGCAGCACCATCACCGGCGAGCTGTCCTCCAAGGTAGTCGCTAACAGCAGCAGTCGCCGCGAGACCGGCGACACGGAGAGCGATGTGGCGCAGCTAATCACGGATGAACTCTCTCTGTCCCAATCAGAGGCGACCGATGACAGTGTCGGCGCCATGCCCAACAGCAGCGCCAGCAGCGGCAGCGTTGCGGACGTCGCCAACGCCAACGCCAAGCTACGAGTTCTAGACCCGGCGGCGGCGCCACTGGCCAATGGCCATTGTCTGGGCGCAACCGGTTCCGCTTCCGTTTCCGTCTCGGCACCAGCATCATCCGCATCCGCATCCGCTTCGGTATCCGGTTCACCCAAGGCACAACCACAGCCGCCGCCGCGTCGCACACGCATCGTGGCCCAACAGTGTCAGGAGCCAGTGCGTCCGCGTGCCAATCAGCAGGTCAAGGCGATTGTTACCATCACGGAGACGGCACGCATTATGCGCAGCAGTGATCGTTGCACAACTGCAACTGCAACTGGAACTGGAACTGGAACTGGTTCCGTCTCTGGTTCACCGGCCAAGTACGCCGCCTGCCACTGCCGCTGTGCCCCGGAGGATTTCACACAATCCCAA
The DNA here is from genome assembly GCA_018901885.1 of Zaprionus kolodkinae. Taxonomy (NCBI): domain Eukaryota; kingdom Metazoa; phylum Arthropoda; class Insecta; order Diptera; family Drosophilidae; genus Zaprionus; species Zaprionus kolodkinae. The sequence goes on along the minus strand of JAEIFM010000040.1, from coordinate 117,507 downwards.
CTGGGACCAGACAAAATGGAGCAGCAGACCTGCAAGCTGCTGGAGTCACCCAAGCAGAAGGCAACCCCGGCGGCAGTGCAGCGTCAGGAAGAGGATGAGCAGCTGTCGCTGATGCTCATCGGGTTGGCACAATTTGCGCCCGCGGCGGTCAAGCTGTGCGGCCAGGGGCGCAGCAGGGAGCAGCACAAGGAGGCGCCCACAATTGCGGTGGTGCCGCCCACACCGGATGCGGTGCTGACCAAGACCAGCACACATGTGTGGGACAATAGTGGAGGAACCAGTACATCGGGTACGGGTACGGTGACAACGGCCACGACATCCACATCGACCACGAAGCAACCCAGGCAGGCGATCATTGAGAACATACCGGAGGATTCGTGTGATGAGTCGCCGCTGGAGGAGGAACCGCCCTACAGGCCGATGAGCAATGCCCTGCGACGCTTCGGTACCATGTCCAGCCTGGAGAAGTTACCCTCGGATGAGCTAGACGATGATCTGGAGCTGTACACGCAGAACGGGCTCAATGAGGAGGCTGAGGCCGCTGCTGCTGCCGATGGTGATGCTGGCAACGAGGCGGATAACGATGATGATAACGACAATGATAACGATAACGATAACGATAACAACGATGCAGATGATGAGACTGCCGACGCCGATGCTGAAGCTGATGATGCCACAGCGGATAAGGCAATCGCACAGAATCTCTACGAGCTGGCCAGCTGTTCCAGCATTGCCCATGCCACCGCCAGCAACACCAGCAGCAGCACAACGGGAGCAATCAGTGTGACCATCAGCAATGGTGAAGTCCTCGCCAGCGGTGCCTGGACCAATCGTGCCGGTGCCTTTGTCAGCGATAAGATGTCCTTCTTCGAGGAATCACGCGCCTTCATTGACAAGTATTTGGGACGTTGGAATGCCAATGAGCAACTCAACTCCCCAGGCCAGGGACAGGGCAATCCATCGGCCTCCGAGACGGATGAACAGATGGATGAATGCACATCGGGTGCCACCAGCGGTGAGGAGGTCTGGGGTACGCCCACAAGTGGAGGGGATAACGATAACGATGACATGCAGCTGATCAACTCGGAGAACACGCATTCGGTAGGCAGAGCAACCCTCCGATCTCTATGTATCTCTCTCTATATATATCTCCTTCTATCCGGTACAGTCACCCACCAAGTCGAGCACCTCGTTGAACGATGATGATGATACCGAACTGATGATGGATGAGCTACTGATGGCGCCACCGATGACAGCGAGCACCATACGAGGATTACTGCCACGGTATGTAAAGTGCTTACTGCTAGAGAGTAATACGTATAGTAGGTGGGGGGTGGGAGGGAGGGGGTTGGAGTGGGGTAACCGTAGATTAGCCTAGACTATGCCTAGACAGACAGACAGTTAGTGCTGCAGCTTATATGTAAAACCCTACACATCACATCTATATATAGCCTAGTTAGACTTTTGCCTACTCTACACATGCCTATCTATATATACCTACCTACCTACCTATATATATAGTATACATACATATATACATATATGAATATTTCTCTTTTTTTTCGTGTGTTTTCTTTTTGAATTCTTTCGTAGTTTTTACAGGTGTTTCTTTCGTTCTTTCTCTCTCTCTCTCTCTCTCTCTCTCTCGCGGTTCACACGTAATCATTTCAATTATCAGTATTATAGTACATATATCTATATATATATAGTAAAAATATCAATGCATATATCATCTTGGGATAGTCGTATAGCTAGTCAGAGATTGAGAGATCAGTGACAGTACTACCATACTACTAACTGTAAACAACGGGCCGTACTGCAGTTACTCATGATCCAAAGTTATTATCTTAGTTTGGTATTATCGAAATACTCTAGTCCATTGTCATCTTTGTAGTGTCGCCTAGTTTCGAGTGTAATCTCGTTGAATCATAGCTAAGTTAACTACTATAGACGTGCATACATCTATCTCTATATATACATACATACTATCTATCGAAATTCTAATCATTTATGCCACAACACACCGAAACAACATCGTAAAACAACTCGAAACATCACACGCCAAATTCTTAAAATCAATATACCAATTCGCTCACATCACATATCGTATTCCGTAAATCGTATATCGTATATCGTATGTCGATACTTGTAATGCTTAGACGCCGTCTTGAGCCCCTGTTCGAGGAGGAGACCGAAAGCGATGAAGAGAAGACCCAGCAGGACAGCGATGACATCAAAAAGGTGGGTCGTAATTAGAAAAACAACAAAAAAAAGAAAAAAAATCGAAAAATATATAAAAATATCGAAAAACTAACCTAATTAATCGGCCAGCTGCAATCGAAGCACATTTATCGTATCGATACCGTTAATGTTCGTCTAATTTCTCTCTGGCATGGCAACACTGGTCGCACTGTACCCACACCAATGCAGACATACTTGTACTACATCTATGTAGATCTTTGCTCGGCATGCGCCGAGTTATCGATATTTCTGCAGTACGATAATATATTTATCTGTGTCTATTTTCTACTTCTATGGCACTGCAGGAATATATTAACCATCCATCTATAGTGCGTTGCATGCTGTCGATATCGATAAATCTCTATCAGGAAATCAATCGATTTATCGATTTATTAACTTGCTTTAATTTTGCTCTTATTTCGCCTCGTCTCTTTTTCTTTCATATGCCACAACAATCTATCAATCAATCAATCGTCATTTGTCACCTGTTTCATCAACATCATCATGGAATGCTCAATCCATCAATCCATCAATCAATCAATCAATCATATGCACATCATCAATTGGCCTGTTGAAACTTGCTTAAACTCATTGTAAAACTTGTTAATCGATTAATGTTAATATTATTATCTTACATGTTGTCTCCTAACACTTATCGTATACGTATGTGTGTGTGTGTGTGCGTGTGTGTGTGCCTGTGTGTGTGTGTGTGTATATAAATATATATATATACTATATAGAAAGTCGTAGTGAAATTAGTGAAGCTTTAGCCAAACCTGCAATACTGCGAGCTCATAAACATCACACGCCAGGACAGAGACCCAATCGATTGACAATGATCGGCATACCAGCAATTCGATATCCACATCGCTATCGTTATCGTTATCGATAATGCTAACGACATCAAAATTGCCACAAAAACCCAACGCAATGCAATGAGAACAACAACAAGAACAAGATTCAATCAAACAATAACAAGCAATCAATCAATCAATCAAACCGACACCCCAACGAACCATCAATACGATCCACAACTACTACTTCTACTACTCATAATCCACAAGAACATCAAGCGCTAGCAGGATGCTTTATCAAAACCAGAATTGATTAGTTGAATTCTATTCCCAACAATTGGTAGGGGGAAGCAACGACAAATGGCCACTACCTAGAGGATTTGGCTGGAAGTTCAAGCGACGAGGCAGTGCCCGTTCGACGACGCTGGCCGGAGCAGGAGGAGGACGAGCAGGAGGAGGACGAGGAGGAGGAGCAGGAGCAGGAGGATCCGGAGGAGGCACACTCCAGCGAAGAGCGTCTGCTACCGAATCTGGCTACCACATCGCTGGGTCCACGACCGCTGGCCAAACCAATGACCACTACAATGTTGTTGCCCACCACAGCCATAACGGCACAGTCGAGTCCCACCCGCCGCGTAGCGCCCAATCCTTCGGTATACACAGCTGCCGCAGCATCGCTGGCAACGGCGCCAGTTGCAGCACAGCCACAGCCACCTCCAGTGGCCTCATCCTGCGAGTATCTACTCGAACAGCGGTCATCATTGACAACAACGCCGATGCCTATGCCTATGCCATCGACGATGGCAATGATGACGACGATGATGACGAGGACGATGACGATGACGATGACGACGACGACGGCGACGACGACTATGGCAACGGCAACGAGTTCCACGAGCGCATCGATGTCGATGAGGATGACTACGGCGATGCCGAGCAGAGCATCCATGGCTACGGTGGTCGCTGTGCCAGCGACGATGGCGAGTCGAGCTCCCTCATCGATTACTACAACAATCAGCAGCGCGAGCGGCACTACCAGCAGCGCAGGCAGAGTCAACGTCAAGCCTCCGAGGTTTATACCGCCACCGCCGCCGCCGCGTCGTCTGCTGCTCACGCAGACAAATCTAAGCGGTGTGGCGGCCAAAACGGTAAGTTACATGCGATCCACATACGTTCCACATACGATCCACATACGATCCACATACCTTTCGCATATAGTCTACTTGCAATCTACATGAAATTTACATATAGTCTACATACGATCCACATAAAGTCTACTTGCAATCCACATGGAATTTACATATAATCCGCATACAATCCACATTCATACATTTTACATGCAACCCAGTTGAAGTCCTCATACAATACACATACGATCTCAATACAGTTCAATCCACGTATAATCCACATATTATTCACATACAATCCACATAAAATACACTTGTTATTACTGATCATTCATAATATACCTCAAATATAGTCCACATATATCTTACATACAATCTAGTTGAAGTCCACATACATCTTACATGCAATCCAGTTGAAGTGCACTTACGATCCATATACAGTTCAATCCACATACAATCCACATACAATCCACACACAATCCACATACAGTTCACATACAATCCACACCCAATCCACATACAGTTCACATACAATCCACATAGAATCCACATGCAATCCACTTGCTAATACTGATCATTCACAAATTATATTCTCCTTTCCCGCACAGCCACCTCCAAAAAAATCTGGCGCACCTGCTGACAGTGGCTCCTCGGCGGCTGTCGGCGACGCCGCCAACGCTTCACCCGCAATCGCTACAGGGTCAAAGACAACGCGTGCGAGTACCAAAACCTCTGCACCATCAGTGGCATCAGCAGCAACGCCGGCGGTGGCGGCGGCGTCGGCGTCGGCGTCGGGGGTATCGCCCCAGGCGGTGCCCGCCCCAAAACGCCCATCGTCAACGATAATCGAGACCTGCCTGCTGGGTACCGCAGTGCCGGCAGACTCAGCCACTTCATCAGCAACAGCCTCGAGGATGGCAAAACCGATGCGAACAGCGAACAGCTCTCAGAGCAGCCCAGCTGCAGTGGTGCAGCCGGCGGTGGTGCAGCCGGCAGCGGCAGTGCCGGTTCCGGTGCCGGTAGCGCCATTGGACGCAGTCGCTCCACGTTCGGCAGCCGCTGCCCCCGGGCCGCACGTTGGCTGCGGCTTAAGTCCGCGTCTGGAAATGCGTCTGGCCCTCAATCACGACATACTCGGGGACGAGGACTTGATCTGCTACGAGCCTGGTCCAGATCTAACAACTATTCTGGGGTGAGTAGCAAATAAGAGGCAACAATATCGATCGATCGAGCTAATCCCTCCCTCGCACAGGCACGACCTCTCCACATTTCATCGTCTGACGGGTCGCGATTTATTGAGTCGTTCAGCCACGAATCGGGTGCAGCCAAAAGAGGCTGTCATATCGTACTCTCAACAACGCAACTCCAAGATGGACACACCGACGGTGAATCGGCGTCCACGTCCCGCGGCCGCATCGGTATGCGCGGCCGCAGCCGGTCAGAGGAGCCACAGCAGCAGCAGCCACGGAAGTCCATGCCGCGCCGCTGGTTCAGCGCGTGCCGTCGTCGCTCCACAACGCCAGCATCCAAATCCAAATACATGGAACAGTTCTGCATCTGCGGCTCGAGCCGGCGGCGTGAGCGGAAGCGGCGGCGACAACAGCACAAGCTGCAGCAACAGCAGCGGCGCGAACAAATTAGGAGATCTGGAAATCTTAGCGAGACGCGAGAAGATATACTCCATGTCTCAATTGAGGAGTGGCTATCCAGCCAGGGCGACATTAGAGACAACAACAACGAAAACGATGACAACGACAATGACAACGATAACTTCGATGACGACGACGACGACGATGACGGCGGCGGCGATGACCACGATGACATCAACGAGGAGACGCGACTGTTCCTCGGCAACGAGCCGAGCAGCAGCAGCAGCCTCTCTGACGAGGACGATGAGTATTACTTCGATGGACGCAGCAGCGGCAGCAACATTCACAGCTACAGCAACAACAACAGCAACAACAACAACAACAACAACAACGATTGAAGCCACCTGCCCAGCGGAAGCGGAAGCAGTCAAATCGAATCGTCTGTAAGTGTTGTACAATCGGGAAAAGTGATCGATAGTAGAAAGAAAACAAATATCGATTGCCCAGTCTAGGCTAATTCTCAGTGTTGTTTAACGCACTAAACAGACTAAAAACTGTATCGAATTGTCTTTAAGTGTTGAACAATCGGTAAAAGTAATCGATACTTACAGAAAAAGAACAATCAATATGTCGAAAACAGATATCAATCGATTGCTAAACATTTTACTAGTCTCAGTGTTGCTAAACGAACTAGAACTAAGAAACTGTAGTTTGAAACCAAATTGAATCGTCTTTAAGTGTTGAACAATCTGCAAAAGCAATCGATATAACAGAAAAAAATTAATCAATATATCGAAAACATAAATCATCGATTGCTAAACATTTTCCTAGTCTCAGTGTTGCTAAACGAACTGAATAGACTGAAACTGTAGTTGAAAATCAAATTAAATTGTCTATAAGTGTTGAGCAATCTGCAAAAGCAATCGATAATAACATTTAAGGAATAATCAAATTGATCGAAAACATTAATCAATTGATTGCTCAAAATTTTACAAGTCTCAGTGTTGTGAAACGAACTGAACAGACTGAAACGGTAGTTCGAAATCAAATCAAATGCAATCGAAAACTTTATAAAATCGATTGTTTAACAATTTCCTAGACTAAACTATGTCGCAGTGTTGCTAAACGAACTGAAACTGTATATATTTTTTCGCTTTGCAACACTAAAACTAAAACTCCTCCTACTGTTTTTTCTCAATAGAATCAACTTTATCAAGCGTCGCAACTCCGAGATAACCGCCGGCAGCAGTAGCTGCGCCGGTGGCAACCCTAACAATTCCGACAGTGCACTCGGCGAGCCAGCGCAGCAGCTGATGTTGCAGCCACCACATCCGAGCCAGAGTCAGAGCCAGAGCCAGGGCCAGGGCCAGCTGGTCAGGCAGTCACCGGACATGGCCGCGGACATGGCACAAATGTCACCGCGCAAGGACAATGTGAGTACTGCTCTCCCTCTCTCTCTCTCTCTCATTCTCTTTCAACTTCTATCGATTCTTCTCTTTCGATAGGATAAGCCATCGCTGAATCGCCGCCTGTGGAAGCAGATCACCAAACGAAGACGCACCAATTCTGTATCCCAAATAGTCGCTGGCTAAATTACACTTTCTCCCTCACACACAGACTCCCAGTTTTCTCTCTATCTCTCTCTCTCTCTGGTTGTCTCAGCGATCTCCCAGCCGATCATCAGTTGAAAGGGGAGATCTCTATAGATAACATATATACCATATATGCGATAAGTTACTGCTCAGTTAAGATCTCAGTCGCTGGAAGTAGTTATCGATTTGTTAGCGAGGAGCAATAAGTTAAGATCCATGTAGATCGATTTCTCAAAAATTTGTAAGTGTATTTTCACTGCAAGCAAAAGCCGAAGTTATCGATAAGTTACATTTTCAATTATATCGATCGAAACTGCATCAAAACTAAAAGGGAAATGTGAAAAACAAACTATACAAGAACAAATTTATGCTAAGTTTTTGATACTTACTAACTTTTTAGCTAGAGAAACCCCTTAAAAGACAAACAAATGAAATTTGGATGGAGAAATGGATGAGAAAGTATAATCGACGTCCAAGTCCAACATACATATAACATATGACTCCTGCCAAAGGGCTCGAGAGCAGCAAATAGAAATAGCCAGGCCAAGAGCAACCAACAAAAAAAAAGCCAAAAATACACAACTAAAGAAAATAGCCAAAAAAGAAATTATAAAGGAAAAAAAGGGACAACGAAGCTGGAGGCGAATTTAAGGAGATGAAGGATCGTAGCACTGCACCCACACAGCAACTCACACACACAATCCAGCCAAATAGAAAAAGAAAAGAGAGAGTCAAAATTTTTGGAAAACTTAAGGAAAACAGCAAGAGAAAAGCATATGAAATATGTCTAGACTCTAGACTATTTTTTTTTCAGAGAAAGATAGCAGATATCGCTCGCATTGGTAGAGAGTCTAATTAGATTGCAGAAAAATACATACATTCATATATAGTATATATATATATAGGTAATGCGTGCCGGATTAGCCGCCGCGTAGGGTAACAAGGGCGCGGGGCTTTTCAATTCGATTCGATGATTATTCGATTATTTTTTCAATTAACAATGAGATTGCCTTACGTATTACTTACAACGTACGAACTATTTATTGTATTTGTAGCTTAACGGTAAACTTTATACATTTTATGGCATTTTTCAAACTGTCATTTGTCCAGTCAAAGTTCAAAACTAATCGAGAAAATATATAGTAAACAACAAATGAATATTGAAAAATAAAAAATAAAAAACAAAACAAAAAACAGATTGAAGGACGGGTAGCAGGAAATCAGAAAAGTAAAATTTTAAAGTTTTTTGCATATTTTTCTTATGTCAGAGATCATATTACGATTACAGCTAGAGAGATACAGATCGCGATACCGATTTACATACATACATATATAGATATTTAGTTATATATAGCATATATACATTTACAGATTCAAATACATTTACAAATACTACTGGTACACAGAGTTTAACTAGATATATATATTAGAATGGGATTAATGATGATGATGATGATGATGATGTTGATGGGGAATGATGAGCATTTTGTAGTTGCATATTTCACATTGAAATCACATTGAAAGCTAACAAATTATACGAAATTAATAGGATTGGAAGGGAATGCAAAGTCGAAGTCGGATTAGAGATCGAGAACATTTATCAGCTTTAATAGAAATTCTAATAATAAACTTACATAGATGTAGCTATACAATTGACACACACATTAAATACATACATATATAGATATATATATATTTAAAAATATATAGATCAAACTATTAGGCATTTATCACTTTTAATCATATTAATCGCGCCAAATCAAGATCGCAGATCGTAATAGATCGAGGCCCATTAACACAGTCTGTAGAGCCGTCCCCACAACCTCAAGCGGTATTTTCTCAACCTTCTCTCTTTCTCTCTCACTCTCTCTATCTCTCTCTATCTTTCAATCTTTTTAAGAAAACCCAAAATTAAAATGGACTCGTATATATATTACAGTATATCGAATATATATATAATAATTTACTTTGTATAACGCAAAAATCGTGTCGAAACTTTAGGAAAACTCACGTCTAGGATGGAATATTTAGTGCGATATATACTATAGTATGATATTTGAATTTTTTTTTGTCAAACTTTTTGTTGTTTTTGTTACGAATATTATTATACTTAGTACTACATACATTAGCGTGTAAAACGAGATCAACTTAGCAAAAAAAAAAACAAAATGAAAAAACAAATGAATTTTCCTCTTGAAATTCAACACTAAATTCAATTATTTAAGTGAAAAGAAAAATCACAAACAAAGAAAACGAAAAAAAAAACACTGAGAATTCAAAATAAAATTCAAATCGAAAACTGAAGAGTATTACTTGCATTTTTATTATCTATCTAAAGGAAAATAAGTTAAGTTTAGGAATATAAGAGCGAAGCAAACGTGAAGGTGATCACACATGGAAAGGAAGACCGAAATTCTTGTTCACTGAATCCGATTGTGCGTCCCATTGTCCCGTAATGAGTGTATCCGGCACCACAGTCCCCAACAGTTGCAATCTTTATATACACTATATATGGTATGTGGTGCGTTTAACTATAGTTCCGATTGCACATCGCATCGCTGGCTTTAAATAACAACAACAGCAATGGCAAAAAAAAATATAAAAAAAAAAAAAACACTAGAAAGGAATTTCAGCTATTGTTGCGCGTGTACAACCGCAATATACTCTGTAAAATCATCACCTTGACGCGGTAAGCTAATTAAATTCCGATCTTTAAATAAATACACCCAAAATAATATGTTACTAAGATGTTCTATTTGTTTTAAAAATAAAAAAATGCTTACGTGCTGTAGGCCGATAAAAATACCAAACTATAATAACCAATTATACCCTATGTTCCCATAAATGCTGCGCCTGCAGGGTACAAAAGGCAAAAAAAGCAATACAAACAAAGCAAAACAAATTAATTGCTAGGCCCAACCCCGTGCATTAGCCCAGGCAGCGCTGCAGCCCAGGCCCAGAGGGGCTCAGCTGCAGTCGACGTCGCATTCCCGTTTCGTGCGTACCAGAGTGAAATGCAGTTTTGAAGCGTGCCGCACAAAAAGAGCAGAGAGAGAGAGAGCAGGCGTGAGAGAGAGAGTGTGAGAGCGGGCGTTCACTTACTGGGCTTACTCTCTTTTGGGTGTCGTGTCGCAGTAGCTGCTGCTGCTGCTGCTGCTGAGTGAGGCGCCGCTTTCGCGGTCGGCACCGCGGTCTCAGCTGGTGCTACCGAGCTTTGGGCAGCACAAAGCTGTTGTCGCTCAGCTGAGCGTGCTCAGTTTGAAAACGAGTTTCGTGGCGAACGGTCGATCAGCGCCTGACGCAGTCGCAGTCGCAGTCGAGTCGCAGTCGTGGCCCTAAAGAATTTCGACGCAGCCTGCGCGGTGTGCGAGAGTGTGCGTGTGCGCTAGTGCCTGTGCCTGTCTGTGCGTGTGCATGTGCATGTGCACTGTTTATTTACATACTTTGCGCGTTTTCCATTTGGCGTTTTAATTGGGCAGCGCGTGCAGCGCCGCCGCCGCCGCGTGTGGGCAGAGACGCTTGGTAAATATTTTGCTGGCAGCCATCATTTATTTTTTTTCGCCTTTTTTTTTGACAAAAACGAAAACTGTAACGGTGCCCGTGGCTGTGTGTGAGTGTGCCTGTGTGTGCATGTGTGTGCATGTCTCTAGCTGCATGTGAACTAACAGGAAACAACGAGCAATTAAACAAACGTCGTCGCGACGCGTCGCAGTGCAGTCGCCATCGCCATCGCCATCGCAGTCAGCGTCGCAGTTAGAACCATGGAGCCCAAGAGTCGCTAATTGAGGTCGTCGCTAGGTAAGTTCTGCTGCCGTTGCTGTCGCTGCTTCGGCCGCTGCTTCCGTTTGAAATTCACTTACAGCAGCAACAGCTGAGATACAAAGCTACAAAGACACACTGAGAGATGCTTAGATACAGCTACAGATGCAGATATGTATGCAGATACATTGTGTGCATGCACGTACATGCTATATAGCAACGGTAAATAATGCCGGTGCTGCCCAAGGCAAAATCTGCAGCAGCAGCAGCACAGTGGGACGAGGGTGTAGATATTTGCGTGAAATTTGCACAGCACGGGCAAAATTGCTTAGATTAGCGTAGAAATAATAAATATTCATAAATAAATACATTTTAATTAAATTAATGAATATTAGTAAATAAAGAAAAAAAGATAATTAAAAACACTAAATAATAATAATAATATACATAAAACAAATAAATATATATTTATATGATAATATTTATTTAGTGCAGCTGCTGACCACGGTGCATGTGGCAAGTGCGGCAAATCAAAATGACAGCTAGACGCTGCAGCTGTGTGGCATCAGCGTGTGTGTGTGTGTGTGTGTGTGTAGCCAGTGAAAGCAGCAGCAAATCTGCAGCCAAAGTGGCAACAGCAGCTGCGCAGCTGTGCGTCTCTGTCTCTCTCTCTCTCTCTCTCTCTCTCCGTGGCTGAGAACGCTCTCGACTCTCGGCATTCCATCAACCTCAACTTCAACTCCAGCTACAGCTCCAGCTCCAGCATCATCAACTATAATAATTATCTAACAATCTGGCCGCATAACTAACTATCTATCTATCTATTGATGCTGCTGGCGTTGCTGCCGCTGCCTCTGCCTCTGCCACTGCTGCTACCTCTGCCTGTGCTTCTGCCACAACGGAAACGCGGCACTTGCTCTCTTGCTTTGCCTTGCTATCTGATCGATCGGCGGGCCTTAAGGTCGCAGCACGCAGCAGCGCTATGCGGATGCGCAGATACCCTATAACCGTCACTGACACGCCTCCACCTGCTCCTCCTCCTCTTGCTGCCTCTATGCTGCTAAAATTCGCAACCAGTTCAAGTCGAAAAAAAATAACAAACGGCAAGTGCAAAAATTTGTTGCGAAAATTGATTAACATCAAACTGGTTGCTAGAGCGGATCAATGGAGGAGCCGAAGGAGGAGGAGGAGGACGAAGAGGGTGCTCACTTCAAAAAAACACACCAAAAAAGATGCTTAAATTGTATAAAAGTTTTTTAATTGAATCGCGTATAAAAATCAAACGCGAAACGCGCCGACAAACAATAAATGATAATCATAATAATAATGATCATGATCATGATGATGATGATCACGATGATACGACGCGTTGATGGTCGCCTCGTTGCTCTCTAGCTTGAGGATGATCATTGGAGCTTGGCGCTTGGCAATTGAAACCTCTGGTACCCAGAGAGATTGTAACTTATTATTGTACACTTTTGGGGTGAGGGTATATGCGCCACTTGAGAGACTTTGGCAACTTTATGCGAGGAGCATATTTGCACTTTGCTGCGAAATAACTGAGCGTATGAGTCTCAGTGATGTTATAACACTTTGTAAAATCATATATATAATTCTGACAGAAATAGTATGTGTAAAAGAAAGGGTATAAAAAATTAATGAAACCATGCTTTTACTTCAATTTTTGTTTTCTTTTGATTTTTTTTTTTGCTTGTTTAAAGACACCAAATTTTTTTGAGTGGACAACTGGACAAGTGATAAACTGGTTTGTTGTGTCGCTTTATTGAACATCATCTCGGAGATTTGCATTGCCAAATAATAATAATAAAAATAATAATGATATTTCTTGCTCTCTAACTCTCTCCCTCTCTCTCTTTCTATCTCTCTCTCTTTGCTTTTGTTCGTTGCCTGCTACTGCTTCCTCTGCTTCATCTTTAGCTTCTTTCTTTCTGCTTCAATTTCAATAACAAAACAACGAGCAGAGCAGAGCAGATGAGAGAAGAGAAGAGGGGAGGAGAGGAGAACAACAAGATGATTCTACGGGCATGCTCGTTAAACTGCTCAAGGTATTTGACCCAAGAGATGAACGACGCAAAAGCCAAAGCGCGATCACACAATACTGGTAGATCGTCTAGATCCACACATAGGGCAGGCAGGGGGTTGGGAGGGTGGCAGAAGGGTCAAGGTGAGCTGGTTAACGAGTTTGTTTAGCACACACAACCCCAAAGCTCTCAACCCCGAGATATGGCAGCTGTCGCAAAGCCTTAAGATCCGGGAATGTGCTGCCCTTAAGCCCTATAGACATATTGTTTTCTTTCCCACTGAAAGATCACCGTATGTGAGTGTGTGTGTGAGTGTGTGTATTCTGGCAGCCCATTCTGATTGCCCATTCACCTGGTGAGCATTTCCCATTCACATACAGCTTCAGCTTCGGTTCCATTTCCATTTGCAGTTGGGATTCGTATTGAGATTTGGGTATGGGGTTCGGATTTGGTTTCCACGTTCCACTCACTCACTTTCATCTCTGTCCAGCGTGCAGTGGACAGAGCGAGAGAGAGGGAGAAAGAGAGAGACCTGATGCGGTTGCCTTCATTTGGGACCTTTCTAATTTGAATGATTCGCTCTGCGCTGTTGCTCTGCTCTCGTTGTTGTTGTTGTTATCGTTGCTGTTGTTGTTGTTTGTTCAGCCCATTTCACTCATTGCGATTGACAAGCGAACGCTAATTGAGTGAGGCAGTCGATGACGATTAACGATAGTCGTAGTATCTATAATTGCAGTGTATCTAACAATGTTGATAAACACACTTTCGACTGCAATTTGATCTAAAACGCTTGACGATAGTCGATAATACTATAGCCAACGACTACTAAAGCCATATCTAGTTCGATATATATGTTATATACTTATACAAGTTAATATAATTTTTGTATTTCTTCTTTGCAACTTGGCTACTGCCTTCAAGAAGCTACTTGAACTTCTTCTATGTACATATGTATCTGCCTCGACTTATACCACATACCAAACCCAACCGAACCGTAGTTGAAGCCGAAACCGAAGCTCTGAGAATTCTGCATTGTCTGAGCTCATGGCATGCCCCTCTCTACATAATAATTAGAAGCATGCATAGCTCATACCACCTCCAGCACTCTTCAGTACCCGCCTACTCCACCCCTCTCCCCCCCAAGCCACTGTCATGTGTGTGTGTGTGTGTGTGTGTGTGTGAGTTCGCTGACTGCGCCTATGAGTGTAGCTACCGAACTGCAAAGCGATCGTTGCTCATAATCACATGCCAGAAGAACCACACTCAGCAGTGCCCAGCAAATGTACACTGACAGAAAAGAGGCAGCTAGTCTATAAGATTTAAGATCAAGAGTCTTGAAGCGTTTCTCTAGCCTCTACATATTTATTTAGCACTCAATATATATATATCAATTATATCATTTATTTACATATAAAAGTAAATTTTGAAACTCTTTTTTGTTTTTAAATATACATAATTTTGAGATTATTTCTATATTTTTTTTAGCATTTATTAAAATATGTTTTTAAAATGCATTTGACAGACTTTTTTAATAAACTTTTCCCTGCAGCTTAAGATCTCTATAACAAACAGAAACCCCTCTAGAGAACTCTAATAACAAAGAGTAAATTTTGATAGAAGTCAACAACTTTTTCTCACAGTGCATGCAGCACTGAGCCAACGCTCATTAAACATGGCTGCGTTTGTTCTAAGCAATTACGCCAAAGATTGAGAGAATCCAATTGGAGTGGGCTGTAGGGGTGTGAGGGGGGTTAAAGGAAGGGGGAAGAGGAGGGGGAGAGAGTACTTGGGGTAACCAGAGGCAAATCTAGTACGACAAACAGAGGCAAACGGCCAGAATAATCTCAACGTTTACCAAGATACGATTACTTTAATGTCTGTCGATCTAAGCGATTACCGATTGTCGATTGCTGATTGCCGATTGTCGATTACCCATGTCCGATTGTCCATTAATCACAGCTCGAGCAAATTGAATTCTGAGCATGAATCTCGCGCCCCGAAAAATAACAAAAAAAAAAGAAAAGAGTCGACAAATTAACGTGTTTTTAATTGGCTAAAACTAAGCGCTACCTCGAGCCGAGCTGAGCCGGGCAGAGAGCTGAGAGTACCGGGCCGGCTGTAGAGCCACAGAGAGTTAATGGCTTCAAAGCCAGCAGCAAAACGCGAAGCATGCCACGACAGCAGCAGCAACAGAGGCAGAGGCAGAGGCAGCAGCAGCAGAGGCAACAACAATGGGGCAATTGTCATGTGAAGTCGTTGAACTCCCCAACATGGCGACGCTGAGTTTGTGCCAAGTTAATTATGATAAACGTTAAGCCAACTGGATGGACAGGCCAGAGACAGCAGCAGCGAGAAATTGATGGCAGAAATAGCTGAATAGAGAAGGCACAGTCTGATCTGAGTTGTTGCCTCCTCAATTGCAGGCTGCACCGTGACCTTGACAAGGGCACAGACAGCGCCACAAACGTGTTTAGTGACACACACACACACAAACACACTCGAATCGCTGTCTAAACCGGTACAGATATTGTCGTACTACCTCCCTGCCCCTGCCCTACCTACCTAACTACCTACCCCTTCCCAAAACAACAATATAACGTTCATATTTCAACGCGTTGATGTGGCAACGCTTCAGAAGATTTCCATATGAAACTGTCAAGCTAAATGCGCCACGTGCCGGTCTTCCCTCTCCCCCTACCCCATCGAGGGGCCCCTCCAAAGCTCCAACGTATACTTAATCCCAATCTCAATCCCCCATCGTAATCTCAATTTGTTTTTTTTCGTTTTTGACAACTTAATTCGATTGTTCTGAAAACGATAACAACACAAAACCGATCGTATACAAAGTGAGTTCACTGTCACTGAGAACAAAGGATCGGAATGAACCCTAAGAGACTAAACTGATCGGTAGTGCATATAAATATGGATATTATATAGATTCTAGTACTACGTATGCAAATGAAGAACGCGGGATTTGATAAGTTCTGCGATCACAAAACGATCTGCTGCATCAGATGGGTTTCTCTACATAATAAAGTGTAGTTATATAGATCATAGTGTAGTACTCTCACTATGCATAATAAAAGAAAATAAGCTACTCACACTCTGATGAATCAAACTCGTAGAGTTCTAATTCGATACAGTGTGAGATCAAGCATTACTAATTACGTATATATATTTATATATATATAAATATATGTATATTTATATATATATAAATATATATATAAGTATATATATATAATATATGTATAACTTAAACCCGAATAGGGTAGAGCAAATCTAACCGATCATCACCAACAATTTTGTTAGAATAATATCAATTTAAACAACTTTAAACGCTGCGGTACGTGGTATGTGGTGGCTTTATAAGTTATTTACGTTATACCTCATTAAAGAATGTAACAGCAGAGAGAGAGAGAGAGAGGAAAAGGAAGAGGGAAAGAGTGCGAGACAGAGCGGAAAACTCGTTTAGCAGCAACCGATCGCAATTATCGATAACAACTTAATAGTTTTTTCGACCATTCTTGATTAGTTTTAGTTTTGTTTTCACCACACTCTCTCCCCCAAAATCCCTCAGCACGATCAGTGTAAACTAATGTTGGCAACTCTTTGACAACACTCTGCACAATATTTGGCAACCCTAGGGCCAGAGACATAAACAACAGTTGTGTGGCAAATGCCCTTAAAATCATGTTGAGCCAACATTGAGAGCGTCGCATAAACACAGTTAATACTCGTATATAGTCGGTCGAGTTGGGGTTTTGTTGTTGAGTTTTTAGGGGGGGAACACTGTCTGTTTTATTTTTATTTTTATTTTTCAGTTCGCTTCGCTGCTCTGCCAGCCGTGGCGATGGGTGATTTCTTTCTTTTGTTGGACGCTTGCATAATTTTCGCTTTGTGCTTCTTCTTTTTTTTTAGTTTTTTTTGTGGTCTCTGGACTGGGTTTGATTTGTATTATTACTTAATTGCTTTGAACCTGAAAACTGTCAAAAAAAAAAAAAAAAATACTAAAGCCCATTTATTGTATAGCATACGTATGCAGATCTATGTAAATGAGTCCAAATATTTACATAAATCGTGTGTGTAAATTCTTGTTTCGAAAAACGAAAAACACGCGCCACAAAAAAGCAACAATAAAAAAGTAAAAAAAAAAAATAAAGCCCCAAAAAATAAGCGAGAAAAAAAGTAAAGCTTACAATTCCAGTCCAGACTTCATTGTCACCAAACCGCTGACATTGAAAATCGGGCCTGAAAGGGAGGAGGAACGAAGCGACAAAGCGTAGAAAGAGAGGAGAAGCGAAGAGAGGATGAGGAGCAGATCAGAGAAGAAACAGACAAGACAAGGCAGGGGAAATGTGATCGGCATTCGCATTCGAGGCAAATGGGTCAGATCTACACGTCGATGATGATGATGATGATCGTTGATGTTGGGCAAGGGCCATGGGAGACGTGCGTGGAATATACGTAGTACTCCCAAAAAGATGACACCCGAAAATGAAAATAAAAACATTTGCGATCATTGTATAATCCCATTCAAACTAACTGGACGTGACTTCGACTTGGAGTTGTGGGAGGAAAACGAATATTGGTAACGATCGTAGCTCGATCGATCGATCGATTGATCGATTTGCGAAATCCTAAAGACGAACTTTGATTTCCAGTGTTGGAAAAGCAACAACAGCTGGCAAAATATAGAAGAATAGATCGCATATAGCAGTCTCTTCTGCAGAATAGAATAAACTACAGAAATAATGATCCAATAATCCCAGGGATCAAGCACTTTAGTGTTGAATAAAAAAGAAAATAAGCTTGAAACAAGTCTAGATCCAACCTAGTTGAACTGACAATAGAAACCTCATCGAATAGCGTGAAGGAATCTCGAAAACCCTAGTCCTAGCTGCTGATCTCGCTAAAACGATCGTGCTATTTATACGATCATGCTACAAGCAGCAAGATGTTGGGCAAGGCGCCCCTAACATAGGGTGGACGTGCACAAAATACCATCAAGTTTCTGCGCCCATTGTATAATGCGTTGTTAGAGACAGCCCGATAATGAGACGGGACCAGAGAGGCGGGACGGGACGGGACGGGATGATATGAGGCAAGGCGATACGATATGTACGAGACGTGACATGGCTGAGTTAGGAGAGTCACAGCCGTGCTTTAGATTTATATAAGCTGCGCTGCCCGGGGCTGCGGGTGTGTGTGGGAAGGGGCGAGAGAGAGAGACAGATAGAGAGAGGGGGGAGGTAGACTTGCGAATTCCATTAGCCAAATGGCCAAACGGCTCAAATCATGCGGCTTGCGTGTTGCAAGTGCTGCTTCCTGCTTCGCAAACAGACATGCAACACGCACTGGACACTGCAGAGGGAGAGAGAGAGCAAGAGAGAGAGAGAGAGAGCGAGATAGCGTACGAGACTTGTTTGGCCAGTATCGCATACGCTGCGATTTTTTGGGGCAGCAGAAAGTAAAACTCACAACTTGCGACTTGCTGTGTTTTTTTTTATTTTGGAACTCAGTCTGCTGTGCCAGGGCCAACTGCAGGTGACACACTTCTCTCTCTCTCTCCATCTCTCACTCTCGCCTTCGCTCTCTCTTCCTTCTTGGGTCCTAAAATAATTTGACTTTTTCCCAACTCGTTTCTACAGTCGCCTCTAACTCTCCCGGCTCGACTACTTTCTCTGCCCTGGCCAAAAACGACAAGAAGAAGAATTCACCTTCTGGTTTTTCTAGTTAGCACTCTACTGGGGTCCGATTCAAGGTCAGCAAACTGCGAATATCTTTCTCCCTCCCTCTCTCTCTCTCTCTCTAGCCATATGAAAAAACCTAACCCAACCTCATCTCACATGGTGTATTGCATCGTCCAATGACATCCATCCCCACACACAATGCATTCACCTCCAACTCTAACTGGATTCCGCTTGGATTCGAAAACGAAATGGAAATGCATGTGGAAATGGAAATGGAAGTGGAAGCCAGAGAGTTGTTGATGATGATGATGATGTTTCTTCAGGCGCGTCCGTAATCGGATATGCACTTGGTAGTGTCGAGTCAAGGCACCTGTAACGAGTATCGAGTGTGTGTGCTGGGTGTGGTAATCGATACATGAGGGTCAGCCGAGCGCAGCTCATGATCCTACTCCACACCTACCACAAACCTTCTCCCGCCTGGTATTTGTCATCCACAGCGCTTGAGGATCCTTAGATCGAGCTTAGAGAAAGCTTTTCCCGCCCGATTAGATTACATTTTCGATTGGTTCAAGAGTGTTAAGAGAGTGGAGAAAGTTCGTGGAAGGTAGTTTCACTGTGGAGACCCTTAGATGTGCAGGGACTATGCCTATATCGCTCTGAAAACTCCTCCCTCAATCTTGGATGATCTACGATCGTTTTTGTATTCGTTTCAAGTCTTGTTCAGGAATGATCTTCAATGATCTTCGATTCTCAGTAGAAATAGTGGGTTTACATAAGGGTTTTTATTGATTTATGGTAGTGCAATACCAAGATAATAATATCATATTGCTAGATGAGATCAGTCTATATAAGATATGATCAATGTCGCAGTGATAAAAGATTGAGCTGCGATAAGATACATAATGGAAGCTTTGAGGTTCAACTAGTACGCAATAGGGTTAGGCATGGGTTACCTTGTCTATAGCTCTTGAATACAGTTAGTTAATGAATAGTTGGTCAAGTGCCTGTTGACCCAGGTCAGCTAGGCCTACGTCGAGTAATGAATTCGACGACGGTTTAGTTCAAAGTTGGGTTAGGTCAGTTTTAACTTGTGCAATTTTGCACTTGGAGTTGGGATTGGAGTTAGGCTTGGGCTTGGGGTTGGGGTTGGGGTTATTCAACTCGATATGAGTGCATGTGCTATATCAGGTAGCCTGCATGTGTGTGTGTGTGTGTGTATCTGTGTGTGTGGCATATTAATGCTAATTGATGTTTGGTATGCAATCAACGCTGCCACCTGGCTGAGTTGCCCATTCAGTTGTCCATTTTCATTGATGAAGTTGTGCTTGCCCCACCCACTCCACACACACACACAAACACACAGAGACAGAGACACAACAAAAGGCAACACACACACACACAGAGAGACACAGACAGACAGTATCTCATATCTCGCCAAGGTGAGCCACATTTGGTAGTGCTGCAATGCGGCCCAAAAGTGGCCAAAATGACCAAATGGCCAAATGAATTTGGTTGCATTTGTTCGCTTTGAGGTTTGCTGGTTTATTGGGCATTCGACAGGCGGCAGGAGGGCGAGACCAAGGGGTAGATAGAGGGAAATGCAGAGGGAGAGACGAGCAGACAGACAGACGCGCAGACAGAGAGACGCGCAGACAGAGAGACGGGGCGCAGTTTGCAGTCGGCTTTGGGCTTGGGCGGCAATTGTTTTGCGGGCAACCGGTTGCGAGTGAGTTCGAGTGCCTGCCTGAATGCCTGACTGCCTGCTGAGTATGAGTGTCGAGTGTGTGAGTACTCGAATGAGCACTCACACTTGTAATTGTAATTAAAAAGCGCAGCCAGGCAGCTGAGCTCGTGTGGGACTGCGATGCGATGCGGTGCGATGCGATGCGAATGGAACGTTTTATGGATCGTTTTCGGATTAGATTGGATTGCGATGCGATGCGATGCGATGCGGTGCGATGTGCGCGGCACTTGACGACGATTTCCTGTCATTAGTTTTGTTTTTTTGTTTTTGTCAAGGTTGTGCGGCAAGCCCAGCAGCAGCAGCAGCAGCGGCAGCAGCAGTGTGTGTATCTGCCAGATACAAGATACAAGACGAGATGTGGCTGCATCTGGTTTAGCGTCTTTTCAAATGAATTGCCAGGCCGAGCCAGGCTAGGCCAGTTATTAGCCAAGTAAGTGCATAAGAAAGCCCCACGGCCAATTCGAGCTGCGGCAAAAGTTGTTGCCAGCAACAGCAACAGCAGCAACAGCAACAACAGCAGCAACACGGACAACCACATTTCATTTCTCTTCACTTTCTTCCATTGGCAACATGCAACACAAGTTGCCACCAGACGCCCCAACGCAAAACAGGCAATCGTAGCTGTTTCTCCTCAAGTTGCTGCCGCTGCTGCTGTTGTTGTTGCTGCCACTGCTGCTGCCGCTGTTGTTGCTGCTGCTGTTGTTGTTGCTGCTGTTGCTGGCACATTGCAATGTGGAAAATGTGCGCGCTCTAACAAATTTATGAGCGCCACTTGAACGTCGCCGCAATTGATGTGGATGTTAAGTTGCAATTGCAACACCAACGGCAGCAGCAGCAGCAGCAACAACAGCAGCAGCAACAGCAACAACAGCAGCAGCAGCCACAGCAACAACTTGTGTGTGTTTTTTGGGAGGCTGCGGCTGTGACAGGTTGCGCTGTCGTTGTCGTTGTCGTCGTTTGGGCGACATACGGAATCGACAATCGGAATTTGGAATTCGGAATTTCAATTTCGATTTCGATTGTTGCAGCTGTGCCAGCTGGATTGCAATGGGCTGGTAATGCTGGTAAAAGGGGCTGCAGAAACAGAAATAGATAAAAGGATTGCAGCAGAAACAGAAACAGAGAGAGAGAGAGAAGAAAAAAAGAGAAGTAGAGATGGGAGTGCAGAATCGATATTAATCGATTTGCAAATGTTTTTGAATCAAAAACCAAATAGTATAATATTATATTGCTTCTACCGATAAAAGAGCAGAATAATGTAAGCTAAGAAAGAAAAAATGAATAAAAGAAAAGAAATATATAAACAATAAAGGAATAAGGAATATATATAGTAAAAGACGAAGAAAAAAAACGAATGAAAAAGAAAAGTAAAGAAAAAGACACATATAAATAAAGATAGAGAAAATATGTACATACAAAGACAAAAGTTTTCTTTGTATAAAATGCCAAAGAGATAATGATATTTCTAACAACCAAAGATAGCAAAGAATAAGAAAAACAGAGATAAGAGCAAGAGCTGAGAAAAAAGAGCTCGGAAAAGCTGAAACCTGAGAAAATTGAAAATTCAGATCTCACAGTTCAAAATGCTGCTTTCCCTATAGAACTATCGATAAAGCTTTAAACTATCGCTATTCTAATACTATCGGCTAATTAACTAAGCTCTTAGACAATATCTGACTGACTGCAGAGTGAAATCAAAATGAATTACAACAGTGCAGATAATGTCAATAGATAGTCGAACTATATATACTTGAAATACCCATACGTAATACCCATATGTAGTATATATATAAACAGTCTTATGACAATTCTCCTGGCTTGCCATTAAGTGCTTGTGCAACCTAATCCAAAAGCTTATACAGAAATACGAATCTGAGCTCTATATACATATATAGCAACAATTTGTAAAGTCAGTTCAAGTTCCACACTTGGGCAAAGTGCATTGATAGGGCCGACGCGCTTGGCAATTTAGATATATATAGTATATATGTATTTAAATCGGCATATCTATGACTATCACACACACACAGAGAGAACTGGCCGTAATTGAAACTGAGACGCAATGCAAAAACGTCATGCAAAAAGTCGACAATGAGCGGTCTAGAAAGGGACAGGGAGAGGGGGGGAAGGGAGGGAGTGGGAAAGGAAGGGGTTTGGCCTGCAATTGACCCAATTCTCTGAGGTCGTGTTGTTGTTATTGTTGCAGTTGCTCTCCCTCTCTCTCTCTCTCTCTCTGCCACACTCTCTATGAATTTTTTTGCCGCCAGGCCTGAGTCTCATTAAGGCTGACAGCGCAGTGGCGTAGCTGGGTTGATGTAAAAGGGGGGTTAGTAGGGCGGCATTGATTGAAGCCTAATTAAAGTAAAAGAAAAAGAAGAGGAATGTGGAGCAGCAGCTGCAGCAACATGCTGCAAGGTGTGTAGCGCGCAAAAAAAGAAAAAAAAAATACTAAATTTAGCTAAGCAGCAAACGGATGCAAAGCAGAGAAAGAGAAAGAGAGATGAAGAGAGTGAGAGAGAGAGAGAGGCAAGAAAAACTACAACTTTTCGTAGAAATCTTTCTTGAGAACCCGAGAGTAGAAACAACAACAACATCTACGCTTTGCCAATGATCATAACTATCATTACGCTGATCATATGGTTTTATTGTCGAATTCGGCGTTCGCTAAACTTGTTTATGTTGTTTTTCAGCTGGTTCTTTAGGCCCTCCCCCTGCCTTCCCCTCCCTCTGCCATACCCCTTCCGCTACTAGGCTGCGCTCTGTGTCCGTCGTCGTCGTCATCGTCGTCGTCTCTTGGAATGAGTTTGTGCCACTTTTTTTGTGTGTTCGAGTTGCAAAGCAAAAGCGAAGCCAAAAAGAGCCGAAAAAAAAAGAATTTCCGTTAACGGGGTCAGCAGCAGCGGCACACAAAGCGCTCTTGGCCAATTCCTCTTCTGCTTCTGCTTCTTCTTCTTCTTCTACGCTTTTGGCCAACTTCGATTGTGTGAAGCGCTTTGCATATGCCTCGATTGCGTTAACGGGTTAATCGACAGCGATTTCGTAATGACACCTCGACTACAGCACACCCCCCCCCCTTCCGCCGCCTACCACCCACACCCACACCCAACCCCCCCGTTGAGCGAAGCGCTTTTCAATGTTCTCTCTATGGTTAAGGTTGAGGTTATCAGTGCGAGAAACGTGCCAAAGTACACAATATCAAAAGCGAAGACAAGGACAGACAGACAGACAGACGGACAGACAGACAAAAAAAAAAAACAAAAACAATGTAAACATGCTCGATAAACAAGCGCATAGACGCACGCAGTGGCGTGGTATGTGAAGGGGGTAACGTTGTGCTATGGAAGGGGAGGGGTGGCTCTGTTCCTATCATCCATCTATCATCATCGGGCGTTGAGCGGGCGGGCTATTGGGTATGGGTGCCGATACCGATAGTTTACATTTATTAAAATTTATCGATATATTTTGATCCACTTCTCTCAAAGATATTTTATCCATTATTTGAGTTCCCCTTGCTCGATTTCAGTACCCCTATATAGCATATAGAATGGAAAACTTTGTCAAGATTTTCTTGAATGAGTACTTTTTATCCTTTATTTGGACCATAGATTGATCCTGCATCAGAAAATATCGAAAATAGCGAGGACTATAGAGTCTCTAGCATGTAGAACTTTTCCCATCTCTAACTGTGACCATCGCCATCATCGCGCCGCCTTATCATCGTCATCGACATCATCGTCATGTGGCCGCTTTTGGCCATGTTTACAATTTCGAGTGGTTCCTGATAAGCCGAAACAGTTCGCCAGCCGACTTTGCTATAGCTATGCTTCGATAAATACACGTATGTAAGTGCGATTTGTTGCGCCAATATGTGGGCTAAACAAGCGTTAAGTGATTAAGATACATATAGGCCCCGATACCCGTCAGATACCCGACAAATACCCGACAGATACCCGTCAGATACCCGCCAGATACCCCTCAGATACCCGTCAGATACCCCACAGATACCCGCTTAATGGCTAGAAATTCCTGTACTGGAGGAATTTCAAAGCTTAACATTCCAGTTATCGCATTATCGGCGCTAGAATTATCGAAACTATGCCTTAACTTATCGCAAATGTTCAAAGATGCGTTTGACATGAGTTTTAATGACTTAAAAAAAAAAAACGCACTACCATGAGAAGTAACTTTAAAGTCGGTGTCCCAAATCGAAAGATCACTTAAGATCACTCACACTCGCATAATGATTGATTTACTGGCAAATACCTTTGCAACAAACTATAATAAAACAAAAAAAAAAACAAAAATTAAATTAGATCTCTAAATGCGTTGGCAACTGCGTTCGAGATCGTTTTTCCAAAGCTGAGTCGAGAGTCGACAGATTTGCGGTTCGAGATACTTTATATGTCTATCAAGCTGCGGTAAACTCTGTAATTACGAAAGAGCTTGGGCTTTGAGCCACGTTTAAAATCAAATTATTTTCTAAACTCGTCAGAAATACAGAGGGAAAAGTGAGAAAGCGAGATGAGAAAACAGTGCTGCGTAATGCCTAATGGGTTCTGTATGATACAGAGATGTAACTGTAGAAATATCTTCAATTTTATATGATATTTACGTGTTCTGCTATGAGAATTTGTAGAAAAAAAATACTATACCATAGAAAGAAGCTTTATAAAAATGTATAAAAAATTAAAGTTGAAATATAAATAAATGAAAAACAAAATTCATTTAAAATTCTAAATTTCTAAGACATTTTGAGGTTATAATGACTTGTATCATCTAAGAAAACTAAAGAATTCTTCATGTAAATCGATTATAATCTCTCTTAACCGAGAGTTCTCTCACCTCTGGGCATATGGGGGTGTGTGTCGGTGCCATATCCGTTTTGGCTTGTGCTTTTAGCAAAGTTTGTTTTGGCTTGGCCTACGCAGTCAGTCCCACAATCGTGGGTGGGCAGCAGCAAAGTGCGATTAATTAACTACTTAGCCTAATCGCGTAAACATAAACCAAATCGAAGTCAAGACGTTAGAAGAAGAAGGAGAAGACGCAGCCCAAGCCCAAATGTCAGTTTGAGTGACAGCGATGGCATCGATGATGGCGTCGATTGACGATAGACAATGGCGCGCCCTGTGCCAATGCCCATCTTTGGCGGGGGACAACAACAACCACAGCAGCAGCTCGGAAATTGGTGCGTGGCAGCAATTAATAAAGATGGCAAAGAAGCCGCTGATGATGTCATGTAAGTGTGTGTGTGCGTGTGTGTGTGTGTGTTAACTAGGCGAGCCGGCCTCCTTAGCCAATGCTAATCGATAGACGAGGCGATAAAAATGGTCACGCATGTGCCGCGAGAACACTCCTGTCAAACTCTCCGCCTCTCTCATTCCACACACACACACACACACACACTCACGCGCACTCTCTTTGCTGCAAGCTGCAGTCGCAGCAGCGCACCCAGCAGCGCCAGCGCCAATATAACCCACGCCAGCCGCAGCAGCGCTGCGCTGAAGGTCGGCCAAGCGTCGCAGTCAGAACGAAAGAAGAAAAAAAGCTTGCGCAATTTAACTGAAGCAGCAGCAGCAGCAGCAGCAGCAGCAGCAGCGGCAGCAGTAGCAACGCAGCAGCAGCGACGCGACGTCTTATGCAACACAAACGCACGACGCGCGCTTCAATTCGCCGCTCTGTGTGCTCAGTTAGCCCAACAAACGCGACAAGTGAAGATAGCACAACGCGGCAAAACGGTAAATTGTAAACACAAAAACTACAATAACAATTGCGAGAGCGAGTTTCGGCTGCGTCTTCAATCTGCCAATTATTGCCTGCAGTTGTTTTTCCTTTCACCGCGCCGGCGCCACTTGCTCTCGTTGCTCGCATTGATAAGATAAAATCGCAGCAGAGCAGCAGCAGCAGCACCAGCAGCACGCAAGGCGACGAAAAGAGGAGTAGAAAAAAAACTGCGCACGTCACAAAAAGAGCAAAGAGAGAGAGAGAGTGTGTGTGTGTGGAGTGAGAGGTGTTTCTTGTGTGTGCGTGAGAACGTACGGGAGAGCGCAGCACAGCCAGGCACAAGTGTGAGCTTGTGCGCGAGAGCGCGGACAGCTGAGCGCAGTTGGCCTATCCTGTAGTTGTTACTGTTGTTGTTCTTGTTGTTGTCGCTGCTGCTGCTGGAGCAGCGCGCTATTATTAGAGAGTTACCGTTGCTTTATTATTGCCTGGCCTGGCCTGCTACTATTATTGTGTGCGTATGCGTGTGCGTGTGTGTGTGTGCGCGCCGTCGCCGTTGTGTTTGTGTTCGTGTTCTGTGCATATTTTGCGCGTTTTTTGTTTTCAGTTTTCAGTTAACGTCGTCGCCGTCGCACGTCTCGCAACGCCGCTGCTGCTGTCGCAGCGCGCAAGAACAGTGGAATATAAGACAGACAGACAGAAAACAAAAAGCGACAATTAAAAAAAAAAACAAAAAGCCAAAGCAAATACGCCGCTAGCCGCAGTTAGTACGCAGAGTTCTAAGCTATTTTTTTTTCACAATCTAAAACTGTGTGCGTGCGGGAGTAGTGTAAGTGTGTGTGCGAGTGTGTGTGCGAGTGTGTGCGTGTGCATGCCTGTGCTGTAGGTGTTTATTTTGCTTATGACAACGTGCAAATTGTTAAACAATAAGTGCAAAAGAAAAAAAAAAAACAACTGACAACTGCAACTGCAACAATGCAAGTGCGAAAGCAAAACAGTGAAAAAACAGCAGCCGAAAAAGGCGACAAATAAACAAAAAAGCAGAAAACAGAAAACAAACACACACTAAAAAAATAAAGATATAAAAAAAGTGGCACGCGAAATTCTTGAGTAAATAAAAAAAACACGAATAAACTAAATCCACAAAAAAAAAACTGAAGCACAAGGAGAGAGTGACAGCGAAAAAGAGACCAAAGAGAGAGAGAGCGAGAGTGAGCTGAGCTTTTGTTGACATTGCAGCAAGAGCAATTGTCATTTTGACAGCTTCCACAATGATGAATGAGTACCACAACAACAGCAATAACAATAACAATAACAATAATAAAGTGGAACAGATTGTGTGCCAATCAGTCAGTGTTGAGAAACTGAATAATTGGCGAACTGCAAAAAGACAAAAAAAAAACAGCAAGTGTGGCATCACTTCTAGGCTGCAGGCTCAATTTAGCGTAGCCCTGGCACACACACACACACAGCTCAAGCTGATTAATTCTCGTGATCGATGCAGGGCAACACTGATTCCCAGTATTATTTTTGTTTTTTTGATTCTGCATGCTGATTTTATGAGTCACTGCGAATCGAACTGCTAATTATATTTTTAAATTAATTAATCATAATCAAAGCACAGTGTTGCCATAACAACTAAAGTGTTGACTAAAATTCTTGAATACTTTAAAGTAGCTTCCTCATAGCTTCGCTTATGCAATGCCGTCTAGAAGGTCTTCCATTGACTTAAAAACACCTGCCTGGTCAATACGTATGACTCGTAATCGTCTCTATCTGTGTGTGTTTGTGTGTGTGTGTGCGTGTGACCCACTCTCACGACTCGAAACAATGTGCTAAATGTCGTAGCATCTCCATCTATCTAGCCATCCAACTCTAAACGAGTCTCTCGGAATTGCGCTACAAATCCATCCGAATATAAAGAAACCGCCTCGTCGCGTGTTTAGCATAAGTTCTTCTTGGAAATTCGTCATACCTATCTAGTCGGCAGTTACAGTTCTACATAGTCTATAGCTGATAAGTCTAGTCGCTCTTTCTATCTCGGGGTTTGTTTCAAGATAAAGCACATAGACAGAGAGGGAGAGAGAGAGAGAGAGGGAGAGAGCGGGTCTGGCGCCCACTTGTGTGTATTGTTTAAACTTTTCCATAGGTGCCTCTTTTGCAATATGTCTTTATCAGGCCGCTGCGCAGCTCAGAGACGCAATCTAACTCAGTTCTCCCTCGCTCAGAATTTGCATAGTCGACTGGTTGGAGCGACGACTTGTCAAACGGATCAGTCGCTCGATTGGCTTGGGATGAGAGTGTGCACATTAAAGCACAATGATGAGCACCAATAAAAAAAAAAAAAAAAAAAAAATTCCCGCACGTTGTCGCAGTTGTGTGTGATATCATCGCCTAACTTTGGATCGCCTTAAGCCCCGAAACAATCGAACGCCAGTTGCTCTACCCCGTTCCCATCCTCCGTATCCGTCTCAGTCTCAGCCTCAAATGCAATGCCAATGCCAATGTCGACTCAGTGCATTGCACAATTTTCGAAAAACACAACGAAAAACCTTTCCACACACATACTATACATATCTCACATTGTACGATCGCTTTTACGTTTGCGACATCGAAATCCCCAATATATCCCCCCATGTCGTGTACAATTCCAAAGCCATGATTAATCATCAATCGCGGTTTTTGTTTTGTTTCGTTTTGGTTTTTTTTTTATTTTTTCTTTTTGGGGTAGGGGAAATTTATTTTCGACTGTTTGTACTTCTGATTCGCACTTGGGTCGACCCCAAAAATCGATTGCATATATAGTAATTCCTTACTCAGATGTATGAATATGTATTATAACGGTAGAAAGTTGCCAATTTTGGGGGGAACCCTAACGGCATAAAGAAGAAAATCATTGATTCTTATATCATATCATATACTATATAGTATTGTTATTGTGTGGAATTCTATTGGAATTCAATGCGAGTGACCATCAAAGTGAGCTTTATAAATAGCATATATCTAACGACTGAAGACGTGACTAAGATATTAATCGATGTGTATATATCTATTTATTTTAATGTATTGATACTCACTCCTTAATCATCCCTATGTGATATCATGCCTATTACTTCAAGCGTAACTCATCCGATGAGCAATATATATAATATAATATAATATAATAAATCTTAGCTTGTATATAGTTCCAAGAATAAGCCGCCTCATACATGATTTGAAATTATTTCCATATTTATTTATGCAGATAATACCTGTTCATAATATGATATCATGCATCTGCTCATATTATGGATATCTTGAGTATATTATAGTGTTATATTATGTGGATATTGATTGATTGTAAAACAAATACCCATAGGTTTCTTAAACCTCTTCATAATATATTTATTTTAGACATACTTCTTTGTTTTCATTGTTTCCCAATACCTATAAAACCACATTGAACCCTATTGTTTTGCCCCCTGATAAGCTGCAAATAGAAGCATTATATTATGATCAGCATTTTTAAGACTCTATGTGTTTGTGTGTGTGTGTGTGTGATTGGAATCGCTTTCGATTGATTGGGTTTTGAATCATTCAAAATTGGAAATACTACAAAGTGTTTTCATCATGTTGATAATCGCGATTATAATTCTGAGTTCTATATTGTAGTCAAGGACTATAAAGATAAAGACGTTGGCATACGTGTGCCTATGCAGATATGTATAAGAGTGTGTCTAGATAAGATGAAGAATAAAAAAAAGAAGTTTTTTCCCTACAAAAAAATCCCTGACAATTTGCACTGACAGCAACGATCCCGTTCCCCTTTTTTTTATATGCTCGTTTTTTACAGGGTTTTTTTTTTGTTGTTGATTTTGGAAAGTAATACTAGTTAATTTTATAATGACATGTTCATGGAACGTGATGATATTTTGAAAAAGTTTTTGCTACGTCGTCGCCTCTTGTCGCGCTCGATAGTCGAGGAATTTATACTTACTCATGTTTATTTCAAGTTTAACTAAGTGACTATAAAAGCCACGACAGCTAACACTTACACACACACACACACTCGCACACACACAAACACACTCATGTGGGTCTTAATAGTCGCAAGAGGAAAATTGATAAGCAGAAAACGAGTAGAAACGAAAGAAAAAAAAACAAAAAAAAAATAAAAAGGTTCTTTGCCAAAGTTTATGCGGGGCCGGGTTCCATTTCTCAAGGCATTTATAATGAATACCCCCAACAATAACAACAACAACAACTACAACAGTGTCGACAACAACACGAGTTAACGACAAATGGCAAAACAGTGAGTAGAACTTAATTAGCCTGGCTAATAGTGGGGCTAATTAGTGAGGTAAAGCTCGTTTGAAAAAAAAAAAAAATAGAAAAACGAAGCGCCAAATCGATTTACAGACCTCGCCCCAAGGCGGAGATTTTGAACCAAAAGTCGGGCACGTGACTCAATTACACTAGATAATGTTGTGCCAGTGTGTGTTTTTTTTTTTTTTTTTTTTTAAAGTCTCCTCTATTACTGCAATTGCGCGTAATTTGCATGGCCAATGAGCAGAACACACTGAACTGTGACATTATACAAGTTCTACGATATAGCCCAGCTATATGTAGTACTGCCCTAGCTACCTAACCTATCCCGCACCCCCTGAGAACTCGCACATGGCGAGCGTATAGAAGAAAATTAAATGCACGCGACAAAAAACGCGCCCAAAGTCGCGAGGCTGTGCCGCACGTAGCCTTATCATGCTTGAGGGCCGCACAACCGACCCAGCTACCCTATACACATGGCAAAGATATATCGCACACACAGACACATACACACACACGAGGGGGTTACAGTCGTAACTATAGCCGACAATCGGCACACACTAAGCTCAACGCAAATAGCAACAAATTGAACAGGTTAATTGATAATAGAGATGATCGCGTGCAACGTCGTCGTGACACGCCAACTCACGCCTTAGCTATATCAACTATGAGCACATTAGTCACATCATTAGCAATGCTCTATCTAATCTAGCCAGAGAGATAGATAGAGAGAGATATTCAAAATAACTGAAAAGTGAATCATGGTGAAATTAAAAAAAAAAAAAAACGGATTATGCAATTTAAAATATTTAAAGAAACTGAAATATTGAAAGAGCGAGAGGGAGAGACTGGCAGAGCGTAGCCTATAGAAAACTATCGACAGTTGTGGGAAATACCACAGCAGGCAGCGGGAGAACCTTAAGTATCTTTAGAAAACAATAAATGGAAAACGCGTTTTTTATGAATGCCTCTATGCAAATTGTGGGCTGTAAATAATTAACACGATTGTTTGTGTGCGTTGCCTTCTTTATTTAACAATCATTTTTATGGCTTTTCAAGTTGTTGTTGCTGTTGCTGATTTGTTGCCATATTATTTTTATGGTAATAATCAAGTTGAAAGTACATATAGAGAGGCGGGAATTTCAATTGGGAACCTCTCTTGATAAGTGTTTCCGTTGGAAATCGTTCGTTTTCGAAACAAACTATGTAGTACGCTCGTTCCCACAGGTGTGTGTGTGTGTGAGTGTGAGTGTCATGGGTACTCATTCGATAACAGGGCCATTCATTACACAAGGAATGCGTATGGGGCTGCCTTTTGGTTTGTCCTCCCCACCTCAGTTGAATTTTTATCAGCTCGGTTCCTCCCTCTCCCACTGATAAGCAGGGGCGTCTTTTCTTGCTGCTGCTGATTGCTCTCTATCTGTGTGTGTGTGTGTGTGTCTGTGTGTGTGTGTTTTCATTGTATTTGAGTAATCGTAATCAACACTCATTCGAATACCTTCTTTATTCATTTGCAGATTTTGTAGCGCACAAATCGCACGCCATTTTGTAGCATGCTTCAGAGATATTACGAAACATACTAGAGAGAGAGAGAAAGAGAGAGACGTACCATCAAACAGCGATCAAGGATAGAGAGAGAGAGAGAGAGTGCAAGCAAGGACAAATCGTAAGAGAAACAGAGCAAGAAAGAGAGTAACAACTCAGCTCAACTTCAAGTTGACTTGGAAGCAAGCCGAACGCAGAACCAGAGCGAGAGAGAGGTGAGAAAGAGAGACAGAGAGAGAGAGAGAGAACGAGACAGCTAGAGTGAGCGAGCGTGCCACGCCCCAAACATGAGCAGCATGAAGGGCGGCTTGTCCACACTAAATCGCTGGTTTGGCCGCAAAAAGGGTAAGTTGTTTTTTTCTCGCACATCCCATCCCTATGGATTTCGATAAATCGATTAATCAACACTTATACAGATAAATCGGGCGTGAGCAATGGCGCCGCCAATGGCAAGCTGTCGAAATCAACGACACAGCTGCATCACATGTCCACCGACACGGTGGGCATGCACATCAACGAGGCTAGTCAATTGGAATACAATCGCATCACACCGCTGCCGGCGGCAACCAGCAATGCACCCTTCGAGCAGACCTTCCGCATCACCGTGCTGCTGCCCAAGGATCAGCTCTATGTGACCCGACTGGGTGCTCGGGTGCCACTCAGCAAGCTGCTGGCGCTGGTCTGTGACAACAAACAGCTGGATGCCGATAAATATGAGTTCCGGAATCCAGGTGAGGATCGATATCGATCTTTGAAGATCCGTGTGATCAGTACAGTTACAAAAACATATATATTAAACTGTGTATGAAGAGGGAAAACAACTATACAAAATAGTTAGCTAAAGAATTTCGAAACAAAGATTAAAGAAGTCGGTCGGAGAGAGACACAGAGGGATATAAGGATCATGTCATACTTCTGTGGCGGACTTGCAGTGTCTGATCAGTTGGCTATAGGGTTCGCCATGTAGAAAACAAATGATGATAATTGTTAAATTGTCACTCCATCGTGCTGCCTTCGATTCGCTGGCGAAACAATGATTCAGCAATTGATCACAGATGGTCTGCGGATCGAGACCCCGAGCGATATGTGTGCGACAATAGTGCAGCATTTCCATATCGGACATGAGACTCCATATGCCATTGCAGGCCATCACAATGAACTCCATACTCTTATCGATAGCAATCGATTGTACATTCGGATGGGCAGTGAATAGTTCCCGCATGGGATTATGATTGGAACGCTTGAGGGCGTAATCACCGAGAGTACGATACAAATGGGGGCTGTCTTCCATTGGTTTTGGTTCGGCGGATAGCAATACCTTATCGCCATGTACACTGGCAATGGCCCGACAATTGCCAACATTGGCACAATACAGTATATCATTCTTGATCAGTATCACCAAGGCCGTAGAGCCGGCTAGCACTTGTTCGGCAACGAATCTTTGTTGTTTCATCTCCTCGTCAATGTCCAGGAAGGCCTATGAGAGAGAGAGAGAGAGAGAGGGATAAGGAGGGGTTACTTACGAGTGCTCTGAACTGAATCGAGTTATTTGAATTATTCGAGTGATTTGGTTGAGTCTGCAATTACTCAGAAAACTTTAAAGTGATTCAAATAACTCGAGTTATTCAGGTGATTTAGTTCACTCGGTTGAGCTTGAATTACTCTAAAAACTTTAAAGTAATTCACTTATTCGAGTGATTTAGTTCACGCGGATGAGCTTGCATTACTCATAAAACTTTAAAGTGATTCACTTATTCGAGTGATTTAGATCACTCGGTTAAGTTTGAATTATTCAGAAAACTTTAAAGTGATTCAATTAACTTCAAGTTGTTCGAGTTATTCGAACAGTCATAGGTTCCTAAAAGTTTACTCAGTTCTGTAAATAACTCGCAAATCATTGTCGAATAATTCAATTGTTCTCACCTGCTTGAGGGCCATTTCAATGTCATTCCTCTTGTACTCGGGCCGCTGGACGATGTGTTTATGCAAATATCTTGAGGCATATTTTGCCACAGCATCGCCACCGTGTCCATCGTAGATGCCAAAGAACGATGCATTCGGATCTTCATGCAGCGAGATGAGATATGTGTGGGCATTCATCAGAAGATTACACCAGCCCTGCATGTAGCAGCTGCCCACACTCAGTTGCTTGTTGCGTCTGGAGGAGGAATCCTCCGGTTCATCAACTGAGTTGTTGCACATGGTCTCGATCGTGCTCGTTCTTCTCCGACTGAATTTTGAATTTAATTTGAAAAACAAAATGAAAGGAAACGCATAGGAAGTTAATTTGAATTTGAAAAGCAACAAACGGATAATGGGATCATGGGTTTATAGGATAAATATATCATCCAAAATCCGCATACGAAGTCGAAACTAGGCTCAGCTCAACAGTACCTAAATTTAAAAAATATCGAAAAATTTCAAAAAATCCTTTGGGCTATTTGTTTAATGTAGAATCATTTAGGGTGTTAGAACATAAATAAAATGTCATTCCGCGTGAAAATCGTTCGATTTTTAAGAAAGTTACGATCGGTGTAAAATGAGGGTACCGGGCATGTTGAGGGTTTTACATGTCTAATTTTTGGACCATTTCGACATGATTTTTGGGCCAAAATTAAGTATCGTTTAAAATCGATTTAAATACATGTTTAGTACTAATTTTGACCCCCGCAATCGATTAAAATTAAAAACTCGCGATTTTAAATTTACGAAAAAAAAAATTTGTTGAAAAATCATAGGGGAGACCCTTGCCTAAATTTCCAATATATCGAAAAATTTCAAAAAATCCTTTGGTTTATTTTTTAAATGTATAATCGTTCAGGTTGTTAAAACATAAACAAAATGTCATTCCGCGAAAAAATCGATTGATTTTTAAAAAAGTTACGATAAGTGTATAATGAGGGTACCAGGCCTGTTGAGGATGTTACATGTCTAATTTTTTTTACCATTTCGACATGATTTTTGGGCCAAAAAAAGTATCGTTTTTAATTGATTTAAACAATTGTTTAGTACTAATTTTAACCTCTAGAATCGATTAAAATTAAAAACTCACGATTTTAAATTTACAAAAAAAAAAATTTTGTTAAAATATCATAGGGGGGACCCTTGCCTAAATTTTCAAAATAACGAAAAATTTCAAAAAATCCTTTGGGCTATTTTTTAAATGTAGAATCATTTAGGTTGTTAAAACATATATGAAATGTCATTCCGCGTGAAAATCGTTCGATTTTTAAGAAAGTTATGATCGGTGTAAAATGAGGGTACCGGGCATGTTGAGGGTTTTACATGTCTAATTTTTGGACCATTTCGACATGATTTTTGGACCAAAATTAAGTATCGCTTAAAATCGATTTAAATACATGTTTAGTACTAATTTTGACCCCCGCAATCGATTAAAATTAAAAACTCGCGATTTTAAATTTACGAAAAAAAAATTTGTTGAAAAATCATAGGGGGAGACCCTTGCCTAAATTTCCAATATATCGAAAAATTTCAAAAAATCCTTTGGTTTATTTTTTAAATGTATAATCGTTCAGGTTGTTAAAACATAAACAAAATGTCATTCCGCGAAAAAAATCGATTGATTTTTAAAAAAGTTACGATAAGTGTATAATGAGGGTACCAGGCCTGTTGAGGATGTTACATGTCTAATTTTTTTTACCATTTCGACATGATTTTTGGGCCAAAAAAAAGTATCGTTTTTAATTGATTTAAACAATTGTTTAGTACTAATTTTAACCTCTAGAATCGATTAAAATTAAAAACTCGCGATTTTAAATTTACAAAAAAAAAATTTTGTTAAAATATCATAGGGGGGACCCTTGCCTAAATTTTCAAAATAACGAAAAATTTCAAAAAATCCTTTGGGCTATTTTTTAAATGTAGAATCATTTAGGTTGTTAAAACATATATGAAATGTCATTCCGCGTGAAAATCGTTCGATTTTTAAGAAAGTTACGATCGGTGTAAAATGAGGGTACCGGGCATGTTGAGGGTTTTACATGTCTAATTTTTTGGACCATTTCGGCATGATTTTTGGGCCAAAATTAAGTATTGCTTAAAATCGATTTAAATACATGTTTAGTAATAATTTTGACCTCCGCAATCGATTAAAATTAAAAACTCGCGATTTTAAATTTACGAAAAAAAAAAATTTGTTGAAAAATCATAGGGGGGACCCTTGCCTTAATTTCCAAAATATCGAAAAATTTCAAAAAATCTTTGGGCTATTTTTTAAATGCAGAATCACTCAGGTTGTTAAAACATAAATAAAATGTCATTCCGCGTGAAAATCGTTCGATTTTTAAGAAAGTTACGATCGGTGTAAAATGAGGGTACCGGGCATGTTGAGGGTTTTACATGTCTAATTTTTGGACCATTTCGACATGATTTTTGGGCCAAAATTAAGTATCGTTTAAAATCGATTTAAATACATGTTTAGTACTATTTTAAACTCTAGAATCGATTAAAATTAAAAACTCGCGATTTTAAATTTACAAAAAAAAAATTTTGTTGAAAAATCATGGCCTAAATTTCCAAAATATCGAAAAATTTAAAAAAATCCTTTGGGCTATTTCTTAAATGTAGAATCACTCAGGTTGTTAAAACATAAATAAAATGTTATTCCGCGTGAAAATCGTTTGATTTTTAAAAAAGTTACGATCGGTGTAAAATGAGGGTACCAGGCCTGTTCAGGATGTTACATGTCTAATTTTTGGACCATTTCGACATGATATTTGGGCCAAAATTAAGTATCGCTTAAAATCGATTTAAATACATGTTTAGTACTAATTTTGAGCTCCGCAATCGATTAAAATTAAAAACTCGCGTTTTTAAATTTACGAAAAAAAAAATTTGTTGAAAAATCATAGGGGGGACCCTTGCCTAAATTTCCAAAATATCGAAAAATTTTAAAAAATTTTCTCTTTCTCCTTCTCCCATCCCTCTGTAGTGGATGCTAGTCAGGTGTTTAGCTGTGAATCGACCATCGGCGCTGTGGGCCTATCCGAGATACGTTTGTGCCACAAATCCGAGTCATACGATAGCTTCAATGCGGACACCATGTTGAAGTTTCAGCGCACTGCTGCCACACGGGATTCACTGAGCAGCAGCTCCGATTTCAGCAGCAGCAGGCACTCCCAGTCGAAGCTAACAGCGAAGACACAGAGTCCATATAGTTCGAATAACTCGATCAATTCAATGGATTCCACGGGCATGAATTACACACGAACACCGGTGGTGGTGCCGGCCAAAGTGATGGTGGCACCACCGCCGCGAAAGAAGCGTGCTGCACCGCGTCCACCAAGTCAATTGGCCATACCGGAGCAGTCGGTGGCGCAGTTCAATCCGACGACGGCAGCTGCGCCTCCGCCAGCAGAGCCAGCGTATGCGGTTATAGTGAAGCGTCCGCAGCTGTGCATGTCCACACCGAATTTGGCCAGTACATTGGATCAGGAAAGGGAGCTGGACTGCAATGGGAATAGTGCCAAGATGCGTGATGTCGATGCTGGAGGACACTATGCCACGCTGGATATCAAAGTCAATGGCGTGGAGCGGCAGTCGCCAGAGTTGCCTGAGCCAACGCCGCGCAAGCGTCTGCAGCAGCTGAAGAAGAAGACGGCGCCAGCACCGCCGCCAGCGGCAGATAGCATCTCGTTGGCATCCACCACGGCATCCATAACGGAACTGTTGCCCCCTACACCCGCACCGCAGCCGGCGCCACGCATTACCACGCCCTCGCCGGCGCCATCAGCAGTGGCAGCAGCAGCAGCAGCAGCTGCACCACCACCACCAGCTACGACACCAACTCCAACAGCGACTCCGCCACCAACACCCGTCACTCCTGCTACGTCTGCTCCTGACCACGATTCCCTGCCAGCACTGCCAGACAGTGCGGCACCACAACTGAGCAATCAGAACGTCTCCAAGGTGCTATTGAATCGCACACCCACGCCAGAGCCACGTTCACTGAGCAGCACCACGGAGGAGGAGGAGGATAACAATGATACGGCCTCCAAGCAGGCTGACTCTGGCATTGGTGAACCGGTGCCATCACCCTCACCAGAGCCTGAAACCAAATCCCAATTGGAGTCTAGTTCGGAGGATGAGGAGGCCATCAAGGTGTACAACTTTAAGACATCCTGCGAGACGTCTGTCAAGCTGGAGGAGGAGCAGCAGAAGCAGCAGCCGGATAAGGAGGTGCCGCTGCCTACCACGCTGGCCGAGCTGAGCGTGCTGAGCGCTGTCGGTGATGAAGCCGATCTACGCCTGGAACCGCTGCCCACTGAGCCAGAGCCTGCCACGCCCAGCAGCGCCAGTGAACTGACCTCGTTGTCATCGTGGAATTACGCGGTGCCTATATCGCCGCCACCGGATTTCTCCGATCCGCTGCGCTCGCCAAAGGTGGCCAATGCCTCGCCAGCTGCCTCGCCGCTGGACGAGATTGTCGATGAGTTGTCGTCGATCATTAGTCAGCAACGTCTCGACACACTCATCCGGCAGGCACCGGAGCAGCCGCAGATCGAGGCAGCCAAGCCGAATCGTCTGGCCAATTTCAGCATTGCGGCCATTGGCAATGGAGCCGCCAATGGAGCAGCAGCAGCAACAAATGGCAACATCAGCTCCTCCTGCTCCAGCAGCTGCAGCAGCAGCTCGGCGACAACACCCACAACCATAACACGCGCCGATTCCTTTCAAGCCTTGGGCCAGTCACCGCGTCACAGTCACAATGGAGCATTGGGATCCGTATCTGGTTTGGGATCGCCTGGACGACCGCGTAGCTCATCACAGTTGTCGCTGAATAAGCTGGAATTGAATGGAAACGGACCGGCTGGACTGCAGCAGCGACGCTCCTCCAGTGAGCTAAGCATTGCCGAGTCACCATCACTGCAGAGTCTGGAGCTGATCAAGAGTATATTGAGTAACTCGCGCAAGAACAGTCTGGCCGATAGTCCAGATGCGCCGCTCACTGTGCAGCAGCAGCAGGAGCCGATGGCAGTGGCCAGTCAACCAAAGAGTAGTCCATCTCCTGTGCCAGTCACAGTGATTCCTGATCCTGTCACGGCTAAACCCGTAGTAGCTAACACTCCCGTTGCTACTCCGTCTCCCACTCCCATAGCTGCACCTGCTCCGGCTCCCAAATCAGCCCCAGCTCCTGCTCCTGCTCCAGCTCCTGCTGCTGCTCCAGCTCCAGCTCCTACTCCCTCTCCCACTCCCTCTTCCATTCCCGCTTCAGTACCCGCTGCCAGCAGCCCAGTTGAGCCCGTATCTACTCCTGCTGCTGCTGAGGAACCTTCACCCAAGACCGAGAAGCCTCTGCCCCCAGTCTATCGCTACTCCGGCCCGCCCAGCATCAATTTTGCCACATGGAGCGAACGTCCCAAGTCGCAGGTGGCCATCAAAAATGAGGGTGACTACATATTCGGTGGTGCCAAAGCGGCACCATCGCCGCCAGCCAAACCGGCCAAGCTGACCATTGAGGTGGCTTCACCCGTCTTGCGCATGGGCATACCGCGCAAGGAGTACCATGTGCCCATCACAGTGAAGCCGCTGCGTGATGTCAGCGTTGAGGAATCCAAGGAGCAGCCAAGGGAGCAACTGCAGCAAGTGAAGGAGCAGCCTGTGCTTGAGCAGCAGCAGCAGCATCAGCAGCTGGAGAAGCCACCACTACGTGAGTACGTGGTGAAGCCATCGACGCTGCCGCGTCCGGCTAAGAGCAATCGTTATACACTGCCCGCGGGAGCGTTTACGGGCATGAGCCAAGTCACAACATCTGAAACGACGACAACCAGCTATATATCAACAACCAATTCGCTGCCACGTCCCCAGTCAAAGCTGGAGAAGCGCACATCGTCGCCAGCGATGGTCACATCAGTCACAACGGAGCCGGCGGCAGCGCCATTTGGACAGAATACGCTGCGGCGCACCGGCTTCAAGGAGCGCATGCTGGCCAAGGAGCAGCAGGAGAAGGAGCAGGCGCTGCGTGTGCGCGTGAGCACGACAACAGCAACACCTGCAGCTGCAGCAGCAACATCGCCAGCAGCAGCAGCGCCAGCAGCAGTAACGCCAGCAACATCGCCAGCAGCAGCGACGCCATCACCGTCGCCGCCGCCAGCAACAGCTGCAAAGCCAAAAATGGTCATCAGAAGCGGCAAGCTGGAGCTGAAGCTACCACAGCAGCAGCAGCCGTCAGTGACGCCGCCAGAGCCGATCATGTTGCAGGTGAAGCTGCGACCCACGAGCCTGAGGTCAACACCAGCAGCAACACCTGCAGCAGCAGCAGCAACCTCTGCTCCCCCAGCAGCAGCAACCCAAGCAGCAGCAGTAGCAGCGACTCCCTCGCCGCCTGCAGCTCCGCCTGCACCGCCTGCACTGCCCAAGCTGCAGGCGCGCAAAGTGGGCGCTGTTACCACGCCCACATCTGCACCAGATCCGCGCAATCAGCTGCTGGAGGCGATACGCAATTTTAAGCGGGAGGAGCTGAATCGCGCCTGAGCGCGTGAATAAAAAGCGAAACGAGAAGCGAAAGCGAAAATTGCACACAAAGCGAATGCACAAAAAATGTTTTAAGTTGTTTTTTTTCAAACTCCTCCCCTCCGCACCCTGCCTTTACTCCTACCTCCCCCCTTTACCGCAGTTCCCTCGCTATTTTATTTCTTTTTTTATTATTGTTTTAATGTAAATAATAAACAAGGCGAAAGGCCCATACAAATGTGTACACATATCTGTGTGTACACACACACACACGCACATACACACACACAACACACATATGAATATAAATATGTTTTTTTTTTAACTATTATTAATGCTTGTTATGAACTATGTAATTAATAATTTTTTTTTTTTTTGTATTTTATCACAAAAAAAAATTGGATAAAAGTTGAAGGAAAATACTTTGTTTTAGTCGTAAGCTCGCAAAGCCCAAAAAGACAGAGAACATACATTAATATAATAATAACGAAAACAACCACAACAAGCAAGGAAAATATATACATTTATCTGTTTATAAAATAAATGAGAAAAACAAAAAAAAAATTACATTTATAAAAAAAAACACACACACACACAATCAATATTCTGTATGTCATAGAGAATTATAGTAACCAATTTTAACCAATGGGTCTGGTCTACTTAGTCGACGGATTGTAATTTTATACGATATATCGTACTATGTTAAAACTGAACTAATAGCACAAAGCAAAACGAGCGATTAGCAAAACGAATAGAAGCGTTAAATATGCTATTAATTTATTATAAATTACTTACATACGCAAAAAACACACACAGAGAAAGTATATTGTATTGATACATTGATAAATAAATAGTGAAAAACTGACAAAATCTTGCTGCGTTTCATTCATATTTTCTCTACACTCTTAAAAAAAAAAATCAAATGTTATAGAGGCTAACTTCGATTAGTTAACTATTTTTAAATTTAGCGCGCTCTTGCGCTGGGCCCGATAAGCGCACTGTTTGTTGTTTGGCAGCACTATGCAGCCAAATTGAGCAAATTATTTATCGACACTTATCGAAACTTACTGCTGTTACAGAAACAGCTGATTTGTTCAAAAGATATATCGATTTATGCGGAGGTTTGTTGCAAATGATATCTAAATATCAAAAAGTAGTTTCATAAATATTTTTGACATATTTGACGTTCTGTTTTTGTTTATTGCAATGTTTATTTTTGAATTCGATATAAAATCGGAATGGATGATCGTTGTTAAACACAGATTACCTGCAAGTGAGTGTGTACACACTGAAATAAATTGCTACGCAGGGCTGCAATTTACCGATTCCCACAATTTTTCGAAATTTTTAGACGCCGACAACGAAGCTGCAAAAGTTGTTTTATTTGTTTGTGGTTTATTTATATTCGTTTGGTTCATTTTTTTTATTTTTATGCTCTGTTTTGTTTATCGAGTGTTGCACGCTCACATTTTCAAGCGGAGACCGTTGGCAAGTGCAACCTACAGTTTTAACATATTCGTCTTGTTATTAAAAACCAAAGGTGAGATACAAAAATGGCGTGCATTACAGTTGTACCCCCAAAATTGCAGTAAATAAATTAAATAAACTAATGAATGCAATTATGTGCACCCAATTTCAAGTCAAACAATGTCGGATTCCATGACCGTTGCATTGCGCGTGCGCCCGCTGGTGAAATCTGAAGTGGAACGCGGATGCCGCATTGCTGTGCAGCGGACTGCAGACGGCGTGCCACAAGTGACGGTCAATCAAAGCGATTCGTTCACGTACAACTTCGTCTTCGACAGCAGAGACACACAGCAGGACATCTACGAGGCTTGTGTGCGAAGCAAACTAAAGAAACTGCTGCAAGGATACAATGTGACGATATTGGCCTACGGCCA
This sequence comes from Zaprionus kolodkinae, assembly GCA_018901885.1. Classification (NCBI taxonomy): domain Eukaryota; kingdom Metazoa; phylum Arthropoda; class Insecta; order Diptera; family Drosophilidae; genus Zaprionus; species Zaprionus kolodkinae. Next base: position 74,985 of record JAEIFM010000040.1, on the reverse strand, counting down.
GACTGGTTCTGGCAAGACATACACGATGGGAACAGCATTCGATGGTGTTATGGATGAAAATGCTGGCGTTATACCACGGGCTGTGCAGGAAATATTCGAAGAGGCGGCTGGCATGGAAAAAGAATTCCATTTTAAAATCACCTGCTCTTTCGTGGAGCTGTATCAGGAGCAGTTTTTCGATTTGTTTTCGAGCAACAAACGTGAAGCCAGCACTGTTGATATACGTGAGGATAAGAATCGCATTGTCATGCCTGGTCTAACGGAGGTGGAGGTTACGGAGGCCAAGCATGTGATCGATCAACTATTGCGCGGCTCTGCTGGACGTGCTGTTGCCTCGACCGCAATGAACGAGACATCATCGCGATCCCATGCAATATTCACACTTACGGTTATTGCAACAACGAAGAATGAAAAGTAAATTATACATATACATATGGCTGCAATGATCAAAACGAGGACGATCTACAATCTACAACATTCCGTCTCTTTTGTATTCCTAGAAAATCCGTAACTACATCTAAATTTAATTTGGTCGATCTCGCCGGCTCGGAACGATGTTCGAAGACACTTGCCTGTGGTGATCGCTTCAAGGAGGGAGTCAATATCAACAAGGGCCTGCTGGCGCTTGGCAATGTAATCAATGTTCTGGGCTGTAAGTGCTTAGTCTTAGGCTCTAACAGCAATTAGAATTACATTAATCTCATGTTTATTTCCATCTTTTTAGCTGGCCAAACAGCTGCCTATATACCCTATCGGCAGTCGAAGCTGACACGCCTGCTGCAGGACTCCCTTGGCGGCAATTCAATAACCCTGATGATCGCCTGCGTAAGTCCTGCAGATTACAATGTGAACGAGACACTCAGCACGTTGCGGTATGCAGATCGTGCGCTGCAGATCAAGAATAAACCAGTTGTTAATGTGGATCCGCATGCTGCTGAAGTGATGATGCTTAAGGAGATCATACAAAAGCTGCGCATGGAGGTGTTAGCCCGTGGTGGCAATGCGAATGGACTTGGGATTGCTGCCATAAATGGTACCACAACACTGCCGCAAACAAATGGAGCATCTAACGAGCAGGTGCAGCAACTGCTTGAGAAAAATCGAAGTTTGCAACAGGAGCTGCATCAAGCGCTTATCGATTCGGCAGAAAATGAGATGCGTTTCCATATTGTCGAGGTGCAACACGAAAAGCTAAAGGCGCATTTGGTTGAGTTGAAATCTAAACTAGCGGCACAGGCTGCTGCTGCTGCTGCAGCGGAAGATAAGACCGAAGATCACGTGGAGAATACCGAAAGTGATGAGAAATGGAATCAGCAGGTGCAGGACTTAACACAGATGATAGCGCTCGTCGAGGAGGATCTTATGCAAACTGAAAACGCTCTGCAGTGTCGCGGTAGTGTTACCGATGACTCCAGCTCCGCCTGTGACGAGACATACGAGCTGTTGCAGTCACGTACCGAGGAGCATACCATGAAGCAGCTAAAGCTTAATGGTGAATTGCGCCAAATCAATCGTCAGCTGAATCTCAAGCAAGAACTGCACGAGCGTGTCACATGCAACTTCAGCAAATTTGGCGAGGAGAACGGAGATGATCGGTACAAGCAGTGTGAGCAGAAGATCCAACAACTCGAATCGGAACGCACTGATCTGTTGGAGCTGCTGCGAACTAGCAAGCAAAAGGATGCATCTGCCAAAATAGCAGAGGAACGTCGCAAGCGGCTGAATATACTCGAACAGGAACTGGCCGATTTGAAACGCAAGATACAACAGCAGGCCAGCATGCTTAAGATGCGTGAAAAGGAGCGGGAAAAGATTCAGAATCTGAGCAGCGAAATACGTGCCATGAAGGAGTCCAAAGTGAAATTGATTCGGGCAATGCGCGGCGAATCGGAGCGGTTCCGTCAGTGGAAACTTATGCGAGAGAAGGAGGTAACGCAACTGAAGAGCAAGGATCGCAAAATGCAGAGCGAAATGGCACGTCAGGAAACGCTGCACGCCAAGCAGCGTCTTGTACTGAAACGCAAGTGTGAGGATGCGATGGCCGCCAACAAACGGTATGTTATTATGCTGAGAATCTTAGGAACAACGATTTAAATTTGGCTTTCCCTTTCAGCTTAAAGGATGCTTTGGAACGCCAAAGAGTTGCGCAGGCGCAGCGTCAGCGTTATGCCAAGGATCAATCAGGCCCAGCCAAGCTGGATGCATTAGTGGATCGCGAGGTGGAAGTGATATTATCACTGATCGATGCCGAACATAGTCTGGAGCAATTGATGGAGGATCGAGCCGTTATCAATGCGCATTGCAATGAGATGAAACAGCAGCATCCTGAGCCAAGTGAAGAGCAGGCGAAATTACTTTCCAGCCTTGAGGAGGAGCTGGAAATGCGTAATGCTCAAATAGCCGATTTGCAACAGAAGATGTGCTCCAATGATTTAGATAGCCGCATGCGTGCGCTTAGCGAGAGTGTGCAGAGCATCGGCGAGTCGCGTGTTATCAATAAGCAGCTGCTTAAAACTCTGATACAACAGCGACGGGAGCAGGCGCACGGCGTAATGGAACAGAAGATGCAACTGGAGGAGCAGCGTAGCCAGCTAAATGATGCACTACAGCAGCGGGAACAGATGATGCGCGAGTTGCAACAGGCAAAATGTAAATACGAAGAGTTCATGGTTGATCAACAGCGTGCCTTTGAGGAGAAGGTTGCTCTATTGTTGCGCGGCGGCGAAAATGACAAGTCATTTAAAGCACTGGACAAAACAAGCACTCGGCCAATAGAGGTGGCAACAAGCAAGAAGTCAAAGAAACCTTCTCCTGAATCGTCGCCCGATATGGAAGATGTGGACATAATTATCGATTCGACTGAAAGTGATATTGAGGACACCTTAGGTGTTGATCCTGACTGGAAACCTTTAACTCGCAAGAATCGGAAGGTGCGTTGCATTCTCCTACTTTTCAGATCATCTTCACATCACTCTATCTATCTTTTCACATTTAGAGGCGAAATACATCTTCAAATAGCACATTGTTGGAGCTGTCGGATAGCAAAACGAATCTGAGCGGCACAAGTAATCACAACAACAGCGAAACACAATCCTCGTTGGATATGACAACCACAAATCGCTGCAAATGCTTTACGAAATGTGATACAAAGCGATGTGCTTGCTTCAAGTTAAATAACACTTGCACAACACAATGCAGGTGTAAGGGTAAATGTTTTAATCCGCAAAATATTGGTAATCGTGATGATAAGGAAAACTCAAGTCTGAAAATTAACGAAATTGAGCAGGAGACCAGTCTTGAGCACAGTCCCGAGGATTATATAAAAGCGGTCAAGACTGAAACTCAACCGCTTGGTACACCAAACTTTAAGGTGCCCAGGTATGTATTTACTCTTGATTCTATTTGAAAATTCCTTTCTTTTCTGATATCTTTATTCTATTTCTTTCTTTTTTAGACACTCACGACTTGACTTCAATACTCCTTCATCCAAGGAGAAGTTCTTTTAATGCTTCTCATCTATGTATATCGTTGCCCCCCCAGCAACAACGCCGCACTTAATTGGAAATTTTTATAGATTTTATATACCATTCTGTATTTCTTCGTTTCGTTATTTGCTAAGTTATTATTACCTAGTCTATCGATATTATATTAAATATGTATTTTTTGCAAGTCCTAACTCGAACTGCTTTCATAGTGTTTACAAGAAGAGAACTTCATCTATTTTGTAATTGAATTTTAGGCGTATTTATCATATATTATTTAAAGAATTTAAGTAGTATAATACTATATAGAATCCAGATTCGTATATCTTGGATTCTGTTCTTCAGTAGCCAACCGATGCAGAGTATTGCTGTCTCTTTCTCAGTTCACAAAAGCGAAAGAGACAACAAATTTAAATTGTCGGCGCGATTTCGAAACTATAAAGTTCCACAATTATACAGATAGATAATTCTACTCTAATTGTATATGATAATCAATTTATATAGATTAAGAGTGATAAAAGCGCATTTTGATTTTGCAAAGATATGGCAAACAGACATGAAACACAATTCCTTTATATATGTACTTCACAGCCAACAATAAAGAGAATGAGAGACAGGTTATTAGTTAGCCTATCCCAGCAATATATATACCTTCTTCTTTTTGTTTTTTTTTAAGTCTTTCCCATTTTAAAAAAAATAAATAGAAAACCAACTGATTTTGTTTTTTTTTTCTCATATATAATATATTTTGTTGCTCATTTTATTATCGTTTTGTATTTGGTTCTTTTTTTTTCATTTGCAAACAGTTTTTATGTGGGTGTGAATCGTGTGTGTCTCTGTGTGTGTGTGTGTTTGTGTGTGTTTGACTCTAAGGATCGCGACTCGCTGCTTCTGGCGGCGGCTTTGGGCTGTTGTTGGGTGTGATGAGTGATGGTGTGCGTGTCTGCGTGTGTGTGTGTGTGTGGTTGTAGGTGAGTGTAAACATACATGTCTCAAAGCACCAATAACAGTAACATATAAAAAAATAAAAAAAAAAATAGATGTATATACACATATATGTTGTATATAAGTACATAAGTTAATAAATGAACGCAAAAATTCGACAGGCCGCGACCAGAACAGATCTTAAACACGATTTCAATCTATCATTCACACCATGTGCGCATGTGTGCGTAAGTGTGTGGGTGTGTGTAGCATTATGTGTGTGTGTGTGCGTAATAAATACGAATTTGAATGTGTTTAGCAAATGAAAAGCAGCTGCTGCTCCTTTTTTGGGTTCTCTAGTTATCGCTTTCGTTGTTGTTGTTGTTCTTCTTGTTGTTGTGTTATCTGTGAGGTGTGTGGGCGTGTCTGGCGTGTGTGTGTGTGTGTGAGCCTACAGCCTGCAGGCATGAATTGAGGCCGTAATTAGCATAGAATACATAGGTAAGTACACGAAAAGTCTAAGGTTAGCATGGTGTATGTGTGTGTGTGCGTGTGTGTGTTGTTGTTGTTGTTGTTTGGTATCCTGGTGTGAATGATATTTCAACAGTTTATCAATTTACAATACCATTAATGTACACAGATTAACGTTAAATAATAATAATAATAATTACAATAATATAATAATAATAATAATAATAATAGTTCTACAAAATATATATAGTACACATACAATATAAATATATATATATATATATATATAGCGCTTCGTCAACCCTACAGTTGATGCCTCTCCTACTTCTCTCTCTCTCTCTCTCTCTCTCTCTGATCCACTTCGATCTTCTGCTTCTTCTTCTCTAATGACTATCAAAAAAATTACACTTAATGGAGAATTTAATATTGTAAGTTTTGAATTTGTTTAGTTGTGTACTGGTGTGTGTATGTGTGTGTGTTTGTGTGTGTGGGTGTGTGTGTGTGTGCTGCATACATCTATTTGTTCTAGCACTTTTTTCTTGGCAATTCTCCTCAAGGAGCCAAAAAAAAAAAAAAACTGATGTTTGTAACGAAACAACAATACAATGTGCTGGGTGTGCGTGTGTGTGTGTGTGTGTGCAACTAATGCTTACAAATAACGAAGATCAGAAGATGATGATGACGATGACAACGATGACACTTCTGCTCCTGCTCCTGCTCTCCTGTTTGCCATCGAATTGTGCGATTACGTGTTTTGTTTCATTTGGTTTTTTGCCTTTTGCTTTCGTTTTTCTTTGCTTTTGATTAATTGATTTGTGTGTGTGTGTGTGGCCATCTCCCCTCTGCCTCCTCCTCCTGCTTAGACTGTCTCCAGCACGCGCACATCCTTTTGCACCACATAGAACTTATGCTTCTTGCCCACCAGTCCCCATATGACAGCGACATTCTCGATGACCACATTGACGGGTATCGTGCAAACGGCACCCAGCACGCACGCCAGGAACTTGAGCAGACCGAAGCGATACAATGAGAAAGATTTGATGACACCGAACACATACATATAGATATTAATGGCCGCTATAAAGGCGCAGACAAAGTCCACCAGATTGGGGCAGGGTATCGGATATAGTCCAGCGAATATGATGTTCGATGTGGATAACGGCATGGTGACCCACGAATAGACGCTGATGCCCAGCAGCAGCTTGTGCTTAAAGGGTATCATCTTCGAGTGCACCACCAGCAGGATACCCTGTAGCCAACGTTTACGCTGCTGCAGCAGATCCAACAATGTGAACGGTGACTTCTCGTACATTTCGCCCTCGATGAAATTGAACGTATAGCCCTGACTGAAGGCACGCATGGCAAAGAAGCAATCCTCGGCGACAGAGCCATCGATACCATTGTCAAAGCTCACCGAACGCTCAGCGCCAACCTGCAGAATGGAAGGAGAGAACAGAGGATTAGCGAGTGCAATATACAGGAATGCTATGGCTACTCACCTGGGTGACCACATAGCTACCCTTCCAGCTGAAGAGCGGCTTGTGGAAGAGTTTGAACTGCAGACGCAGTTTACCCATATCATCCGAGACGCGAAAACTATCCGCCAGCGTGGTCAGCCAATTGACAACATTCTCATTGGCATAGGTGATCAGGCCCTGCCCGAATGGATGTTTGCCATCGAGCACGAAATTAATAATGCCACGCACACAGTTCTCCGTCAGCAGTGTCTCCTCATCCAGATGGACAATCCAATCGTTGTCATTGAGCACATTCACATTATCCTCAAGACAATATTGTAGGGCACGTGACTTGAACAGGGCACCGGTCCGTGTCTTATATTCCTTGGGCACAACAATCTCACGTATGCGACGATGTTGGGCCAAATGCACCGCCTTATCGGTGACCACCTCGATGAGGAAATTCTCCAGGCCCGTATCCAGACACGTATTGATATTGCGCAATACATTCATCTTGACCAGATCGGGGAAATCACCACGTGTCACCACACGAATACAAATGAATGGTGCCAACAGGGGGCTACCCTTGAGCACCACCTTCTCGGGGAAGGCATTGTAGAAGACCAGGCCGCAGAAATTGAATAGAACCTGCGGCAATGTTAGCAGCGTAAGGAAACGCAGTAGATACAGTAATACCGTCGCAATTTGACCATATTCGGTCCATGGATCCACCAAGGTGAATGAATTCTCATCGATTTTAATGCCGCCCGAAAAGATTTCGCAGAAAATTATCACAGTGAAGAGCAGCGTGCAGTGCAGCAGGTGTTTCGTTGTTGAGTTCATCATATTGAGTGCACACTGTAGGCGTGTACGGTGTGTGTGTTTGTTTACTCTGGGTGTGTCTTGGCGGGGGCGTCTCTGAGATGATGTAGGGGTTACCCCTTGAGTTTTGTTTGCTTCGTCTTGCACTTCCTTCTCCTCCTCTTTTCTTTTCTTTGTGCCTTTTGTGCCCAACTGTGTTCGCCAAGTATCTTTGTGTTGTTTAGCTTAGTGTAACTGACAGATTGTTTATACTTGAGAGCGCTATCTCCTCTCTCTCTCTATCTTTCACTCGTTTTGTGTTTCGTTTCCTTTCCTTAGCTGTTGCCCTTGACTGTTGCCGCTGAGGATTCACTTGGATTGGATAACGTCGTCGTCGTGTTCGTCTTCTTCGTTTTCTTCGTCGTCTTCGTCGTCGTCGTCTTCTTCGTATTCTTCTTCGTGGTCGTCACCGATGAGGCAGTCATTTCTGAAATAAAAGACACAATTCAATTAGGGCCACATGACGAGCATAGCAAGAAAAAAGTGAGATAAGCAAATGAGTCGTCGTCGTCGTCTGCGTTATCGTCCTCTACGACTTCTTGTCTGGGCTTAGACTAGACGCACATGTCGCTCCCTCTCGCCCTCCAGTAGTTGCCTCATTATATTCGCTTCGATAATTGTGAAGCCAACCTCGAGAGAGAGATTCCTAGACTAAACTAACTAACTGACTAAACTAACTCATTGTTTCAGCCTCCCTTTTGAAGCTTTGCTTGGTTTTTATTGCCGAATTTACAACTGCTATATGTGTGAAGCACACAATCACGCAGCGACCCCCTCTCGCACTCTCTCTAGCACTACTCCCCAACCCTTCCCTCCCTACTCCACCCTCTCCTCCAACTCAACATTCATTTTGTTTATCGGCGGCATCGCGTGCGTATCAACCCATAACCAAAGTGCTTAGGCACCTCAAACCATCAACATTTTCTATATTTTTTTTATTGTTGTTGTTGTTTGCACCCAATGGCATGTGGAATGCGCACACACACTCGCACACACACACAGTGGCAGCCAATAGATTTCAATTTACATGGGTCTAGGCCCCTATTTGCCCCTAGAATAATTAGAAGAGTTCAAACGGCATCGATCTGATTCTAATTGCTTCAATTTGTCCAGAGAGTGACAGAGAGAGAGGGATAGCACGTCTATATAGAGTGTGTATCTGTATCTAGATCGGGAGTACACATTCATATATGTATGCAAATGTGACTATGCCGTGTTGTGTCGGGCTTTTTGGTGCAATTAGCGTCAGTTTAATGGAATTAACCCTCAAAATGCGGGAAATACCCGTACATATATCAAATGATATGCGGGGGGGTGGGCGGCGATGACGACGATCGTGCCAGGCGATCGATAGTTAAGCAAATTGGGTTTGCCACAGACAACAACAATTTGATTTACGAGGCGACGCCTAGCCTAGGCATAGTAATATATATAAACAACAATATATATATATGCTATAGTTATTATTATATTATATATCAAGTATAATGTGTATAGGGTTTATGACTCGCACTGCACTCATGACTAAGAATTTGATTTGATTTCCACTCAACTTTTTTTTTTTTTTTTTTTTTTGCTTAGATTTATTTCCTGTCAAGATAAAACCCGCATTTCTTGCTCGTTTTCTTTCCTGACTCATTTCGCAGGAAATTTTGGAGAAACCACAGTTAGTCTGACGATAATGCCACTTGATTCCACATTCCAAACAAAAAAAAAAAAAAAAAAAAAAAAAAAAAAAAAAAACAGGGCAATATTAATTGGCCGCTTAATAATCATAGGTACACACTGCATTGCGCAATTTATCGATATGTATAGCAGTTAGATATGTGCTAACAAGGCTATTCGATAAACACATTTTAATAATTTACTATACTTGCGATATAAGTCGGTGTATAGTGTCTCAATCAATTATAGTTTGGCGCAGGCCAACTCAATTAACCCTCGCTACGAATCCCAACACCCTTACCCGCCCCCCTTCAATGGAACGCACCCGTTTCCCACGACACACACACACACAAAAAAAAAAAAAAAAAAAAAAACCGATTGCGATTAATCGCAATTCCCTGGCACGTTCCGACAAAGATTACGCGAGGGTGTTCATACAACTTGGCAGAGAGAGAGAGAGAGAGAGAGAGAGAGAGAGAGTGGGAGAGAGCGAAAGAGAGCCATAAAGTTGTTGATAAGGCATAAGGTTTTGCAGAACCCACACTAACATACTATTTATAAATATCCGATTAATTGACTACGCATTATATGACGTCGAACAGCCTAACAAATCTGTTATATATATATTTAAATATTCATATATAGTATATTATATATATATATATATGCATGTCTTCTTATCAGCTCGTTCGAAGAATACCGATGATTCAGAGATGATGCGTCTTTGGTAGAGAGCTCGACGCTAGTTCCGGCCAGATAACCAGGCAAACGTCTCGATCCACGCTCCATACTCCTCGCTGCTTCCACTCAACCCGCGCCTCGTATTCTCGTATTTTATAGGGGCGTAATGAACCTGAATCATTCGCGATAAGCACAAAGCGGGCATATACACATTGAATATATGCATATATAGTATATATATATTCGTGTATAATCAGACAATTTGCAATAAATTCAACAATAGACTTTGCATTAGTGCATTACCAGGCCAGGCCAGCACATCGCGACTATATCAATTATAATGATAATTATAATAGAAGCACAACTGTCAGTGTCAAGTTGAGTTTTTTTGAGCGACTGTGCGCATACCCTGTAAATAATAAACGCACTTCACTTATCGCTAGTTTTCACATCAAGCACAAACTGTTTATAACTCTGTGAATTTCCATTTGACGGCTCTAATCATTTATGATTTTTTTTGTTAGTCCTTATAGTCACCATGAGCATTGGGTATATTTTCTATGAAATTTGCAACTAATCATACATATACGAAATACCATTTATGTATATGTCTTCAACGAATTCAGCAAACGAACAGTTAGTTAGTTAGTTTAGTTTTTAGTTGCCTTGGGTAACGATGTTTAAGAGAGTTGCGATAACAAGCTTGGCGTTGGAGATTAGTTAAGATTGCAAGACCAAGTGGCATATAGTACAATATATATATATATATACTCTATACCCTATAACCAAGTGAAGTGCAGTGCATACTAAGCGAGTCGCTTCACTGCATTCTCTTATTGTTGTATTGTTTTGTTTCAGTTTGTTTTTTTTTTTTGTTGTTTCTTTTTTTTTTATTGTTATTTTTTTTGTTATTTTGCACTCGAGTTTCGCACAAAACAAATGAATTATTGCAACGAATCGAGAATGTTACATGGCCGAGATAACGGGCTCTTTGTTGAAGGACTGGCTAAGTGGTGTGTGAGGGATGGGGGAGGGGGAGGGGGGTTAGCTACCACGATCATTTTAGTTGGGAGATTGCATAAGAGCAATTGAAACTGATTTGGTTTATGGTACATCCCCCACCCGAGTACGAGCCCGAGCCCGAGCCCGAGACCTTGGGTAATTAACCGGGCAGGGCGAGCAATTAAATGAGAAGCGCTCGCGCAAAGATCATAAACCGGGCACAGTGTAAATCTGTCTATATAATGTACGTTATATATGGTATATATATGGTCACTTGGTAGGTAGAAACCCAAAGTCCATTTTGGTTATTGTTGTGTGTGCACGTGAGTGTGTGTGCGTGTGTGTGTTTGTGTGTGAATTGTAATTGAAATCGAGACCCGGAGAAGGTGCTGTTAACCCGCTCGACATATACATGATGATTTCGTCGACCCCGTGCGAGATGCCCCGATGCGCGCGTCAAGTGTGCTTAGAGGGGGGAAAGGCGGAGGCGGCTCGAGAATTTTTCGTTTTTTTTTTTTTTTTGCTTTTTTGATTACCCACCCCTTGCACTGCTCTGCTGCTGCTGTTAGCAATCCATTATTGTTGTTGCTCAGATGCTCGTTAACGTATTTTTTTAATATATATTTTTTAAGTATTTTTTTAGTTTTAGTTTTATTTACGCGCGCTTCGTCGTTTTTTAGTTCGTTCGTTTGGCTTCTCGCAGGGAGCTTCGAAGTTCGAACTTCGAAGGCAGCCGTTACACTGAGACGTGGATAAAGAGAGAGTGCCACAAAATGGCGAGTGCGAGTGCGAGTTGCGGGCGGACTGTTTGCGGCTGCTATATTACTACCAAACTGAGAGAGAGAGTGCGGTAGCGCTGAGCGTTTGTCATACGCTGTGTGCGTGCGTGTGAGCTTCTGCGTGTGTGTGTGCGGGCTGCGGGTGTAACGTAGCAGCGGCGCAATCGTCTCTCTCTGTGTGTGTGTGTGTGCAAGCACGCGCTTGTGTGTGTGTCACAATCATAATAATAAATTAAATATGTGTTATCAAAGTTATACACAAACGCGACGCTGACACTTAGCAAGTCAGCATTGTGTTCTGATACTATAACGTTGTACGACTCTCTTAGTTTCATTTCAATTGTGCATCGATTGCCGGCTATGCAGACACACACACACACACACACACACAGACGCACACACACAAGCTATGACTAATAAAGCGTAAGAAAATAAATTGAATATGAGCTGCAGCAATTGCGTTATTGGACATTCCTTTTCTGGGGTTAACAGGTGTCCACTTGTGGGCTACTTTAATTGTTGCTGTTGTTGTTGTTGTTGTTGTTGCTTCTGCTGCCGCTGGCTGTGTCACGCGCTGGCAATGCGGTTCAGGTAATTTTACCGAGTACAAGAGGCCGACCGCTCTGCTTATCGCACTGGGTTGTGCAAACACACTCACACCCGCTAAAACACACACACACACACACACACACACTCATACATACACAAGTCACAATGGACATTGGGTGTGCACGTATATGTGTGTGATAAGCGTCAGCATGTACACAATCAAGGTACGTTAATTATGCCCACAAATAAAGCGTAGGCAACATTGTGTGTAGTAGCAGCAACAACACTGGCAAATCAACACACAAAAAATATACAAAGCAATCAGCCATCGTCCATGTGTCGCTGTGAGCTTTAATTATCGATTAAAAGAGCAACATTGAGTTGGTCGTTAAGTTGAGTGCGCAAAAGAGTTATCGATTTCATTCAACATTTTTCCATTCGTCAATGTTAATTAAAGGACTACATAGTAAATAGTTCACAATGAATTCTTTATATGTATATGTGCACTTTTCTAACAAGTTCACTCGTGTGTGGTTTCATTTCTTTACACAATGTTGTCACACTAATATACAATTAATCCATGTCATAGAAAAATGACCACGCACTAATATACATAAGTATGTATATATATGTAGTATATCATAAATACGTGTGTATATACTAATGGGCCGGACGCGGCGGCGGCCGGCCTTGTGCAGAGCGAATGATGGGCAATGACAAACGACAAAAAGTGCTAATGCTAATGGCATACACGCAGGTGCAGGTGCAGGTCCGTTAGAATGAAAGCTCTCCTCGCCTTGTGCGCTCTCTCATTCACACACACACACACACACGCACACTTACCATGCTGTTGGTCACAGAAAACACTAATGGCCGCGCGTTCGTGTACAAGGAAGAGGAACTGGCGGTGGCGGCGACGGCGGCAATGGCAATGTCAATGGCGTGTTTTCTCCTCGTTCTTCTGCAGGAGCGGTCCGTCCCCACGGTCCGTCAATAAACGCTGCTGTTTGTAGTTGCTGCGGCCGATAAGGCGCCAGACAAACGGGCACACGTAACTTTCAGGGCTGTTCCCGGGTGGCCAAGGAACTAACTCAGGGCTGGCCTCTCCTTTTTTTTTATTACTTTATATATGTATATAATATATATATATATATTTTTTTTTTTGTTTTGTTTGAGCACAGGGTGTGTCAATTGCCTACTTCTCGCGTAAACAAAACGTATATGTATATCGATGACGCCCAAAGTGTATTGCCCGGGAAGGGGAGGAGATGGCGGCGTTGGCTGGCAATCTATGGGCGGATGCTCAAGTGATGCGCGCTCGCTCCCTCTCTCTCTCGGTTTGCCAATGTGATGCGAAGAACGACGCGACCGCGGCGGCTGCTTGTGATGTTGCTCTCTTGTTGCTAGCTGTGGCAACGGCGGCGTCGATTTGTTTGGTTTATTTTTATACACAAAAGTTTCAATGGTTCCTTGGCGTGCGGCAACAACAAATTCATTAATATTTGCGATTTTTATTGAATTCAATGTTCATACATATTAACGCGAATATGTACGCTGTATTTATATAAATATGTATATATATTTTTTTTTTTAAATATGCCTTGCTAATTTTTTTCGTTCTTCTCTCTCTTCGATTTTCTTCTCACACCTCACACCCGGCGACAAGCATGGAACTTATGCATGCACAGAGGGCTCTCTTTAAAGTCCTCTTGTCAATAAAGAAATAACAAAAAAAAAATAGTACACTTTTATTTTAACATAAATTTACTACTTGGACACAAAATGTTTTACTAACGATATCGATCGATTTTCCGTTTGGCATGTGAATTTTTTTTTTTCTGCTTTGGGTTTTATGACGGTAGCGCGATGATGGTGGCGGGCAGAGCAGCGGCACGGATGTTGCGATTGATTTTATTTTTGTGCGAGCGTTTTTTTGAACTGTAGCTTATTGAACAGACGCTCTTCCTAAGTTATTGGTTGGCGCGCACATTTTGGCGATTAAGCTCAGAAACGATGACTGTTTTTTTTCTGAGTAATGGCCAAATATGTTTATTAGGTATTAGAGTTGTGGCGTTTCGTTCAGTTCCTAAACTAGGGTTGTTGAGCACCTATCGATAAGTATCAGAAATTCATCGTCGTGCAGCATTTTGCAGTATTCAAATAATCGATTAGTTTGAGTGAAGACAAAATTAAATTTTTAACGTTTTGATAAGAACAAAAAACCGCAAAGTATGCTTCGAGCAAGGTTTGAAATCCACTTCAAATAAATATATTCAAGCTATTGAGCTTGTTTAAAAAGTAAGCTCAGCAGTAATCGATAGGAGTTTTGCACAGCTCTATGATAAATGACTAACTGACTCTGTTAACATGCAGTGTTAACATTCACTGTTAACTTCGGATGTTAACAGATATCGTTCTTGTGATCACATGTTTTACTCAACTCATGAAATATAATTTGTTGCTTTTATATTATTTGAAATTAAATTATTTAAATTTTTACTGATATTATTTTCATTTTAAATAAATGTTTTATCTCTAGCATTGCAGCCACAAAACAAAATACGGGCTGGCTTGATATCGATAAGAAAATACTAAACAATGTTATAATCTAATTTTTTTTTAAATTTCATCAAAAAGCAATTAAACACAATTTTCAACTTTCTTTGAATTTATGCAATGCTTTGCAATGAAAACTATACAAAAATCGACATGAATAAAACAAAATATTGAACTAGTATATTTTTGGCATTTTTTTGCAAATACCAAATTAGTATTTTCGTTTGGATGTTCGACATTTGTGAATATATCGATAAATATTATTTTATTAGCGTGCGACGTGCGCTGCGAACGTATGTTACGTGTGTTTTCGGCTTGTTAATTTTTTGTTTCCTTCCTCTTTTTTGTTGTTATTGTGCGTGTGCGTGACTGCAGCCTGAGCAGCCGTATCAATAATCAAGAATAACGCAAATTCAATTGAATTCCATACGCAAATCGCAACAATTGTGCGCCGTTGCTTCGACAAATTGCAATGCCTGTGCAGAAAAGTTAAAACAAACAAAAGAAGTAGACCAAAAGCGGAAAAGGGGCAAAAGAAAAAAAAAATCATATAAAGAACGAACGCGAACGCGTGTTGGGCCCCAGAGCCGCCGTAGTCGCAGCCGTAGCCATAGCCGCAGCCGCAGCCGCAACTGAAGCGCGGAGCTCAAGAAGGCGAACACAATCGCGAGAGAGCCGAGACTCAGTTTTGTGTGCAGTTCGCACAGTTCGCAGTTCAGTTCAGCTTAGTTCAGTTCAGTTGCTGCCTGAAGACGAAAGCGAGCGAAATTGTTCCATAGCTGCTGAGCTGCGCTGCGCTGCTCTTGCGGTTGACTGTGCAGCGCGACTTCTTTTGCAGCGGCCGTGTTCCGTCTGTCTCCGCCGTCGTCGTCATCGTCATCGTCGCCGCCGCCGCCGCCGTTGCCTATTTTTTTTTTTTTTTGCTACTTTACTAAGCGCGCGCGTTCTTTGCTCTTCCTCTTCCGGCCTCTGGCGGCAGCAGCGACAGCAACACGAATCACAGCAACAACAACTGCAGCAGCAGCAGCAGCAACAAGAAATTGCGATACGAAGCAAGCACAACAACAACTACTAACAAAAAAAAAACAAAATGGTAAGTTTGAAAAAAAAATTCTTTGCAATCATTCTATTTGTTTGTTTGTTTGTATTGCATGACTTTTGTATTTCCTTTGTCGCATTTGATGGCCAATATCAATGGTCAGCGAGCGTGCGAGCAACAGCAACGGCGGCGACGGCCTGGCCTCTCTTAACTTGCCGACGGCAGCAGCAGCAGCTGAGCGTGCATATGCTTACCATCTCGCTCGCACTCGCACCATGCGTGCTCAACCACATGGTGGAGCCACAAAAAAAAAAAACAAAAGCAATAACAAAAACATTTCAATGTGACTAGCCATGCCGGAGAGAGGAGAGAAGAAAGCGAAAGCAGCAGCGGCAGCAGCAGCAGAAGAGTGTGTGAGACGGGGACGACGGGTATGTCTCCTCTCTGTCCATTCAGATTTGCTCAGCTGTGCGGCGGCGAAAAAGACAAACGACACAATTAATTTGCATTGTTTGTTTACATGTTTATGCATGCATGCTGTTGCTGCTGCTGCTGCTTCTATATCTCCTTCTCTCACTCTCGCTCGATCAAATGATTTATGTATTTCAAGCAGACATCGTTTGTTCGACACACCACCCGCACTCCTCTCTCTCGCATTTCATTTTATGTTCACAAATTTGTGATAGGTTAGGGTTAAGGCCATGCCAACGTTGCCATGGAGACCCCCTCGCCCCCGCCCCTCTCCCGCTTTTTACAGCACATTTCTTTTTGTAGTTGTATTTTTTTTATTTTAATGTTGCCATGTGTATTAAAATATCTTGAAATCGTACACGCTATAATTCCCAAGACATTTGCGTCACTGTAGAATGCAGACCCCTCCATTACTTATGTTTTTTTTTTTTTTTCATAGGCACATTGACACACGTGTGTTCCGACAATACGAAACCACAACTTGTTGGATTTGGTTTTGTTGTGTTTTAATACCATGTGAAATATATATTGGAAAAAATGTGCTTAGGCAAAAAAGAACTTCTGAAATTATAGTTTATCATAAAATTTGTATTGTGTAGTTTATAATTTAAATGCAAAGTAATGCAAAATGTTACATCAATTTTCCATGTGATTTTTGCTTTAATTCTGTAGGTTTATTTGTTGCATGCTTTTAGGAGCTTTTACAATAATTTGTTAACATTTGAAATATTTTCTGAAAGCATT
Organism: Zaprionus kolodkinae; assembly: GCA_018901885.1. Taxonomy (NCBI): domain Eukaryota; kingdom Metazoa; phylum Arthropoda; class Insecta; order Diptera; family Drosophilidae; genus Zaprionus; species Zaprionus kolodkinae. The sequence continues at coordinate 58,304 of JAEIFM010000040.1, read as the reverse complement.
TAAAATGCAGGAGCTTATAAATTACGTATGCTTCTAAGGAATAAGGGAAAATAGAGAGAAAATTGAGCAGCAATATGGTGTACATGTAGATTTTATCAAAACCCCTATGTAAAGTTCTTGACGAATTTCATAGAATTTTAAAATCGTAATTCTTTAAATAAAACAATGTAACTTGTTGCTGCTCGCCAGCGTGTACCAAAACCAAATAGATTTAGCAAAGACACGAACCAGCGTAAGTGAGCGAATCAATGCGAGTCGTCGAGGCTCAATTTGGCTTTCAGTCAGCAGTCAGGTTCGTCCTTGGCACGTTTTCACTGTACCAGGAGGATGACGCCAGAGCAGCGCAGCTTGATGCAATAGCAACAACAACAACAACAGCAACAATTTGGGCAGCAGGAGAAGCGTCATAGAAACTTCCAGTAAGGTGGCAAGCATGGCAGCGGGGTAGGGGGCAATAACGGACTATGCCACTCCCACGCGCAGCCTAAGCTGCTGCCGCTGCTGCTGCAACGTTCAATTGATGCTGATTTCCCCTCTGCGCTCTGCTTAGCTTATTTATCGCACTGCATGTCTCTCTTTCTCCCATTCGCTGCAATTGCCTCGTTTGCAAGCGCATGCGTTTGTCAATGTGCTCCTTCTCCCTTGCTCTTCCTGCCTCCTTTGCCAGGCTGCACAACACTGCAGAGTGCCAGTGCATACACACACAATTGCACACGGCGTGCAATTCCATTTTCCCCGCTCCTGTTGCACACACTGTTCGATACATTTGGTATATTCCATGTGCGAATTTGTTTGGGTTTTTCTTTCGCAGTATGTACACACTTGTTTCAGTCTCGCTCTCTCTCCTTCTCTCTCTCTTGTTTGCTTTGTTTTTGTTCAGTTTGCGCTTCAGTTGTGCATTTATCCGACCGTTTTTGTTTTCGTTTTTATTTTCGTTTCAACCCTTAAGCGAATACAATTCGAAATTTTGCTTACTTCGTTTCCCGCTGATTTTTCGCACACATTTTTGGGCTAAAGGCAACAACAAGTTGATGTATTTCCTTTGCACACGCACACATTGCTCTCATCCCTGACACACACACACACACATAGACGAGATAAAACACATGTTTTTGTGTGCAAAATGTTGAGTTTTGCGCTCTGTTTACAAGGTCATTCGTTTTGCTTTTATTTTGTGTGTCAAAAATGCAGTGAAGGGGGGCGAGTTGAGGTTAAATATGTATGTATTGTATAAAGGATGTGTGTGTATTATTTACTAATTGACTCAGCAGGGGAAACGCCACGTTGCCACGTTTCCTTGAAAGCGAATTAGCTGTAATTTGTGAATATAAATAGATTCTGCTTCCACAAAATAATTTCTTAGTCTTGAGCCTGAGTTAATGCAGTCCTGATTGAAAGAGTTCACAATATGCTTATCGATAGCAGGGCTGTCAAAATGTTGATCACAATGAAAGAGGAATAAGAGTTCACAATGCATTTTGAAAAAGAGTTCACAGTGAATGGTAAATATAAGTTCACATAATATTTATCGATAACAAAAATACTGATCACCATGAAAGATGGTAGCTGTTTAGGCAAACCACATAATTATTGTTATCGATGGTCGATAACGATGAAAGCAAATTAATTTATTAAATCAAATTAATGATTATTTTTTCGTATAAGTTCTGTTATCGTTTGTAACGCATTACTGAACTTTTTTCGGCGCATAATGCGGGTGTCTACTGTGGCTAATAGTGAAAGAGAGAGAGAGGGAGTGGCAGAAAGAGAGAGAGGGAGTGAGAGCATGAAGTTGGCAACAAGCGTTTGGCACATTTGCCTGTCCACCATCGTCGCCGCCTAAGCGAGTATGTTTTGGGATGCCTGCGGCTTCTACAAAGTTTCCAAGTTTCGTCATTGATTTATCTCTATCCCAGAAGGGAGTCATGCTTGACGACGACGTGGGAGGGCTGGAGCTGGGGAACATTTGCTCGGCGCCAGCAAACGAACCACCAACCCGGCAACCAGTTAACTAGTCAACCCGTTCGACGCTGTTGCCGCTTGTTGTCTTGCTCTAATTGCCGCTCTGCATGCGCCCCCCCCATTCCTGCCTCATCCACTCATCGGCAACGGCCTATCCAGCCATTCCATACCATCATCATCTGCTGCTGCTCCTCCTCCTCCTCTCCCTCTGCTCTCTTATCCTTTGGAACGGGCACCCCGCTCCGTTGCTCATACTGCTGGAGAGCTCTCTCTACTACATAGGCTCGCCTGCCTGTTAGTTAACCAGGCTTAATCCTTTTGTTTCAACAGCAGTGCGGGTGGGTAGCTGCCCCGCTGTTGGAAAGGAGGAGGAGAGTGGGGGGAGGGTAAGGTAGAGCGAGAGAGGTAGAGTGGGCATGCTTCGCTTGGGGGTTGGCACATTGCACATGCTGCTCTCTACTCTGCTGCTCTGCTCGTAGTTCGTGGCTCGTGGCTGGCAGCGACAGCGTAGTTCGTAGTGCCTCGATATCTCTGCATGCCAAACATTTTCAACTGCCTTCGCCTGTGACTGTGTGTCTGGGTGTGCGTGTGCGTTTGGGTGTGTGCAAGGTGGAAAACAACATTCAACCCTTTCTCGGATTGCGGGGCACAGTGGTGCGACTGTATGTAAACTTTACGCACCTATGCCCAGAGTGATGTGTCATATTTGCATAAGTTATATCGATATGTACAAAAAATTCAAACAAATTAAAAAATAAAACGAATTAAAATAATACAAATTATTTATTAAATAAATACTAATATGTAATATTTTGTAATATATTTGTTTAAAAACTTGAAACTTAAACAAATAAATAATAAATGTTAAATATCAATAATAATAATAAATAAATAAACATAAAATAGAGTTGAAATTTCCAATCGCACTTGCACCACGGTGCTTAGCAGGTCGCTGTGCCAGTTGTTATTCAAGTGGTGGTTACTACCGCCTCTGCTCTGTTTCCTGACCGAACCGAACCGTTGAAAGTTGGGCCAACTCACCCCGTGGCCCCGATCCCTCCCCCTGCTCCCTGCTGCCCACGCTCGACAACATTTTCCGAGGGGGTGTGTTCTCTCAATTGACGAGTGTGCGTGTGAGTATTAGATGGAGCAGGTAGGTGGAGGGCGGGAATTGAAGTCAGATTAGTAGAAGAGGAGGAGTTGGGTGTTTCACTGGGATGGAAAGGGTTAGAGAGGGTTGTGCACGCCGAAAAACTGCAAGCGTTCTCTGTATGTGTGTGTGTGTGTGTGGGCTTGGAACAATTTCGGCCGCCCCGCCCCGCCGCATGAACAAGTAGAAGCGATGAGGTACGGTGGCGTGGCACGGCCGGAGTGTCGGCATGGCGTAGTTGCCTCCAACACGAGCGCAGGAACAGTCGCAATTGCAGCACGGCGGCAAAGGCACGTCACAGCGTACACACAGCACAAGCATCTCTAGTGGAACGCTGGAAACAGTGGAAAGTGTCTAAAAAAAAAAGAAAAAAGTGGAAAAGGAAAAAAGAAAAGGGGGGCAGCAACACTGACCTCAGCTGACCCGACGCGACTTGTCGCGCGGTATTTTTTTCCACTTCCTTTTTCTGTTTTTTTTTCTTGCTTGTGCTTTTTGTGCCTTTTTTCTAAACAAGCGACGCGCGCGCGCCTCTCTCTCTTTCTCTCTCGCTCTCGTTGTGTGTGTGTGTGTGTGTGTGGGAGGGCGCGCTGAAAAGTGTGCTACATATTTTTTTTGCTTGTGTTTTTTCCCTTTCTTTTTTTGCGGTGATTTCCCGTCAATTTTGTGGTAGATTTTCAAGTGTTGCTTGTTGATTTCGTTGTGTACACTGCGAGAAATGTTGCGCGAGTTTATTTATTTATTTCTCGTTTACTTATTGCATATTTCTTCTTTTTGCCATTGCAGACATCGAAGAAGCGTAAAGCGTTTTTGGACGCCGATGAGGATGATGATTTCGATGATGATGATTCCGGTTCAGATTTTGATGATGATGAAGATCCAGATCAAATAGAAGTGCCCGGTAAGTTGGTACACACACACTCACACACGTGTTTACTTTAAACTTGCCCCAAGTTGTGGCAAGTTTTTAGGGCCAGACGCGTCTCTTTACTTCTTGCCTCAGACTCGACTAGAAATCAGTTAAGAAGTAAAACTAAAACTACAACATACATAGAAGAAGAAGTTGCCTTTTCTTCGACTTGGGCGAAAAGTTTACTCCCATCGACAATAAATATGTATACTCTACACTTACTATGGGTATCATCACATACTGAAGTTTCTTTAAATAATTCTTAAAGTATATTTTAGTTTAGTTCTTTGAAATTTTTAGATTTGCCTTTCTATAGTGTATATAAATTTCGACATGGCATGTTAATTTTCTTTGCTCATTTAAATACGGTTTTTTTTTTAAAGAACTAAATGAGAACTACCTGCAGAAAAGTTAGGAAACTAAGGGAGAAAATAACTGCAGAAGAACTTATACTTATTCATATTTATATGCATAATGCAAAACTAAAAAAAAGGAACACAAGTTGTTAGGGTTTTCTTCATCTTGCATTCATAAACGATGCGTGTCTGATAACTTTACAAAGGGCGAACTACATAAAAAGTGTAAATTGAATCTAAAACTTTCTTAAGGATACTGTATAGCTTTTTCTTCTTACTCTTCGGGCATTATAATCTCTTCCCTAATGAGTTCTTATAACTATGCCATTAGTGATATTCCCTGTCTAAAATTTAATTAAAATCTATGTGAAATATTTATAGAAGCACACAACACACACATTTGCACTTATGTATCTGTTAGACATGCTCTCTCGGGGACCTGAGATTGTTAATATTTGCATAGTGATTGCATTGGATGTGCTCGATATGGTTTATGTACGTAAACTCACACACACACAGAGAGAGACACGCACAAGCAGCATATGCCAACTATCATCTAACTGCTGCATCTGCTTCTATATATATACATATATATAGCATATATGTTCAGCTGCGTATCGAGCTCTGACGCAAATTCGAGACGCATCTCATCGTGCTGTAAGGCATCGCCTATGCACGCATACCAAATAGATATATGTACTACATATATATCTACTATATTCCCCATAAAGCATGCCTGTGTACATGCACAACGTATGTGCATCTGTTATACATATGTATGTGCATGTGTCTAGGTGTGTGTGTGTGTCCAGTGCGGAGTCATCATTAGCGACGTCGCCTGTAATTCAATTCGATTCGATGATTGTTATTATCGATGCACTCAATGTGCTTTCAAATGCACTTTGCACAGTCTCAGAGGCGTCATCTCCATCTGCCTCTCCCTGCCTGATTAAGAATCTTCTCAGATAAATGCGATAGTAAGAAGAAAACTTAGAAAAGAGCTCAATTTGTATGGCAATTAAGCTCAACAAACGCCTGGAATATCGATTGTTCTTGACCTATGCGAAAAACCTCAATTATTATACGAAAAGCAAACAAAATATGCATTATATATGTGCGTATGATAGCTTAGATACCCTGGAAAATAATATTTGTTGCATTTTAAAGTTTGATAACTTGAAAAACTTAAGTTGTCTGTATGAACATCTATAACTGAGTGACTTTGAGAGTTAGAGCTAAGAAATTTACAGATAATACTCATATGTATTGCAGTTTGTTTTTAGCATTAAGACACGCCCACTTGCGCCTACGTAAATCATTGAAAATTGAATTCTAAGCGTTACCGTAGACAGTTTTGTAGTCTTTCTTATTCGTAATTTTATTTTTGCACCATCTGTTGCATGTGGGTCAAGCTGAAAGTCGATAAATATGGGTTCAGAGTAGGAAGGAAAGAAATGCATGAGACTTTTGAAGACTAGTAGGGTAGGGCTGGGGGGGAGGGTAAGGTTCTCTTAGTAAGTTGACTTTTGCCTGCGATTACATTTCAATGTCACATGCAGGGAAGTGCTCACAGGGGTTTAGAGGGAGGGGTTGGGGTAGGGTTGCCCACTTACTGGGGGTTGTTTGGGTAGAAGCATATAGCAGGGAAATGGTTCTACCCCTGTTTAGAGGCTGGACGCTGCTGCAGCCTCACTGGACTCAGGTGAGCGCAGCCCCCAGGCTCAGAGTCAGTTCTCCTTCTCTCTCACTCTCTCTGTCTTCCTTCTTGCTCTTCCTTCTCCTCGTCCTACATTGTATATGCAATTATGCACAAACACATAGAGCGCAGCTGCCATTTGCTAATTATGTACTTATTATATACCCCCCCCCCCACATGGTGCAGGCAGAAGTGTTTGGGGGTTGTGTAAGTTGGGAGGGTTCTCAGAGGTTCTCAAGCACCTTATCTATACACATAGAGGTAGATAGCAATTGCAGCTGGAAAACAACAACTTGATATAGCTGCAAAGCTTGCCTGGCAAGGTGGGGGGAGGACGGGAGAGGGTACCAGGGGCAATCAAGCACTTTGCCAGCTCAAGAAACAAGAAACGTCTCAGTCACGATTAGATCATCTGTTTCTTATGGTTACTTTCATGTAAAATCAACTATGATGCAGGTAACCTTCAATTCTATTTTCCTTATTCTTCAATTTCTCTTCACATTTTATTCTATCATTCCTGTTTTATCAGTTTAAACCTTCGTCCATTATTCTTACTCATATCATATTCGTAATTTCTATAATGCTTTCGAGAACCTTTGCTATCGCTCTTTGTTTTTGTGCTCTTTCCGTTTGCAACATTGAAATAATTCTTATCTGTAGTAGGCAAATTTGATATACCCTAGGAAAATCCCTGAGGGGGTTTGCTTACAACAGGGTGTATATGTGAATAAAGCGTGTTACAGGGTGTACAAATGAGCTTTAGATCAATGAAATAATGTTGTTTAATGCACTTGCAGGGTGTTTGACAGTCGAGCATGAGCTTGAGTGAAGCTCTAAATAAGCCGGGGATTTCCCCAAAAATCTGGAATATATAATAATGTCTCTCTTCTCTTCTCTTCTCTTCTCTGCTCTCTCTCAGGTGGCGGACGCGATCTGAACACGGCGGTTACCTACGCGCAGAATATACGCAGCGGCGTTGGCATCACTGTGGGCAAACCCACTGTGCACAGTGGGGCAAGTGGCAGTTTGGCTACTACGACAGCTGCTGTTGCTGCTGGCGAGAGTCTTATTAAATTAAATAACAACAACAACAACAACTTTAGCAGCAACAACAACAACATTAAACTTATTGGCAACAACAACAAGCCAATATCGCTGCTGCTTAGCAACAACAGCAACGCGAGCAACATTATTAACAACAACAACAACATCAGCAGCAGCAACAACAACATCGCAGCCCTGCAACAGACAATTGTGACGCACACAACAAAAACAACAACGCCGGGTGGCAAATTTACCGCGTTGCCAACCACAATAACAACCAAAGTAGCTGGCAATAAAATACTGAGCGATATGTCGAAGAAATTGACGGGTAAGTGTGACCAGGTTACAAAATGGGGAACATGCAAATGCAAAACACACACGCATACACACACACACACGACAGGAAGTTGCAGGAAAACGCGTGCGAAACTCTTATTAATGTTGCTGTGTTCTCTCTTCTCTTTCTCTCTCTCTCTCTCTTTCTCTTTTCTCTCTCTCTCTCTCGCTCTGTTCCTTCTTTCTCTTTTTGTTTCTTAATACTCTACAATCCCTGCTCTCTCTCGCTCTCTTTGTTGCATTTTTCTTTACGTTTCCGTTTTGCTTTGTTTCTTTTCCATTGCGTTTCATTCTTATTTCGTTTCTTTTCCACTACGTTTCGCTTTGTTTCTTATCCCTTGCGCCCCTCGTTTTGTTGCGTTTCGTTTCCCCGTTGTTTTCCCATTTATTCCTGGCATTGGAACATCTTTCCTGCTCCCAACCCGCTCCCATGTACAGCTACCGCCGCCACACCGAGGATCAGTCCGCAGGGTGGCAACCCTGCCACCATCAACACACCAGCCACAATCAATTCCGGCTCTGCCAGTGCATATTTAAGCTCCGGTGCTGGCAATTATCTAAACAGTCTCAGCACCAACGATCTGATGAGCCTGGCTGCCTATGTGGCCTCCAAAGGTGGCACTGCACCTGGCGGCAACAACAACAACAGCGGCAACAACAGCAGCAGCAGCAATTACTTTGCCAGTGGGGGAGGCGGCGGAGGCGGAGGCGGTGCGTCCACATCGGCCGCATCCGCTGCCAATTTCAATATGGCCGCGTCTTTATTGGCGCAGAGTAAGTCCTGTAATGTTGGTAACAACCAAGAAAACGCCTTCAATTAACCTCAATAAATTGCCCGAGTGTGTGTGTGTGTAGGTGTGTGTGTGTGTGTGGTTGAGTGTTGCACAAAGTCAATTTATGGCTAACTCGTTTTTGCAACACTTTATTAGGTTTATGTTTATGATTGTGTGTGTGTGCGTGAGTAAGTCAAGGCGTGTGTATGGGGTTATTAAACACCCGGTTAAATTTAACTTGCACATAAACTTGTGGTTAACGCAATATGCCTAATGGATTGCCCTTCAATTCGATATTGTATTTGTTATTATTTGTTTCTGCAGCTTTTGCTCTAGACAATACTGTCAAGTCTTTCGGTTAACTTTAACCAGCTTCTGTTGCCTTTAACCAGCAGTTGAAATCCTCTCTATCTCTCTATACCTTTCTCATCTCCAGTTCTTATTGTTATTTTTAGTTAAACCATGAGATAGCTCTACTTTAACCTCCAGTTTAACCTGGTTAACTTTAACCAGCGCATAAACCTGCTCTTCTCTCTCTCCCTTTGTCTCTTCTTTTGCCTTTAACCTGCGGTTATAATCCTCTCTATCTCTCTATACCTTTCTCACTAGCTCGCTCATCTCCAGATCTTATTGCTATTTTAGTTTAACCATGAGTTAGCTCTACTTTAACCTCCAGTTTAACCTGGTTAACTTTAACCAGCGCATAAACCTGCTCTTCTCTCTCTCCCTTAGTCTCTACTGCTACCTTTTAACCAGCAGTTATAATTCTCTCTGTTATTTTTGTTTAACCGTAAGATAGATGAATGTTAAGGCGCAGCTCTACTTTGACCTGCAGTTTAACCTGAAGTTTAACTTGAGCCTCCACTGTACCATAATACTTCAATATTTTTTGTGTCTGCTTTACTCTCTCCCGCTGCTGCCTCCCCTTACCCTCATCGTCTTCCAGCAGGCTCCGAGTTTCTATTTTAATTTCGAAAAATTTCAATTTACCTTCGCTCAGTTCCATTCGATTAGTTCACTTTTATCAAGCAAACAAAAAAGGTTCTTTCAAAATTTTAAGTAACAATAAATTTTTATTTCGAAATTATTTCAAAAACAAAAAACGAAGCACCACCAACACACCGCGCTCTTCGTTTCTCTCGCTCCCTCTCTCCCTCCCTCTCTCTCTCTTTCTCTGTGTGTGTCTCTGTGTCTCTTCCTCCCAAGATGCATGGAACAATTGAAAAGTGGCAAGATGCACGTGCAGTTCGCTCATCTCCGGCAATATCATCGAAATCAACGATACAAATCAATTTCCGTTTCGATCAGATCAATGCGATGGTGGATGAGCAGGTCAAACGTGCCATGGAAAAGTTCTATGCCAAGCATGCGGATGCATATCATAAGCTGGAGATGCTGTTGCTGGAGGAGCTGTTGCCGCGATTGAATAAGTCGAAGGAACAACATGATCTTCTCATCGAACGTCTGCTTAGTCGCCTCAAGAAGTTGCGTACGCTGAACGCGGATCTGCTAGAGGGATCGATAGATCTGCAGCAGCAGCCAGAGGAGAAGCAGCAACAGGAGCAGCAGCAGCAGCAGCAAATGCCGCAGCAACAGGAGCAGCTGCAGCAGCAGGAGCAGCAACAAGAGCAGCAACAGGAGCAGCCTATGCAACTGTGCCAGGCTCCAAGGCAGCGATCGGGAACACGTGAGCTTAGCGTGCATTTCTCGACTAACGAGCGCAGGCACAGTAGTTGCAGATATCGCAAACGTCATCATCGGATGCGTAGAACGAGTCGCAGTGACATCTGCAGTCGCACCACAAGTCACAGTTGCAGTTGCAGTTACAGCTTGAGTTATAGTCGCAGCAGAAGCTGCAGTCGCACTTACAGTTGCATTGTCGATCACAAGAGGGGAAAACGAAGTTATCGGGATCGCAAACCGACAATAACAAAGCTGCCAAACGCTGCCGCTGCCGCCGCCGCTGCTGCTGCTGGTGGAGGCGCTGGATGCGCTGGCAATGGCACCGCCTATCCGCAAAAGGAAGGCGGATACTCGTCACAGGATGAGCTGCCTGGCCAGACGGGACAAGTGAAGGAACTATTGGTTATCTATTATAATTCCACCTTCAAGCTAATGCCAGTAAATCCAACGGATCTCAAAATGTTTACCGAGAAAGAGCGAATGATGCAGTGCAGCGGCATAGGATGTGAGGATGACAACAACAAAAACAACAATACCAAAAAGGGGAAACGGCATGAGCAGGATATGTTCGAGCTAAATATGATGGTTCGCAAATCATCGTACTCCATCAATATGAATCGTTTCAAGTTTTCAGCCCTACGCAAATTCTATGCTAGTGGCAAAAAATTGGAGAAGCGGAGGATACATGAACCGCATAATGCGACGTTCCTTTGAGAGAGAGAGTGTGTGTGTGTGTGTGCGGCGGCTGTATATGTGTCTTTTTTTTTTGTGTGTGTGTGCCTGTGCATGTCTGTGTGTATGTGAGTGTGTGTGTATGTTGTGTCCATTTTCACTATTTTCTACTACATTTTAATTTCTTTTCGATAGTAAAAAATAAAAATAAAAATAAAAAGAGGGTAATACCCTCACACAATTGCCTCTGGCTTTTCTCCTTCTCCTTCTTCGTCATGCCCCAAATTAGCCCTCTCTCTTTCACTCCCCATTTCGTTCTGTCTTGCAGTGAGCTCTGCCGGTGCCGGCGCCACGTTACCCATGCGCAATGTACCCAAGGTGCGCCAACAGTTTAAACCTTTTGTCACGGTCAAATCTTCGCCCACCGCCTCCGCCGCCGCCGCCGCTGCAGCTGCCGCCGGTACAGGTGCAGCTATTGCCGCCACTGGAGTAGCTGGAGCTGGAGCAGGAGCAACTGGCGCTGCTGCTGCCGGTGCCGGTGGCGGGGGCATGAAAGTGTCAACTATGATTATGGAGAATTTACAAAAATTAATTGCACTCAATCCGGAATACTTGACCAGCGGTATACCCAATCATGTGATGACACAGCTCTTTATGCAACCCATGCGTGCACCGGTGCCACCACAGCAGCAGCAGCATCAACATCAACATCAGCAATTGGCCAATGTGAGCGGTGGCAATGCCGGTTCAGCTGCATCAGCAGCGGCTGCAGCCGCAGCAGCAGCAGCTGCCTCAGCTGCTGTCTATGTGCAGCAGGAGGAGGATGAGGTTGATTACGAGGAGATGGGTGTAGCCGAAACATATGCCGATTATTGGCCAGCAAAATGTAAGTAAAAGATGCACTGCTTCTTCTCTTGGACTTCTCTAACGACACACTCTCTCTTTCTCATTACTTATAGTGAAACTGGGCAAAAAGCATCCAGATGCAGTGGTGGAGACCGCCTCGCTTAGCTCGGTGGAACCATGCGATGTCTACTACAAATTATCCATACCCGCCGAAACCATAAATAGCGGTCAACTGAGCGCACTCCAATTGGAATCGATCACATACGCATCGCAGGCACACGATCATCTGTTGCCCGATGGTAGCCGGGCTGGGTTTCTCATTGGCGATGGTGCCGGTGTTGGTAAAGGTCGCACCATAGCGGGCATCATCTATGAGAACTATTTGAAGGGACGCAAGAAGGCGCTGTGGATATCCGTATCGAATGATCTCAAATACGATGCCGAAAGGGATCTCAGTGACATTGGAGCGACCCGCATCGATGTGCATGCGCTGAATAAGGTGAGTGGAAGAACTAATTTCAATTCCAATTTATGGAATCGTATCTAATCTCTTGTTCCACTTGCAGTTCAAGTACGCCAAGATCAGTTCGGATGCGAATAACAATTGCAAACGTGGCGTCATCTTTAGCACCTACTCCGCGTTGATTGGAGAGTCCAACAATAAGACAGGCAAATATCGTTCACGCTTCCGTCAGCTGTTGCAATGGTGTGGCGAGGATTTCGAGGGACTGATCATATTCGATGAGTGTCACAAGGCAAAGAATCTGTGTCCGGTGGGTTCGGGTAAGCCCACAAAGACTGGCCAAACTGTGCTTGAGTTGCAGCAGAAATTACCCAAGGCACGTGTTGTATACGCCTCGGCAACGGGTGCTTCCGAACCGAAGAATATGGCCTATATGGTGCGTCTAGGTCTCTGGGGACAGGGTACGGCGTTTGGTAATTTCGGTGACTTTATTACCGCTGTGGAGCGACGGTAAGTTTGCCCGTGCATCTGCCATCAAACGATGTCGCCTAATCCTGTCTCTTTTTCTTTTTGCAGCGGCGTTGGCGCCATGGAGATCGTTGCCATGGACATGAAGTTGCGTGGCATGTATATTGCACGTCAGCTGAGCTTCAAGGGTGTCAGCTTTAAGATCGAAGAGGTGCCGCTGTCCAAGGAGTTTCGCAAAATCTATGATCAGTCGGTTGAGCTGTGGGTGGAGGCAATGCAAAAGTTCACAGAGGCAGCGGAACTGATCGATGCCGAGAGTCGCATGAAGAAAACAATGTGGGGTCAGTTCTGGTCATCACATCAGCGTTTCTTCAAGTATCTATGTATTGCGGCCAAGGTGAATCATGCCGTCCTGGTGGCCCGTGAGTCTATCAAATATGGCAAGTGTGTGGTTATTGGTCTGCAGTCGACGGGTGAGGCACGCACACTGGATCAGTTGGAGCGTGATGATGGTGAACTCACCGATTTTGTGTCCACAGCCAAGTAAGTGTTAGAGAGAGAGAGAGAGAGATCTCACTGCTATAAGTTACTAATGTATATTCCTTTCTTTGTTGTTCTCTTGCAGAGGCGTCTTCCAGTCGTTTGTGGAGCGTCATTTTCCGGCGCCCGATCGCAATCGCATTAATCGTATACTCGGTCTCTATGACGAGCCGACGCCAACGTCGGTGGTCAAGTCGGAGTCGCATTCGTTGAACAACAATAACAATAACAATAGCAAAACAACAGCGAGCAACAACAATCGTCGCAAGCGTAAGGGAGCTGAGGGTGGAGCTGCCAAGAAGAAGAAGAAGCGCAGCGGATCGTGGCAGTATAGCGACAGTGATGATGACGATGGTCGGAATAGTAATAGCGATGCTAACGGCGATAGTAATGATGATTACGATGAGGATCGTGACGATGATGATGATGACGATGATGATGAGAACGATGACGACGACGACGACGATGATGATGATGAGGATAAGCATGATAACGATAGCGATCGACATAGCGTAGCCAGTGATGCCAGCTCAGATTTCAATCCGTTCTTTAGCGGCAGTGACAGTGACATTGATCCCTGGGTGAATGCACGCAGTAAAAAGTCCAGCGGCAAGAAAACACAAAAGAAGTCCAAGAAGAAGGCCGCCAAGAAGGAGGCAAAGATCAAGAAGGAATCAACGGAAATCAAGAAGGAGCCAACGACAGCGACAACCAATTCCTCCTCGAGCGCCATGTCCGCAAATGTGGCGGCAGCACTGAATGCGGCCAAGAGTCGCAAATCGACACAGTTGTCGACACAGGATAAGATACAGGATTTGCTGCAGAAGAAACAGGAGCTAAAGGGCACCATGACGCCGGTGGGTGTGAATGGGGTAAAAGTGAATTACGGGCCACCACCCAAGGATGCCATCGAGCGTGCATGCACCATGAAAGAGGAATTGTTACGCCGAATCGAACGTCTTGGCTCACGTCTGCCGCCAAACACATTGGATCAACTGATCGATGAGCTGGGCGGACCCGACAATGTCGCCGAGATGACTGGTCGTCGTGGACGTGTGGTGCAAAGCGATGATGGTTCCATACAATATGAATCACGTACTGAATCCGATGTGCCACTCGAGACGCTAAACATAACCGAGAAGCAACGCTTCATGGATGGCCAAAAGGATGTGGCCATCATATCGGAAGCCGCATCTAGCGGTATTTCGCTACAGAGCGATCGACGCGTTTTCAATCAACGACGACGTGTACACATAACGCTTGAATTGCCATGGTCAGCAGATCGAGCTATACAGCAATTTGGACGTACACATCGTTCGAATCAGGTTAATGCACCCGAATATATCTTTCTCATATCCGATCTGGCGGGTGAGCGACGTTTCGCATCTACAGTGGCCAAGCGACTGGAGTCCTTGGGCGCCTTGACTCACGGCGATCGTCGTGCTACCGAAACACGTGATTTATCACAATTCAACATCGACAACAAGTACGGCCGACAGGCTCTGGAGACCGTAATGCGCACCATAATGGGCTATGAGACACCCCTGGTGCCGCCACCCACCGATTACAATGGGGAATTCTTTAAGGATATTGCCGGTGCTCTGGTTGGCGTTGGCATTATTGTGAACAGCGAAAGTCATCCGGGTGTACTAAGTCTGGACAAGGATTACAATAACATATCCAAGTTCCTCAATCGCATACTCGGCTGTCCGGTGGACTTGCAGAATCGTCTGTTTAAATATTTTACCGATACCATGACGGCGATCATTAATCAGGCCAAGCGTGGCGGTCGTTTCGATTTGGGTATTGTTGGTAAGTAACCCGGCAGAGATCCACAAAGATTCCTATAGTGTAAACTACTTTATTCCCTTTTATAGATTTGGGTGCTGCCGGCGAGAATGTGACGCGTGTGCGTCTGGTGCGTTTTGTGCGTAAACATGCCACCGGTGTGGCACCCACAGAGTTGCACACGGTGCGCGTGGAACGTGGCATGATCTGGCAGGAGGCCATCGATAAGTAAGTGTATGCAGTTGCTTGAGAAGAATACGTTTATTAATTACATTCTCACTTCCACTCTCAGATATGCCGACTTGTTTAACGAGCACGAGGGCTTCTATACATCACATCAGTTGCGCAATCAGAAACGCACCGCAATTCTAGTCGTGGTCATTGAACAGCAGCCAACACGTGGTGGCTCCACGGATGCGGATAGTAGCAGCAAGTCGCAAAAGAAGAAATCACGCAGCAAAAAGGAAATCATGTGCCAAATCTATAGACCCAATACTGGTCTGCAGGTGCGTCACGAATCGCTTGCAGAGCTGGAGAAGAAATATCGCAAGGTGGCCAGCGAGGAGGCCGAACCGCATTGGACGGAACAGTATGATGCATCGGTTAATACGTGTTCGCATGCCTATTGGAATGGCAATTGCCGTAATGTTAGCTTGGGCAACGATTGTGAGGTAGGTGGCATCACAGCATCCCAGCATCTTTGCAACTTAAGCTTATTGCATTCCTTTCGATTTGCAGGTTGGTCTGCGCCAGCGTTTGTATCATGTGCTCGCCGGTTCGGTACTTTCGGTGTGGGGACGTGTGGAGCATATACTGAATACACGATCCAACAGCAAGATGCAAGTGATACGCATGAAGACAACGGAGGGCGAGAAAATCGTTGGCACCATGATACCCAAGTCATGCTTTGAGCCGCTCATGAATGATCTACGCAGCGATTCGGAGAAGCAGGAGGAGTTCAACTATTAAAGAGCTGCGAGTGAAAATGAAATGGTCGCTCGCACACACTTCCAAATACACTTATACACAAACCAATTTATATAGATCGCTTGGCTAATTCTGGATATTAACAGAGATAATACATATATGTACCCAAAACTGTTACGGAATCGGCAATTTGCACAAACCAAAACAAAGAATCCCGTCCCGTTTAGAGAGCCCATGTATCTATGTGGAACAGACGGGAATAATGAAAAACGGAATATGAAAAAAAGGAGAAAACGAGATACCAACTGAAGGAGGAGATGAGAAAGAATGTTTGAAACCAAATTTTAGGTTTTTTTTTTTATTATTCCTATTTTCTTTATTTATTTTGTAATACTACTTTAAGAGTTTTTACTGTAAATTAATGTAGTCTTAAAGAGCGGATACAAAATGTATTTTACAAGGCGCATCGTAGGAAACACGAAGCTGACATTATCGACTCTTTCTCTCTCTCTCTCTCTCTCCCTCTCACTCTCTTTTGACACAGACCACAACACACACAGCATACGAAAAGAAACTTGGAAAAAGATATGATGAAAAACAAATGAAAACGCTTATTATATGGACTTTTCTTCTTAATGATTTAAATTATAATTATGTTTAATTAATTTTAATAATTATGTATAGTAGACACACCGACACAAACAAACACACCAACACACACTCGCACTCGCACCTTGAATTATCAAATTGGAAATGTGCGTACGTTTTAGTTCGACATACATATGTACTATGTATTTTTTTTTATACCCAAATATTAGGTATGTTACCCCAACTCTACCTTATTTCTTATGTGAAGCAGCTGCAGCGCAGCAGGGAATGCGAAGAGGATGAAACGATTGAAAGACGAAGAAAAAGAAAAAAAAAAAAAATAGAAACAGAAAATATATAAGAAAAAGAAACCTAAGGAATGCGATAATGAAATCAAGTTAAGGCATTTTTTTTTTTGCTGTCACACCCTAGTCTTAAGTTGAAATCGAAAAGTCAAACTGCAGTTTGTAATTTAAGGAACCCCCCTCCCTCTAACTGTAATACTGTAACTTAAGTTTAGCCATTAAAGGTGTTAATATAAACCTAATACATATACATACATATATATATATATATATATATATTATATATGTATATATACCTAAAACAATACGACATATGACACATCTAAAAGTGAAGTGCGTGCACGTATGTGTGTACATGCAGATTAATAAACGCGGAAAAGTGGCATATACAAGAAAAACTCAATATACTAACTTGTTTTTTATTCTATATATGATGGAAAGGAATTGAGATTCCTCTGATGCTGTTGTATTGCTGTCTCTTGCGAGGGGTTTTCTAAACGTCTATCTATCTCTTTCTATTTGCCTCTTTCTCTACCCAAACGATAACTTCCTTGCGTTATCACAGCCTGTCTATAGTTTCAATTTCACTCTGATTACATATTAATTGCATACTTTCTTCAAAAATATTCTTACCAACTTGCCCAAGATCAAAGGAAAACAACACACACACATCCTGTGTACCAATTCATGTATTCATGTTAAACTTTTATTTGTTTCCATTTTAGATTTGTATTTCGTTATCGTTTTCGATTTTTATAATATATTTAATATATTTTCATTAATTAATTTATTTACTGCCTTCTTTTTGTTTTTTTTTTTTCGTTTTTAGTTCTGTCTTGTTCCATTATCGGTTGTCATTAATAAATATTGTACAATTCGCTTAGGACTATGCTCTAATGCACATAATACACATACAAACATACACATAGCTTAGTTCTTTTTTTTTTTTTTTAATATTTACGCACTTTGACGATGGAACACATAATTTACTTATGGATTTGTTTTTCTGACAATCAATGGGTATATCAAATCGTGTCTCACAGCGTGTGTGTGTGCGTGCAAGCAAACAGTTATTATTATTTTTATTTTTTTTATTTCGAACGAAACGAACAAACATACATACATACAGATGTGTAAGTGTAATTTATGTAAATTGGCTAACATTGATTTGGAGTTAATTTTCATTATTTTGTTGAGCTTTGATTGTCTGTCAGCTGCAAGCACGCTGCCCCCTCTCAATGTGTGTGTGTGTGTGTTTGTGTGGGTGTGTTAACATATACATGTACATATACATATAATATTTTACTCTTATGTTAGGCCAACGAATATGGTTGCATATTTGCATAATTATTTAAAACAGAATTCCCCCTTGGGGAGGAGCTAACAAAAATAGACTACACTCACGTTTCCAGTACACACACATTCACAATTTATCATAGCACACACAGGTCGAGGAATAAAGTACATATAAACTCATACTATATAGTGTTTAGTGTATCCTATATCATATCATTATAAGTGTGTATGTCTGTTATGCGATAGAATAGTTGCACTGTGTATATTTTCTATGTTTTTCTTTTATCTGCTGGTTTTCTTTTTTATTTTCGTTTCGTCTTTCATTTTTGGTATGCATTTTGCAAATTTCATTTAATTCATTTATTGTCAGCAATTCTTTTTTCTTTTTTAAAGTTTTTTTTTCGAATAATAAAGAATAAAAGCCAACAACTTAAGGTAGTTTAATGTTTTTCTTTTAGCGCAGATCTTGTACTTGTACTACTTTGAGCTGATCTTAAATATTTTGATGGATCTTTGGGAGGCATCTTGGAGATGATCTCTCTCTCTCTCTCCCATGATGAACTTTTGCGCTCTTGCACACGCACACGAGTGGGGACGGACAAGTGCAATGTTTGTGTGTGTGTGTGTGTGTCTGTATTTGTGTGCCTCACACTGCCTGCTAAAATAAAACATGCACCACATTTTTTCTCCTCTTTTTGTTGTTGTTGTTGTAAATTAAACTAAGCCTTAAAGTGTCAACGGATCTTACATATATAGTTTATAAGTAGTTAAGCCTAGACACACGCCTACATAGTTTTTGCGCTCGTCTGCTTCTTCTTTCTCTTTTATATCCTTTTTTCGTTTTCTGTTTTTTATTTAATATGGTATTCTGTTATCTTATCTCTCACATTTACATGCAAATATTCCATGAATTACAACTTTAATTTACATTTAGACATTTATATGTTTGTGTATATAGCTTCATATATATGTATGTAGTGTATGTTAAGTATACGGTATATATAATATATGGTATATATGTTTGTATATATATATATTTATATCCATGTTTTATACACATTCAGTCAATTTATTGCAACAAAACAGTTTGTAAAAAAATTCGAAGGCTTCGCTTACGAAATGTCAAGCTGTTCCACACATCTTTCAAAAAAACTTTCATTACATCTATGTGTAGTACATACATACAATATATATATGTAAATCGATTAGAAATATTCTCTCAAGTTAAAAGCTCTTTAAGTATTTCACGTCCATCATCGCTAACCATCATTTAATCTTAGTATACTTAAAAACAGGAAATAGTACTCTATATGTATGTATATTGGGTTGTCTGGAGGTTAGTTAGGAGCATGCTACATATACTAACTACATATTCTTTGAGCTTTGCATCGAGATTCATGTGACAATGGAACCTTCTTCTTTGTTATCTTTTTTTTTGCGATTTATTTTTTAAAAAACAGGAAATTTTCGATGTAGGCAAATACATATTTCTGTACACAAAAGAGACTTATAGATAGAACAAAAAAACTAACTTAGACACAGACTAAAGGCAAAAACAAAAAAAAATTAATAGAGAAGGCTAAATAAAAAAAAAGCTAAAACATATATTGATATACATATAAGGTAGGTAGTTGGGTAGGTAAGTAGTTACATAGATAGATGTAGTACTTGTTACAACATTTGGGAGTTTCGTATGGAGGAGCGTCAGCTTTGCCATGCAAGCAAGTCTTTATACCGTCTTTATATCGTATGTCGTATAACTGTAAGTGTATATATATACTTGTGTATAGCACTGTGTGTGTGTGTGTGTGTCAGCTTGACAGCTAACACGGGCAAGGTGCAAATCATATGCAGGTAATGAACAATCTATCTATATCTATATAGTTGATACAATTTCAAATTTGTGGCTGCTACGGCTGCTGCTGTTGTTGCTGCTGCTGCTGTTGTTGCTGCTGTTGTTGCTGCTGGTGTTGCTGCTGCTGCTGCTGTTGCCTGTTGTCTCTCTCTCTTGTCATGCTGTCGGTTCAGTGCTTGCTGCGTGGCAATCTTATGGGTATATGCGGATATCATGTGTCCTCCACTGCACCGACATATTGCTTGCCATTGTTGTTGCCATTGATGTTGCTCTCGCTCTTGCTGTTGCCGTGCCTGTTGTTGTTGTTGTTGTGGTTGTTGTTGGTGTTGCTGTTGCCGTTGTGTTTAGACGATAGCTGCTTTATCGTTATGACATCCTTTGGTTTTTGTTTCATTTGACGCTCCTGTTGCTGTTGCTGTGGCTGCTGTTGCTGCTGTTGCTCCTCCTGTTGCTGTTGCTCGTGTGCAGTTTCCTGTTCCGCCTGCTGCTGCTGCTGCTGCTGCTCCTGTTCTGGCAACATTTTATTGAGTATGTTCTTTATGTTGTTGTCATTATCCTCATTATTGTTATTATTATTATTATTATTGCGATTGTTGTTGTTGTTATTATCGAGCATGTTGTTGTTGTTGTTGTCATCCGGTTTAGGGTCCAGTTGCAGCACTTGTTTCGCTTTACTTTCCCATAGCATCCGGTTCGCTTTTAGCTGCAATATTTCATACAAAAGAGAGAGAGAGAGAGAGAGCGATATATTAGAGAGACCGAGAGAGAGAGAGGGAGAGTAGGCAACACGGCGTTATGAATTATGCGAGCACGCACACACACACACACACGTATACAAACAAATACTTATGCATGTATTGCCATTTTTTTTTTCATTGCTGGCATTAATGGCATAAAAATACATATGCACTTACGCACACACACACACACGCACACGCACACACGTAGTGCGCTGCATTTGCCATAAGCGCGCATAATTCAAGCCTCATTGCAAATGGCCGCCGTTCGCATTATTTATAAGCTTCTATTGTTTGTTGTTGCCTCGGGCTGCTGTTGTTGTTGTTGTCGCTGTTGTTGTTGCTGTTGTTGTGCAGCCACGCCTCCCCCCCTACACCCCCTCATCACGTATGCAAACAGCTGCACATTAAGCGTAAATGCGCTGCTTACGTCAACGTCAACGTCGACGTCGAAGTTAGCGTCGATTTAGGCTTAATTATTATTTATGTCCGCACGACGACCAACTGCTGCTGCACAATGGCACAAGGCATCACTTAGTAGTAGTACTAGTAGTAGTAGTAGAGAGGGGCAGCTGACCCCTCTCTAGACCCGCCCCCTAACTTGTAGAGTCTCCTCGCATTGTTTGAAGTTGGCATATGGCAACGATTTTGATTGAAACTGATTATGGTTACCAAGCAAGACAAAGCAACTATTCGAACTATTAATTGTTTGAGAACAAGCATAATATGATTATGTACATATTATGTATATAAGTATGGTATAAAATAGCATGATATACATAAGCATTAATCTTCATATAGACATCATAAAGCAGCCTGCTATAGATTTGCTATATAATTAAACTAATCTGCTGCCGTGCTTCAAGTATATAAATATACATGGCAGTAAATTAAATATTTCAGCTTAGATTAATCAATTTCTGCTGTTCAAAAACATATACACTACATAGACTCTTTAATGTCTCTATCTAATCATAATTTGCTTAATATAGGCCAATTTCTATGGCTATAAAAAATATATAGACACAAATCCACTTGGCAATTTACCATACATTTAAATTACGCTTTATTAGAGCAAATTGCACGTATATTAAATCAATCTGCGATAAATTTAACGCTTCAGCTGCTGCTCGACTTTAAACAACCTTCCCACCACCCACCCTGCCCTACACACCTACATCTATGTATAATTATAAATCGACTACGCTCAATTAAAAGTCCCAAATGCGCGCAACATGAAAAAAACATTCACCTGACAAAAAATAAACAGAAAAGTAGGAAAAAAAACAGTTTACAATGACAAGTCGCAACTTTTATACCCTGCCAAAGGCAATTATTTATAATAATTTCAATGTTTATGGCTTATATGTTTTAGGTTACTAAACGTACATATTTTAAACTGTTTTTTTTTTCTATAAAAACATTGGATATAGCTGTTTGATTCTTATAAAATTCGAACAGTACCTAAAAAGCACCAAAAAATTGAAATTTCCTGAGTTTAATTAAAATATCTAGCAAGTTAATTTTAGTAATTGCCTTTTTTCAATTTTATATACAACGTGCAGTTGTGTGTAGCGTGTTTGCCAAGTTTCAGCAAGTTTCATCAATAACTGAGAGACTTATTCACGTTCAAACAGACAGACCCAAGCGAATATACCCCATGTGAGTGTATGCGAGCGACATCAGAGCGACAGCCAAATTGCTAGCTCAATTAATTTTTAATTCGATTTTTAATGTCGATAAAACGCTATACACGCTCGTGTCGCCCGTGCCACCTCCCGCATCCACCCACCCAGCAGCCCCACATGGTAGGGTAGATTGGAGAGCAGGTGGAGCGGCAAATGGCAATTTGTTAAAATATTTGCAATTAACATAAATTACGCGCATAAAATAAAATCATCAGCCTACCTACCGATTGATTATAAATGCCCAAGGGCGGCGAGAGTGGGAGAGACAGAGAGGGAGAGAAAGAAAGAGAGAGACAGACAGACTGGTTGCAGCTTGTTTGCGGCATGCAACACAGTGTAGGGCGCTCTTTGTGCTGCCGCTGCTGCTGCTGCCGTTGGCATTTCAATTGCGCGAACGAATGTGTTTGTGGATATGAAAGGCGTGTCTCTCGTTTGCTGCAAGCTTAAATTGGCATTTATGCTGCGATGCCAGTTGGCACACACATGGAAAACTTTTCAAAGGGGGAGGGGTGGGATGGGAGTACAGGGTGTGCAGGGTGTGCAGCTGTCAGGCTGTGGAACAAACAGAAATTGCAATTGTGACAGCCGTGTGGCGCACAACCTGACAGCATCGAAAAATCAAAGTTGCAGTCAAATGGAGTCGAACAGGCAGCGCCACCTGGCGGGCGTGGGCGTGGCGTAGGTGGCAAGGCAGGCAGGCGGGCAGGCAGGCAGGCAGGCGGTTAGCCAGTAGGTGGCAGCCTGTGGGCGGGCAGGCGGTTGCCGCTAGATGGCAGGCGTGTGGGCAACAACAGCTGCCGCCTGTCGCGCTCTTCGCTCGCAATTTTAATTTATGAGCAGTCCTCGAGCCACAAGCAGCTTCCTCTCTCTCTCTCTCTCCCCCCTCCTCCCTCTCTTTATCTCTCTGTCGCTTCTGCTAGCCTGAACTGGGCTTCTCTAATTAATTAGCCGCTAATTTAACGCGCCGCGCAAAGTGACTTCTGTTACTGAGAAAAAAAAAAAAAACTCAACCTAAAACAGAATCCGTGCAGAAGCGACCCCGGCTTGGAGCACAGGATGCACTCAACCTGCCACGCCCCCTACCCTCCCCTTCCCTGCCTGCACAGTTTTTAATTAGTCAGGCGCATGTACTTATCCTTTTGCCCGTTTTGAGCTCTACACTATATACATAACTAGTATAACTTTATAGTGTTGGGGGGGGAGGGGGAGAGAAAAGCGACATTTATGCAGTTTTTTCTACTTTTGCTGCGCTGCAAAGTATGCTACGATTTTTTAGTAACAGTAGCTGGGCAGCAGAGCCTTAGTTAGTAAACCTTTGCTTAGCAACCTTTGTGCGTTTTAAGCTCTAGACTATAGACTATATATCGGACAGCGGAATATATGGCAAGTTTTTGTAGCTGCGCTGTAATGTATGCTATGGTTTTTTTTGCAAGAAAAACTTGCACTGCTTTTCGCGCTATACCCTATACCCCATCCTGCTAAAAGGCTATATCTATTTTATATATATCTATATATATTTGCCCTATATAACTGCCTGGGGGGGGAGGTTAAGCTGTAACTCTCAAGTGCAGCTTGGCAGCGTTGCATTTTAATTGCTCTACAAATCGCTCTATTCGAAACACGTCAAGCTGAAGCTGCAGTTGAGTTAGTCCGGTGATAAACGATTTGTAGTTCCCCTCCTACCCCTGCTCCTCCTCCTTCTCCTCCTTCAAAATAAAATCACTTTAAAGTGCCTTCTTCTATTTTAAGCCATGTTGCAGTTTCTTGGGCAAGATTCACTTAAGTCGCTGCTCCTGCTGCTTCCCCTTTTGCTTTTACAATATGATGTTATATGTATTTAGGAGACGCAGGGGGGGAGCGGGTTAGCTATAGCCAAATTGGCAACACAAATACACAAACATAGGAGTGCAGCACAGTGAAACGAGCCATTTTGCAGCGGGCAAATGAGCATGCAACCGAGCGAGGCAGCTGCCTCACTAGTTCTACCTCCCTCCCCTGCACTCCCCCACACACACATTGTTTTTGTAAACTAAACGTGCCCCAAGCTGTGTGTAATATCAGTGCAGAGAGAGGGAGAGGGGAGTTAGCTAGGATTTTACGAGGTCTGTCGCTGTGTGTGTGTGTGTGTGTGTGATAGTCAACATCATTATCGTCATCGATATGACTCTGGCATATGCAAAACCATGCTAGCCCGTATGTCTGCCCCCAAGGGAGCACAGTTCCAGCTCCTCCACCGGCTCCAGTAACTATAGCAAAAACAATAGCAACAACAACAACAACAACAGCAACAATCGTTGGAATAACACGAACAACGGCAACGCATGTTAAAGTGGCTGCAAAAAAGAAAAACATAACAAAAGGCAACAACAACAGCAAAAAAAGAAGGAAACAGAAAAATATGGAACAAAAAACAAAAAAGAAAATAGGAAAAAGAAAAGCATAGAAAAATGAAGCCAGGGGGGGACTGAAGGGGGAGTTAAGGGATATAAAAAAGAAATACACAAACGCAGAGTGCAAAAAAGGTGAGTGCAAGAAACAAACAAACAAACAAACAAACAAATATATATATATACATATATATGTACATAGTAAGCCATATACAAAATCAAGTGTAACAAGTGCGCCACCACACGCGAGTCGACTCGACTGGTAGTTACCCTATGTCTATATTAAAAAAAAATTATTAATCAATATAATTCTATAAAAAATAGTCCCCGCTTAGTGCTACAGAACTTTTGTTAGGTCACCTCGTCTGGCAGAGTTAAGATTAAAATAAATCAGTAATAATAATAATTATAATCTACAAGTTTTCAAAATTTCTATTAGAGTTATCGATAGTGCGATATATTAAAGTGCAAATAGTATACATATATGCTGCACTTTTGTCTGAGCTGTCTGTCTGTATTGATAGCTGCATACTATCGATTGTTTGCTATCGATAGCCTATACACCGAACACTAAGTATAAGCTATAAGTATAAGCAATCGATAGTTTCAAAGAGCAATATTATATTCTAAAAGTAAATACTAAATATCTAGCAAGTTAATTTTAGTAATTGCCTTTTTTCAATTTTATATACAACGTGCAGTTGTGTGTAGCGTGTTTGCCAAGTTTCAGCAAGTTTCATCAATAACTGAGAGACTTATTCACGTTCAAACAGACAGACCCAAGCGAATATACCCCATGTGAGTGTATGCGAGCGACATCAGAGCGACAGCCAAATTGCTAGCTCAATTAATTTTTAATTCGATTTTTAATGTCGATAAAACGCTATACACGCTCGTGTCGCCCGTGCCACCTCCCGCATCCACCCACCCAGCAGCCCCACATGGTAGGGTAGATTGGAGAGCAGGTGGAGCGGCAAATGGCAATTTGTTAAAATATTTGCAATTAACATAAATTACGCGCATAAAATAAAATCATCAGCCTACCTACCGATTGATTATAAATGCCCAAGGGCGGCGAGAGTGGGAGAGACAGAGAGGGAGAGAAAGAAAGAGAGAGACAGACAGACTGGTTGCAGCTTGTTTGCGGCATGCAACACAGTGTAGGGCGCTCTTTGTGCTGCCGCTGCTGCTGCTGCCGTTGGCATTTCAATTGCGCGAACGAATGTGTTTGTGGATATGAAAGGCGTGTCTCTCGTTTGCTGCAAGCTTAAATTGGCATTTATGCTGCGATGCCAGTTGGCACACACATGGAAAACTTTTCAAAGGGGGAGGGGTGGGATGGGAGTACAGGGTGTGCAGGGTGTGCAGCTGTCAGGCTGTGGAACAAACAGAAATTGCAATTGTGACAGCCGTGTGGCGCACAACCTGACAGCATCGAAAAATCAAAGTTGCAGTCAAATGGAGTCGAACAGGCAGCGCCACCTGGCGGGCGTGGGCGTGGCGTAGGTGGCAAGGCAGGCAGGCGGGCAGGCAGGCAGGCAGGCGGTTAGCCAGTAGGTGGCAGCCTGTGGGCGGGCAGGCGGTTGCCGCTAGATGGCAGGCGTGTGGGCAACAACAGCTGCCGCCTGTCGCGCTCTTCGCTCGCAATTTTAATTTATGAGCAGTCCTCGAGCCACAAGCAGCTTCCTCTCTCTCTCTCTCTCCCCCTCCTCCCTCTCTTTATCTCTCTGTCGCTTCTGCTAGCCTGAACTGGGCTTCTCTAATTAATTAGCCGCTAATTTAACGCGCCGCGCAAAGTGACTTCTGTTACTGAGAAAAAAAAAAAAACTCAACCTAAAACAGAATCCGTGCAGAAGCGACCCCGGCTTGGAGCACAGGATGCACTCAACCTGCCACGCCCCCTACCCTCCCCTTCCCTGCCTGCACAGTTTTTAATTAGTCAGGCGCATGTACTTATCCTTTTGCCCGTTTTGAGCTCTACACTATATACATAACTAGTATAACTTTATAGTGTTGGGGGGGGAGGGGGAGAGAAAAGCGACATTTATGCAGTTTTTCTACTTTTGCTGCGCTGCAAAGTATGCTACGATTTTTTAGTAACAGTAGCTGGGCAGCAGAGCCTTAGTTAGTAAACCTTTGCTTAGCAACCTTTGTGCGTTTTAAGCTCTAGACTATAGACTATATATCGGACAGCGGAATATATGGCAAGTTTTTGTAGCTGCGCTGTAATGTATGCTATGGTTTTTTTTGCAAGAAAAACTTGCACTGCTTTTCGCGCTATACCCTATACCCCATCCTGCTAAAAGGCTATATCTATTTTATATATATCTATATATATTTGCCCTATATAACTGCCTGGGGGGGGAGGTTAAGCTGTAACTCTCAAGTGCAGCTTGGCAGCGTTGCATTTTAATTGCTCTACAAATCGCTCTATTCGAAACACGTCAAGCTGAAGCTGCAGTTGAGTTAGTCCGGTGATAAACGATTTGTAGTTCCCCTCCTACTCCTGCTCCTCCTCCTTCTCCTCCTTCAAAATAAAATCACTTTAAAGTGCCTTCTTCTATTTTAAGCCATGTTGCAGTTTCTTGGGCAAGATTCACTTAAGTCGCTGCTCCTGCTGCTTCCCCTTTTGCTTTTACAATATGATGTTATATGTATTTAGGAGACGCAGGGGGGGGGCGGGTTAGCTATAGCCAAATTGGCAACACAAATACACAAACATAGGAGTGCAGCACAGTGAAACGAGCCATTTTGCAGCGGGCAAATGAGCATGCAACCGAGCGAGGCAGCTGCCTCACTAGTTCTACCTCCCTCCCCTGCACTCCCCCACACACACATTGTTTTTGTAAACTAAACGTGCCCCAAGCTGTGTGTAATATCAGTGCAGAGAGAGGGAGAGGGGAGTTAGCTAGGATTTTACGAGGTCTGTCGCTGTGTGTGTGTGTGTGTGTGTATAGTCAACATCATTATCGTCATCGATATGACTCTGGCATATGCAAAACCATGCTAGCCCGTATGTCTGCCCCCAAGGGAGCACAGTTCCAGCTCCTCCACCGGCTCCAGTAACTATAGCAAAAACAATAGCAACAACAACAACAACAACAGCAACAATCGTTGGAATAACACGAACAACGGCAACGCATGTTAAAGTGGCTGCAAAAAAGAAAAACATAACAAAAGGCAACAACAACAGCAAAAAAAGAAGGAAACAGAAAAATATGGAACAAAAAACAAAAAAAGAAAATAGGAAAAAGAAAAGCATAGAAAAATGAAGCCAGGGGGGGACTGAAGGGGGAGTTAAGGGATATAAAAAAGAAATACACAAACGCAGAGTGCAAAAAAGGTGAGTGCAAGAAACAAACAAACAAACAAACAAACAAATATATATATATACATATATATGTACATAGTAAGCCATATACAAAATCAAGTGTAACAAGTGCGCCACCACACGCGAGTCGACTCGACTGGTAGTTACCCTATGTCTATATTAAAAAAAAATTATTAATCAATATAATTCTATAAAAAAATAGTCCCCGCTTAGTGCTACAGAACTTTTGTTAGGTCACCTCGTCTGGCAGAGTTAAGATTAAAATAAATCAGTAATAATAATAATTATAATCTACAAGTTTTCAAAATTTCTATTAGAGTTATCGATAGTGCGATATATTAAAGTGCAAATAGTATACATATATGCTGCACTTTTGTCTGAGCTGTCTGTCTGTATTGATAGCTGCATACTATCGATTGTTTGCTATCGATAGCCTATACACCGAACACTAAGTATAAGCTATAAGTATAAGCAATCGATAGTTTCAAAGAGCAATATTATATTCTAAAAGTTTTTCAATTTCAAGCTAGAGTTATCGATAGTGCGATATATAAAGTGCAAATAATATATATGCTTCAGTTTTGTCTTAGCTGTCTGTCTGTATCGATAGCTGCATACTATCGATTGTTTGCTATCGATAGCTTGGACTTTCAACACTACGTATAAGCTACAAAAATAAATCGATAGGCAGCGCACAGCATGTACAATCGATAGTTTTAAAGAGCAACCCGCATATGCATTGTAAATAAATACAAAATCTAGTATCTAGAAATGTATATATCGATACTATCGATTTGCCTTTTACAGGGTATCCCCCGTGCAGATGTCTAAAAAGCATATCTGCAAATGGGGCTAAAACCGGAGGTAGAGAGCAGAGCACAAGTCAAAAGTGCAAAATATGGCAATGACAGCGCAGTGCGGCGCAGCGCAGCGATCCAACTACAACAAGGTGCAGTGTCAGTGCGATGGGGCGTGGCGGGATAAAGCAGAAGCAGCAGGAGATGCAGGAGAGGATGAGGAAAGGGGAACGGCAGCGGCTGCCGAACATACACAAAAATGACAATGAAGATGGCAACACAAAATGTTAACTGGAACGACAACAAAAGGGATGGGCGCCATGTTGAATGCTTTGGGGATATCCGGATCCGGTAGGCAGCTGCTTGGCGGAGAGGTGGCTGGGTGGGTGAGTGAGGGATGGCGGTGGTTTACGGAAACCGAAACGGCAGCGGCGTGGAGCCTTGTCGCCTTTGTGTATGCATTGCGTCTGCTCGATTGACTGCCTGCCCAACTGTCTGCTGCCTGGTTATCCCTGCCTGCCGGTCTGTCTGTCTGCCTATCTGTCTGTCTGCCTGTCTGTCGCTCTGTCTGTCCGTCTGTCTGTGGCTCTTTCGGTCTCTCATTCTGTTGCCCGCCCGCCTGCCTGCCTGCCTGTCTGTCTGAGTGTTTGTTGCACATACCTTAGATGTATTGTCCTGCACCCATGCATCTGGCTTACCGTAGTCCGGTGGGTTCGCATACGGATCGTAGCCCAGCACGGATAGCATGGGCGCTATGTCAGCCATTTCGTGCACCACGTCGCTGGGTATCTGGCCCACCCATTTGGACAGTGCCTCCAGATTGACTGGCTTGATGACCTGATCCGACGAGCGTTCCACTCTGTATTCACACACACGCACACACACACACACACACACGCACACAAAGAGAATAAAAGAAAGAAAGAGATGTGAGCAAATCGATAAATCGCTGTTGAAATCGCTCAACAATTGTAGAAATTGTTCAAATTACATTAAGGATATTTGCTAAGGATGCACTCGCTCTATCTCTATCTCTTTCTACTCACTTGGACAACGGCACACCATTTGGCTTATTGATGAACTCCTCGTGATGCAGCACCGCATCGTTCCATGGCACATCTAAGAAATCCAAGATCTTACGCATCCATTCCTCGGGATGCAGCACAAGTTGCTCGTAGTAGACCTGTGCGAAGTGAGAGAAATTAAACGAAATTTAGTAATCCAATTAACTAAACTAAAACTAAGCTAAATATCACACTACAACAATCAGTTTAGTGCATTATAGCATATTTTCTGTCTGTATGAACGCCTATATCTCAGAGACTAACAGAGCTAGAGCTAGCAAATTTTCTGTGAATACTCTTAGGTCTAGAAGTATCTTCAACTTTGCTTTAGAATTTGGCCACGCCTACGTATAACCTAAGTAAACCCGTTGTAAGCCTGAATTTTGAGGTTAGAATTTTGTTTTTGCAGCTTTATAATAACTTAAGCCATATATAACTTAAAAATGATTGTGAAAACTTAACTGTAGCTATTTTGACCTATTGTTTCTACGGTTCAACCAATCTTTATAGAATCTTTAAACTGTAAAGTATATTTTTTTTATTTAAACCACAAATTTTCAAAAAATTCCCACAGCGTTTGCGATTTAATCTTAGTAGTTGAAGAGCTTTCAAAATACAATTACTTAAGTGATTGCTGGGAGGATGTGTGTGTTTCCCCCCTCCCCTTTTCCCCCTCGATTACACTCACCATCATGCAACGATTCTTGCCAATGTCGCGACACTGTTCGTGCATCAATTCGATGGCGTGATTCCACTTCTGCATGCACTGGCGGTAGCTGGCCAGATCGAACCCTGTGATTGTCACCTTGCGGGATATAATCGAGTGTACGGTTGCCCTGCCATCTCGCACCATGAACAGGAACTTTGCCTGCAAAAGGAATATATATACATACATATGGCATACACATGGATGAAACATCTCCTGGCTGCTTCTGCTTACATTGGGAAACAGCTCGATTACATAGGAGCCCATTTTGAGTGTGAGCGGATCCTTGTTACATAAACGTGGCGCCGGCTCGCCATGCTTCGCAATGATTTCCAGGCAAAATTGTGCGATGGCGCTGTTCATGACCTCCTTGGTAATGCCGGCCTCCTGCAGGCGCAGTGACTCCTTCTCGGACTTTAGCCAATGCGAGCGCAGCTGCAGAATGCGCGGAATGACGCGCGTCTCCTGCCCGCAGCTAAATGGATGAGACATAGCAACAACAACAACAACAATGAGTACAAGCACAGCAGGGAGTAGGGGATAGGGGATAGGGATGTAGGGGATAGAGGGTGGCGGGTTTTAGGGCCAGGGCAGAGAAGATGCTGCAGCGACAATGCCGCAAGCATGAATGGCAAAAGCGGTAGGTACAATGCAAAGAGCATGCGAAAAGAGAGAGATGAGCAGCAGTGGCAGGGGAGGATTGGGGGAGTGGGTACAGAGGAAGGCAGGGTATACCAGGATGCGACACACACACACACACACACAGTGAAGTGGGCCGCATGTTACACTGCACAACAATGATGTTTGATATCCCGCGCGCACAGCTTGGCTTAGAAAACCATGTCCCATTGCCCGCTGCTCCTCTACCGCTCCAACCTCCCCCCTGCAGGCGTGCTGCAGCTGCTTTTAAGCCTTTGGCTAATGCAATCGACCAAATGGAGAGGGAGCGTAGGCAGCTCCAATTCCAACTTCAATTTCGTTTCGTTTCGCGCACATCAAATCGAAATTGCCAAATTGCTTGTCGCGTTCCACACCCCTCTCTCTCTCACCCCCCCCTCACCGCTCTACATAAAGGCGCATAAGGAATAAGCAGGGGGCGTGGCTTGTTTGTGCTTCAATCAGTGGGAAAAAGCAGCGTATTTCGTCGCACAGTTGATTTGTTTCCTTCTCGCCTAATTTGCAAATTACGAGTGACAAAAAAAACCAAAAAAAAAAAAAAAAACTCAAATTTTCCAGCTGAAATTTCCCAAGAAGCTGTGGAAGATGCCTCAGAGATAACTCAACCGAACTGTCTATATATATAAACAGATTTATATTTTGTTGTTTTTTGTTTCAATGAACTAACACGCTATTTAATTTCGAAACAGTTGTGGAATCTATTTTAATGGAATCTGAACAGTATAGAGAGAACTTTAAAGAGAAAACCCTTATTCGTACACTTGATTTTAACGAAGGCAACTCGTATACCAAATTTCATGTGCCTAGCTCTATGGGATCCTGAGATAATGCGGAAATATAACTAAGAAAAATTATTTATTTTCAAGAATTACGTGTGTAAACTGTTGAATTATAGCTGAGCCAGTTTTATACCAAATTTGCTCAGCCATAACTCTGTGAAATTCTGAGTTACCTCTATAAATAATTAATAAATTAACAGAGCTATAAATAAACTATAGATAAATGTAAACAAACCTTACCCAACTTTTGTTTTGAACTTAAGCAAGTAACATAGTAAATTTCCTGACTCTAACTCTTTGAGATCCTGAGATAATGCGCAAATAAAACCTCCCAGCTCTCTAAAAAAATTTCAAATTCCTTTAGCTTAATGCTAAAACTAATTGATAATTGCCCGTTTAAACACTGCACTTATTTCGTGAAGCGAGTGATTAAAACACGCTCAACTAATGCCAGATTAGTACATCCATTTATGGACTCTTAATTTGTGCCCCCATTCTCTATGCCTGCCCTGTTCATGCTTTGTCTTTGCCTGCCCTATTCTACAAATACAGAAATATATATAATATAATCTAATCTTGGGAGGTATTATAAGCGCGTGGTTTATATGCAAATCGTTGGAACAAAGGCTCCTCCAACCAGGGCAACTGCAACTGCACAAATTCAACTAAACTCGCCTCATCCCTCCTCCCCTTCCCCCCCTGCTTCCAATGCCATCCTCTGCCGGGGCGGAAGTAAGTTTTTAAATAGCGGAAATTGTGCTGTGCAGCCATCAGAAAAAGTGGCGCTGACTGCTGTCAGCGACCAGGATACAGCAGCCATGGGTAGATGCCAGCGGGATGCCAGAGAAGCCTGGCTACCTCCTTTACCTACTTCTGCCCCTCCTCCTCCTGCTGCTCCTCCTCCTCCTGCTCCTCTTGGCACCAAAAGTCAGAAGCCAACAGTCATGCTTGCCACTGCCACTGCGACTGGGGCAAAGGCAAATTGTTAATAAAATAAGCAGACAAAGCGCACACACATCGCCCCCCCTCTCTCTATCCCCCTCTCCTTCTGACTCGCAGCTGGTCGGAACACAAAGGACGTCAAATTCGTGGCTAATTACTCATGCGTAACGAAAACTTAATAATCTAATTCATGCTCCTCCCATCCTGCCCTGCCGCCGAGCCTCTCGATTGCCCATCCATCATGTCATCCACACACGTACATACTATACATATATATATATATCTTTATATACATATTTATTTGTTTGTTGTATACTTGTTACAACTCTCGCATCGCTCTTCAATTTATTTCGAAAGTTTCGAGCCCAAACCTGAGCACTTTTTTTTTTTTTGTACCCAAATATGTTTGTTTCGAGTGTGTACACATGTAGCCCACGTACTCCCCCCGCCCCCTATTTTTCCCGCTGTCGATATCAGGAAAAGAAATATTGTATCGGTTTAACAGTTTTTTTTTTATCTCACACTTTGTCAATATTTGCCACACAGCTGAACTTTGCTATACAGCGACGAATATAAATTGGAAATTGATATACGATATGAATACAATGTGACGTCTACATTATGCTGCTTGTCGGTTCCATTTTTTTTTTTTTTTTTTTTTCTTTTCGCTTTTCTGACTCTTAAACATCCTCTGACAGCTCGTAAATTGTAGCTATCTATGCCCCATCACAATTGGGGGCGAACGAAGTGTTTATTAACTTAAACGCTTTGGCTACTACAATTACAATAGATCCAGGAGGATACTGTATGATATCATATTACGATTTCTATGAAATTTGCACACACACACACAATGTGCGAAGTGATTATATAGAAATTAAGCAAAATATCATAGGAAACTAAAGAGTTTTTCTCTCTTACTCATTGAAATACTGAGATAATGCAAGCAAAAAAGTAAAAAGATTATTAGATTATTTTTAATATATCTATATCTTATAGATTTCCCTGCGTATGATACTAAAAATGTATTTAAGCTATTTATTTGAATTTAATAAGTTCACATATCAAATTTCCTAACTCTAACTCTTTAAGATCCTGAGATAAATCCGTTTTATATTATGCCGCGACAAATTGATAATTGCCAGAACAAACAAGAGCCGTGCAAAACATAAATAAAATCACTTTAACACTTGCATAATATTTGTATATATCATACATACATAAATATTTTGTAGATTTCCATAAAAATGGTCAGTATTGTTAAAAGGAAAAAAAACCCGTATATATATATTCCCTCATGGTGACGGAAACAAATCAGCTTATGCATTTCCAGGGGGGCCATAAAAACTGATAGATAAAATGCCAAACAGTTCACTTTTTCCGCTGAGGAAATTGCAGTGTAAGGCCCCCAATGAAGCGCGATAAAGCTTTGCAGTGCAGGGGGGAATATGCACTTTTATAATAATAATAATAAATATATATGTACACGTATGGCATACAATGTTTGCGAAAAAATGATGGACAACGTAGATACATGTATGCACGTGTGAGTGTGTGTGTGTGTGAGTATGATATATGATGCATGACATGCAGGGAGAAAAGTCTTAAGCCTGCAAGGGCTGCATATGCCATATATATATAATATATATATAGATTGGAAAGATTTGTTGTCTTTTTGCCTTCTGCTTGCCACAGGACACAATATGCTGAAACTGGGACTGAGACTGGGAGAGCGACTGGAAGAGCGTAACTGGAACAGGGACTGAGGCAGGCAGTGGGACAATCTGTTGCAAACTTACCGCACATCTGGATGGGCGTCCAACATGGCGCGCATTAATGTCGTGCCAGATCTGGGTACACCGCCTATGAATATTAATGGCATCTCACGGTAGTATGAATAGACCCGCTGATTGTTATCTGTGACGGATCTCTGCGTTGGGCGTACACGTCCATGCGACACATGCAAAGTAGAAGAACAGAGAAACAGAGAGAGAGAGAGAGAGAGAAAGGGGAAGAGAGCGAGAGGGGAAGAGATACAAATTAAATTAGAGCAGAGAAAAGTTACAGGCAAAAATTACGTGGCCCGCCCAGCTGCTGCTGCTGCTGCTGATGATGATGATGATGATGAGGATGGGAATGATAATTATGAGGCAGTATGACGGATGTTGGGGGCGCCGCACAGGAAGCGCTGCCAGCTGGATTTGCACACACAGAGAGGGAGAGAGAGAGAGAGAGGGAGGAAGGGAGAGCGGGGGCAGAGCTAGAGAGAGGATGAGCCAGGGAAAACAGGTGTGTGCACTGCTGCTCCCCTGTTAACCTTTGGACGCGCCTGCTCCAGCTCCAGCTGCCACTGCTCGCATTAATGTCAATTTAAATAGATTCTGCCGCCACGTTTAGCTAAACCCCTCCCCCCTCCTCCCACGCCCACGCCCCTGCTTAATATGATTCATTTAAAAATCTAACTGGGCGAGTGGAAAAAGCACTCGAAGCGGAAAATGAAAAACGCAGCGCTGCAATCGATGCGATAACTATTCTTATATATATATCATACATATATTATATCTATAGCATATATGTATAATATCATATGCTATAAAGCTGAAATTGGTTTCGTTATCATATGTGTACGCGATAAGAATAATCAATTATTGTTATTGATCTGTGGCAAAAGCCAAACACGCGACAATTACCAGCTTGATGGGGACTATAAGAGAACCCTACAAGGGGGAAGAAGGGAGGTAGGTGCGGGGTCTGCCCCCATTTCTGGCCAAAAGCAATGTTTACAAAATGCTGCTCGGCCAAGCGATAAGCGATGGCAACAAAAAAAATCCCCCAATGACTTGGCTGGCTACACCGCTGCTGCGGTTGCCCTCACGAGCAGAGCGTGTGCAGTCAACATGAAATTAGTTATCCTGCAGGAACCCCCCCCCCCCCTTTCCTATAGCCCCCCTTTGCTACGCCCCTGCTAACACATTGCTTGACCACAATTTGATTTATCATTGCAATCGTTTGGCTGGTCAACTCGACACGCTTCTAAATACATGGCCTCGAGTGTAAATAAACTGCAAGCGGGCTTTGCTTTCTCCCTCTCTCTCTCTCTCTAAGCATGATTCGACACACTTACCTCGAAGGGCACCATCTGCGGCGCCATGTCGTTTGTCGCATCCATTTTGAAGAGACAATTGGGTCGCAGTTCGGTGAATTTGAATAGGAACATCGTGATGACAATTATAGCAAAGAGCACCCACAGGGTGACCTTCTTGTTGCGATAGGGCAGACGCATCTTTAGACCGTTGAGGTGTGTGTGTGTGATTCCTGATGCTACTCCTGCTCCTGCTGCTGCTTCCACTTGATCTGACTATTTGTTTGGCTTTCCTTCTCTATATCGATGGACTTGACTCTCGTCTCGTCTCTGGAGTGTTCTCTGTGTGGTCTGTGTGCTCGGACAGGGGCTTAAATATGTAAATTGATTTCTTTAGCTTTCCTCACAACCCTCACACGCCCACAAATTTTCACTTAGCCTCTCGCACACACAATTGCCAGCTTTGGGTTACTCTTTTCTCTCTTTGAGCTTGACCAGCTGCTGCTGCTGCTGTTGCTGCTCCTGCTGCTTTCTTCTCCTGCTGCTTCTCCTGCTTTGCCTCGCTTTGTATTATGCGCCAACGCAATGATTACGTCTCTGCTCCTGCTGCTTCTCCTGCTTCTCCTGCTGCTGCTCCTGTTTCGCCTGCTGTTTATGACGTTGATTGCTTTGCATTTCCTCGCCTTTGTTTGCTGCCGTCCGCACTTGGTCAGCGACTCTCTCTCGTCTCCTGGCTGCCACAGCCTCCTCCTCCTCCTGCTGCTGCAACTTCAACTCCCACTCCCACTCCTACTGCCTCGTTTCCACTTGCAGTTCCGTTTCCAATTGCAATTTTAGTTCACAACTTTTGCTGCTGCCGCTGCTGCTGCTGCTTATCGCTTCCGTTTGTTTTTCGCCTGTTTTTATTGCATTTTAAACATATTTACTTAGGCAAATTATGTTTTATATTACCGTCTCTCTCTCCAGTTCCTTCACTCCTGCAAGAAGGCAGAAAAAAACTTTAGTCATAAGCATATTTAAATAGTTTTCAAATTATTCACAGAGTTAGTTCAGAGAACTCACACAGATAGATAGATAGTTGGATGGCTGGATGGCTAAGAGGAGCACAAGTGTACTACCACAAGTGTACCGGCTTTGGAGACTCAGCACACTCGACTGACAGCGCCGAGTAACGTCAAGTGACTACGCACCTTCTGCTCACTGGCTGCGGCAACACGATGATGACGCTGATGATGATGATGTTGCCTCGCGAGCAAACGCGCTTTACCAACTCCTGCTAACGTCTCCAGCTCTCTGCCTCCTCCTCCTTCTCCTTCTCCTCGTTCTTCCCACTTCTGGCCACTGCAACTGCGCTGCCAAGTCCAATTCCAGCTGCAACTCCAAAAATTTGTGATTATGACTCCTCTGCTGGCTTTGGTGACTCTTGTCAGTTGTCTCTCTCTCTGTCTGTCTGTCTCTTTGTCTGTCTGTCTCTTCTGTCTCTCCTGTCTGCTTGTCTGTTTGCTCAGTTGTTCACGAATAGCTGCCAGCCCAAAAACTTAATGAGCTGAAATGCCAAATAGACTGGAACCAATGTTAGTGATATATACACATAATAGCTCCAATTGCCAGTTATTTCCTCCGTCATAGCTGCAAGCGAACAGAGAGAAAGAGAGAGAGAGAGTTAGCAAGGAGATGACAGAAAAAGCAGAGAATACACACAGCACGCGGAGAGAGAGAGAGAGAGAAATGATGAACTGTTAGAACAATTGCCAAGATGCAAACAATCGAAGGGAATAAAGAGAAATAAAAAAAAAAAAAAAGAAAAAACTACTTTAATGACAGGCAACAGATACAAAGATACAGAGACAGAGACAAAGAGAGAGAGACAGAGAGAGACAGATACAATGGCCAAGATACAATTGTCGTAGAAGGGCAAACAATGTGAATTATGTAAGTGTGTCTCAGAGTGTGTGCATGTGTGTGTGTGTGTCTCTGACAGTCTTTTGCCTTTTGTATGCTTTGTATAAATAAATAGAAACATATTTATTATGTTTGTTGGGGGGATATTTGATTAGAGACATCTATAAATTTATTCAATGTAAGTAATATGACACACACTCGCAACGGCCAAGGCAGCCCATCCCAGAGAGAGACAGAGACAGAGTGTGAGTGCATAAGCTGCTTATGCCACCCACTCAGGCACTCCCCGATGCCCAATCTGAACCCCCCCCCCCCTCCTCTTTGCTCTTGGCATTGCAATCCCCTCAAGTGTTGTTCTCATGTACTCAAGTGTCGCCCATATATGTGTGTGTGTGTGTATAGTTGAGTGCACGAGATGTTGCTGCCACATTGACCCCACGTGCCTGCCCCAATCCGGCACACACACCTGCTCCCCCACCTCACCTCATCCCATCTCACCTGTGGGAAAGGGCTCCCTGTTAAAAGCTGCTGCAGATGCGTATCAGCAGATGTTATGACATTGTCGCCCGTACATAATCCTGCAATCAGCCAGTTGCACTCTTCTCCCTCCCCCCACCCCCTGAGCAGAAGAAAGCAAGCCAAAAAAAAAATAAAGGGTATCTGAGAGAGTGTGCTATCGATGATGGAATTAAGTCTAGATGGCTTATCACGGGTTATGCCTGCACTCACTTGTTCTGCTTATCAATTTGATTGTACTAGAATTTTATTAGAATTGTTAACAATTTCCATTTTACTCTTTTCTTCCAATTGAAATAACTATAATAATTTTAATATGAATAACTATAATAATTATTAAATTATTGACTAATTCAATATACGAACTAGTAGAATCTTTAAACTGCAAAAGGGATTGCCAAGTTTTACTAAACTAACATTCTATTAAATATTATATATGTATGCCAATAATAAAATAACTATAATAATTATAATATGAATAACTATAATAATTATTAAATTATTGAATTACTCACATACAAACTTATATAATCTTAAGACTGCAAACAGAACTACCAAGCTTCATTAAACTAACAGTCTATTAAATATTATATATGTGCCAAGAGGTGCGTGACTCCTATATAGAAAAAAAATAAACAAAACAGCTGTGGAAAAACGCTTCAATTACTTTTTAATGTTGCACAAGCTTAGTCAGAAGTTAGACAAATATAAGGAAGACATGATGAAGTTCTGATTCCCCCCACAATGTTTGCTACACAACTACAAACTATCTATGTTTGCCTCATTCATATCTGATGTGTGTGTGTGGAGTAATTAAAAGTAAGTTTTCTATAAAGTGTTGAGATATCATAAGCACTCAAAGTACAAATACTTCTGCTTCTTATACACAATTGGTAAATATATATATGTATGTATATATATGCAGAAGTATGCACAATTAGTTCGTATCTTATACAACTTGCTATAATCTGCCTTATGCACACGATTAGACAAGCTTTCTTTGCTAACTGTGATTACAGCTCGTCTATCACTTCCACTCTCTTCTATCTCTCTCACACACTCTGCGTGTGTGTGTGTCCATTTCTCAGCTGCAAGCTGAGTTGTGCAGAACAGTGTTGCCAAGTTTATTAAATAAGATAAAATAAAATAGCTGTTTTTAACGGACAAGCTTTGCAAAAAAACAGCCAAAGAAATATTTTATAAGAGCGTAAAATAGCTAACACTTTTATATGAAAAAAGGCTAAATATCAAAGAGTTAAGGAATAAATTGTATTTTTTGTTGATTCAAAATGTAATTTTAGATACATTTTGATCGAAAAATTTGCTAAAAAAAAGCAAACTGAATTTTAAATCATTGATATTCTTCATGCATGCAAGTTCTATGCAACTTATTGACATAACATGTAATTTCATAATAAAGTGTAACCAATACCGTAAAAAAAACTAAATTTCAAATTTTATGTTTTTCTTTAAAAAAAAAAGCCAGATTTAACGGCAAATCATTCGTTTTCTATATGAGTTTCTATGCAACTTATCGACATAAAATGTAATTCGATAATAAAGTGTAACCAATACCAAAAAAAAGCTAGCTAAATTTTAAATTTAAAAATGTTTCCATTTAAAAAAAAAACCAGATTTAGCGGCAAAAAAGGCTATGAGTTGGCAGCACTGCTGCAGAGACTTGTGTTTGCTGTTGGCTATTGTGCAGCTTGTGAGTATATTTAATCTGGTAATTAGTATTTAAATACCAGGACTTGTGGTATGGTGGCAACTTTCACTTAATAAAGTCCTTTTGCTAGCGGTTTTTCTGTGTTGAGGTTTTCACTTCTGTTTTTATTCCCTTCGACCATTGAAAATGGTCAAAAAAGGGTATACTAACTTTGTGCAAAATGTATGTAACAGGCATAAGGAGGCGTGGCAGACCCCATAAAGTATATATATTCTTGCTCAGGATCACTAGCCGAGTCGATTGAGACATGTCCGTCTGTCTGTCCGTCTGTCCGTCTGTCCGTCTGTATGAGACAACAGATCTCAGCTATTAAAAAAGCTAGAGATACCAAATTTGGCATGAAGGTTCCTGTAAATCATAGGCAGATAAAGTTTATCTCAAATTTTTGATGCCACGCCCACCGCCCCCGCAAATCGGTTATTTGCGATTATTAAGCAAAGTATAAAACGCATAACGTTCTACTTTGGTATGTATAAAGCTAATTGTAATATGAACATATCCTCCAAATTACAATCCGATCGGACTAATAACACAGAAGTTATTAAAGTCAACGTTTTCAGTACAAATGTTCGGTACGGGCAGCAGCCGACGCGCTGCTTTGAGCAGTTGACGCCGACGTCGACGTTGCGTCGTGTCGCTTTACTCTTTACGCGCGTCGCTGTGTGAGTGCGAGCGAGTAAGCTATATGTACTAGAATTATTTGTGCAGAATTCTCTGTTTGAAATTATGAGTGTTGTTACACGTTTGTAACGGATTTGGAAAATTGGGAGAAGGGTATCTTACTGTCGGGCGCCCGACTGTAGCCTTACCCACTTGTTTTTTTTTTGTTTTTTCTTAACGATCTGTTTTTCTTTTGCGTGTGTTTTCACAGGTTTTCCCTTCTATTTTTTTGGGATCTCCCTTTTTTTTTGGGGGGGGGGGTCTCTGTTTTTTCGGGAGTTCTCTTTTATGGTAAGCGTATTTTGAAAGCAACCCAATTTGTTTCCCTTTTTGTTGTTTTTTCTTCTTCTTTGTAGTACTGTGTAGTACCTTATCTTGCGAGGTCTCTTTGGTTTTCTACTTCGTACTCTTTTGGCATTTTTTTTTGTTTTTTTTTTTGGTCTCTGTTGCCTTTATTCCCAATTGCACGTACTGTGTCCTGTCTACTTGTTGGACATTTCCCGAGCTGCTGCAGTACACCCACCCAAAAAACAAACCTCAAGTATGTGGCTAGGTTGGGTGGAGAAGGGAGAAGGGGGGGGGGTGGAGTTGCCCGCCCTTTTAATGTTATGGGACAAACACGCACACTAAGGGGACATAGACTATGACATAGGCAGCGGTTCACATGCTCATATACTAAGTCCTTTCACTATCTCTCTTTCTAACTCTCCCGCTCTCTCTCTCTTTCTCCCTCTCTTCCCTCTGTCTCTCTCTCGCTTTGTCTATGCAAGTTTCGAAATAAAGAAAAAATTGCCATGGCCATATTTTGCATACTAAAAATGTGGCTTACTATATGTACATATATGCATGTAGAATATGGTATATATATAGTATATATACACTAGATATTTACATGCAAAACCAAAATGCAGCGTTGACCTGCCCCTCCCCCTCCCCTCCCCCGTCCTGCAGCTACGCCTCTCATCACTTGCTCATTGCTCAGCCAAAGCAACGCCCAAAGGGGCAAACCGAAAAGTTTTTAGTGTAAAGTTACTACTAGAGCAGAGTTACCTACTCCCCTCTCCTACCTCCCTCCCTGCCGAGCTATTGAAAAAAATATGAGGCAACAAAAAAACAAAATACAAGTTGAATTTTCGTTTGAAGAGCAGTTTCCCTGTGCTGCCTCCGCCTGCCTGCCCCACTGTGCTGCCTGCTTTTCAATGGGCTGCCTGCCTGTGTGTGTGTGTGTGCGTATCTGTGTGTTGTTTGTGTGCTTGTGGGTGAATGGTAAACACGCTGCTGGCTCACAAAAGACGACGCTGCTGCTGCTGTTGTTGTTGTTGTTGTTGCTGTTGTTCATCGCTCATGTTGCCGCTGCCTCGCTCAAGTGTCGGACAAAGTCTTGTAAAAATTAATAAGCGTGTAAATTTTATTGTATTGCCAAACAGCAGACCACTCTCAGCTCACACACACACACACACACACCGCAAACACCCACTCACACGAGCACGCACAACGAGCACACACACACGCTCGCGCTCACATGCGCATTAAGTTTTATGCATGTGAAGAGTTTTGCTTTATTTGATGGGTTTTCGTCTAGCACTTTTCTTCTCTTTTTACTTGACTCCCCTCAGCCCTTTCCCTCTCTATTCCCCCTTCTCTCCGCCCGCCTCCTTGCCGCAACTTAAGCTTAACGGCATTGCATTCTCTTTGGCCCTTTTGCACAGTGTCCCCAAAGTGCTCAAATGCGCTTCTTCGCACTGTCAAAGAGTTTTCATTTTTTATTTTTTTTTTTTATGTTTTTTATGTTTTCTTTTTTTTTTGCGCCATCTCTTTGAGGGGCTTTCCCGTGGTATTTGCCCCTTATTTCACAGCTTAAATTGTTTTTCATGGAACTTATTTGATAGGACAGTTGAACTTCTTCTCGACGCACACACACACACTCAACTTGTAGTTTATATTGTCTGAAATAGTTTTAACTACTTTTGCATGAGGTTTTTTGCCTTTATTGTTGGCCTTGAGTGTTGAAATTTGAAATACGGGTGCGTTAAGGCGGATACAGTTGATCTGACTAATCCATGGAGTATTAGAATGTTATTTTTAAATAATTTTTATAATGCATATATAAGAAAACATGGAATTCTGCAGAATTGCTGGCATGTTAAGAATGTATAAGTTGGCTTTTTTCGAATTTTTTTTTTATTAACAAAGTTGCAAGATTAAAATTACGCCTGTAATTAAACTAATAACAGATGTTATATATATCTTTAGACACTGCAACTACATAAAAGAATTGTCAGAAAATTGCATAGTTCTAGCTCTTATACTTGCTAAGATATAGACATTCAAACAGACACTTTGGGGTATCTCGCGAGCAATTCTTTTCAGCTCAACTCTACACGCACAATTTTCATCAGCTCGCACACACAGCTTGCCCCACTGTGCGTAACCGTGGCGTGGCTGGCGCTAGTTCTCACGCTTGTTGCGCTCTCGCTCTGTGTGCGTTGACGGCGACGTTTGCGACAGTTTAAGTTGGAAGCTTTTGTTTCTCAAAAAATCTGCATAAATAATGTTGCGCCACGCTCTCGGCTCACAAGGGGGAAGTGTTGATGATTTGATGGCGAATACGGCAACGGCAACTGCGACGACGACGACGACGACGACGATGACTACGGCGAATGCTGAGCCGGAACGTAAAGTGCCTTAATGGTCTGAAGTCTGAAGACCTTGTTCTAAATTGCACTTGGAGAGCGCGCTTCGAAGGCTTCCTCCGACGCAACGATGCGAGACGCGTCGCTTTTCAAAACGCTGGACGCTGCGCTGCCTCTTTTTTTTTTTGTTGTTCTCTCCCTCCCTCCCCCCCTTTTTGACTCTTTCGCTCGCTTACTCACTTTGTGGTTCTCTTCGCCAAGATTGGTCAGAGCTCTTAACGGAGCAATAGCAGCAGAAATGGGGGTTCTGGTTAATATTTAGCAACTGGCGCTGGGACAGCTCATTTATCAGCACGTCTCGCATATTATAAATGACTGACTGGCAGAGAGTATGCACAGCGACGCGACGCAAAGCGACGCGATGCGACGTGCAGCAGCTGTTGGCTTACTCCCCCTACTCTCCTCTACCTTAGTGGGTTATCTCGCCTGTCCAGGCCTTCCTCGGGGGAATTCGCCCTTCAATACGCAGTGAAGCGTCGACAACGATGACGCCCCAAGCAAACATCGCCCCAAACAACTCATAGAACAACCAACGGAACCCATCGAGAATCCACCAGTGTTGCCACCCCACTCGACGAAGTCTACACGCCACACACACACAGACACACACACACACACACACACACTTTCCACACTCTCCACACGTTTGCACAGTGAAGCGTGCCGAGTTTTTAAAGCGAATCAGTCGAAAGTTCGAACCAAGCAATGTGTTAATTAAAACTTAACGTTTCAGCGCATACAAAACGCTAAAAATGGAAGAAAAAAAAAAAACAGAATAATAAGAATCAAGAATTGGAACGAGTCAGCCAGCAGTGGAGCACAGCCAGCAGCAGCAGCGCTCTAGCAAGATGCTATAATTCAATTTGCTCTCTGTCAACGTTGGATTCACATATCGATTGAGCCATTAAGTGGAGCCAGCGGGAAGGTACATTGAACTTAGATCGACTGTAGAATGGGGCGGTAGGCGAGGGTTTAGCGGGTGGCAGTGCTGTAGTTCATAGCATTTGTCAGCCAAGTCATTAAGTTGCAGAGCAACGAGCTGCGTCAATCAGTCTAGATAAGCTATGACCAGTGTTGCCAAGCTGGTTATCTTTTTAATAAATAATCTATGCTAAAAAAAAGCCAAAAAAAAAACAGCTAAATAGAGGAAACTAAATAGTTTTCCGCTTTCCGCAGTTTGCCCCGATTTGGCGGGAAAAGACAAAATCAGCAACACTTGCTATGAACCTCATTAACCAGAAGGAAGATTCCACACTCAGCTCAAAGCAATTGATATATTACTGCGTATATATCGTGTTTAGGTATACTATATTTATTGCTTGTCGTCAATAACTTCAGCTACACATTTCAGAGCTGAGTTACATATATTATTGATCAGCCATAATACTGTATATCCATTTTTTTGTATATTAAAGTAATTTCATCGAAATGCAATCACTTAATCATATGACATCATTTGATTTCTTTGATAACTCACATAAAAAGTATGAGATATGTGAAATCATTCGCCGTCAAACCCATCAAATGCTACGGGTTCTTGCAGTATCTTTAAAGCGGCCTTTATACACGAGTACTCTATGCCTTTGCATGTGTTTTCTGTCCTGGGATTTTCTGTTTTTCTCAAAAGTTGATTATTATTT
The DNA here is from genome assembly GCA_018901885.1 of Zaprionus kolodkinae. NCBI lineage: Eukaryota > Metazoa > Arthropoda > Insecta > Diptera > Drosophilidae > Zaprionus > Zaprionus kolodkinae. The sequence goes on along the minus strand of JAEIFM010000040.1, from coordinate 13,318 downwards.
TTCGCACGTGTTCATTAATTCATTTGTTTCTTATATTCCAATCGAGAGAACAAGCCGAAAACAGAAAATATCGAACATTGATTGACACAGCCTTAACGAAGATTGAATAACCTCCATCGCTGTATTGTATGTACATATTTTCGGCAATATTTTCTCTCTTGGGCACACACAATTCAACTCATAATGCATGAACAAATTGCTGCAATACAAATTCCGAAATTGTGAAATTCATGGAAGAAGTGTAAAATCGTATTATGTTTCAAACAAATTGAAAATAGCATTTTATGATACTTTTGCCAACAGTGCATTTTCTGTGGTTAGATGGTTTTGCCTTAGTTTTCGATTCTTTAGACTTAATTGTTGATTGAACAATACATTTTTTACTTTGTGTTATAATATGGCTTTTAATTTCCAGAATAAATCTTTGTTTTTGCAGAGCAACACTGCAAAAATTTCTTGGTAGCAGCCAGCTTCTGTAAGGCAGTTTTAGAATACTCGAACGTGCTACACCCTGTGTGTCTCTCTCTCCTACTCTCATCGTTTTGACAGGATATGCATAGGGTAAGCCATAATTACACAGCACTTAGCTTTTGCCACGCATTACAAAAAGATCTTTATAACAGATGCATACAAAAACAATCTCCGAGCTATGAAACTCTTGATGAACTCTCTTTAGCAGGGATTGCCGGCCACCTTTTTGTTGTCATGCAACATTAACTGTAAAGTTGTTCGATATCGTTGTCGATAAATGCACACACACGCGCACACACACACACACACCCATCAATATATATTGACAATTAAAACAAAAAGCAATTAACACGCGATGCGATGCGATGCGACGCCCCTGGCCAAAGCGGACATGGAGAAGAACATGAAAACAAATGTTTAAAGTCAATGAACCCTAAAAATAAAAAAGCCGGCAACAAGAGCAATAATAAAAAAATGAAACTGCAACAACAATAACATGAAGAATACCATAAACAACAACAACAACAAATAACAACAATGCTATTGGGGATGACACAACTGCGCTGGATGCGAATCGATCAAGCGTCGATTGTCGATTGTTGTCGTCGTCGTCGTCGTCTCCGGCGTCAGCTATTTTTATTGTGGAATAATGCACCGAAAGGAAATCGAAAGCCCCCCGCCGACTGCTGCTCCCCTCCCCTCCCCCCTGTGCCGCCAGTGTTGCCACCCCCGACCAACTGACTTTGAAATTGTGCAACACACACAAACCAGACAAATAAATAAATACAAAATGTTAAAGTGTAGCTGCAAAATGCAAAATGCATAGCGAAAAGTGCAACAAAAAAACCTAAGAAAACAAATAAAACAAAACTAAATAAAAAATGAATAAAAAGTGGAAAAATGAGAAAAATGAGAAAAAGGTACGATGAAGCAGCAAACTGCAAACTGAAAAGTGCAAAATGAAAACTGAAAACTGCATTGTATGCAAATTGGCAGCAAAGTTTCCGCCATAGTGAGCGGGAGGGGGGGGGGGAACAAGATGAATAGGGGGAGGTTTCGTGGCACACCCTGCTATTGGGTTTAGCAAAGGGCTGAGGGGGTGGGCAAGGGGTGGGTGGAAGAGGTAAAATTGATAAGCGAGCGAGAGCTAGTTTTGCTCCCCCTGCTCCCCTACGCTCTTTCGATTATATACATATATATTTTAAACAATTTGTGTGCCACGTTATACGCGTGTTCTCTCGCCCGATAACCCATACCGCGCTACTACTCATCAGCAGCATCATCATTAGCATCATCATCAGCAGCGTCGTCATCGTCATCGTCATCGTCATCGTCATCGCCATTGTCATCGTATTCAACGGCATTATCATCAACGTCACCATCGAGCAGCAGCTCAGCGCCGCAGACATTGACGACGTTGCACACAGCAGCGTCGCCCTACTACGTGTTCCCATTTACGCGACCGTGCACGTTGCCCCTCATCCAGCCAGAGCGAGAGTGAGTGAGAGAGAGAGAGAGAGAGAGCGCGCGCGAAAGCCCATTAAAAGTTTCGGCCAGGAAGCGAGAACAGAGCAGCAGCAGCAGCAGGAGCAGCCTGACCAGTGCTGCCAATTACGCTTTTTTTGGAACAATTGGGGATTATTTAATTAGCTTTTTTTTCAGGCTTATTTCCAGGAGATTTTAAGAAAGTGCATTGCGTTATCGATAACAGGCATAATAATCGAAATAGTTACATTTAAAAGCACAGTAATTTGAGCTTTTTAAGCCTTTCTTATAAACCTTTTTTCATTTTATTATTATTTTTTTTCTGATTTTTTTTTTTGCTTTGATTTTGTTTAGTTTCTCTTGAAAACAGCTTCTTTTTTTCCATCCCAAATTTGGCAACACTGATGCTGATAGTAGCTAGCGACACACACACACACACACACACACGGGCGCACAATCAGCAGCTGGATCGACGCCGAAAGGAATTTCAGCAATTTGCTCTAATCTATGTTGGCAAGTTTTAATTTAGGCAGCAAGACGACACTCACAGAGACACACTCACACAGATACACTCGCACTCACACACACATATTCACTTGCAAACTCATCCCCTTCCGTTGTTATAGCTTTTTTTTTTTTTTTTTTTTTTTTTGGTAACTGGGCCACGTCAAAGCCGCCGACGTTTGCACAATTTGTTTAATTCTTTTGTGGCCCATTAACGTGGCGCTCCCCCCCTCCCTTCGCCCATTGATGGAGGGGAGGGAGGCAGAGGAGGTTTGGGTCCGGTAACCCGAGAGAATTGCAAAAGCTGCGAAAAATGCGAAAATTTTCTGCAAAATGTGTCGAAAACGCGTCGCATATGAATGAGATAATGCGTGCAATGCGCAATTTATCGTAATTGCATTCACAAAACTAACCAGGCAGAGGGGGCAGAAGGGGGGAGAAGGGGGGAAAGGGCCACCCCTCAATGGCGGAAAAAGTTCAAGTTCGCAAACAGAGTGAGAGAGAGAGAGAGGGAAAGCGAGCGCGAGTGACAGAGAAATAATTGAATTATACTATTATCAGTAACTGTGTGTGTTACGTATTGTATATAGATTATTGCATTATTATTATTATCATCAACAAATTAAGCAACAATTAGCCGATTGAAACGCGTACGCGAGCTGCATGCACAAATTATACACAAATCAGAATATGCCAGAATTGCCAACTACATTGTTGTTATCGGAAGAACTCGATAGAGAGAGAGAGAGAGAGACGATTACGAACGAAGCTGCGCGATTGACGTGTCAATCGGTAAGGCCAAACAGAGCATCGTGAAAGGGCATCGAAACTAAACTGCGAATCGAATGAAAACAATTCGATACGTCTGGTTACGCCAAGTGTATAGAGTATTGTTTTTTTATACCTTATATACATATATGCTGTATAACTATAGATGTTCCTAATCAGGCTTAAACAATCGATTCCGCTTTAAATTAGACAGAAAAGATAAGGTTTACAAGCAGCAGCTGCATTAGAGCAGGCGTTTTCACTATATAAAACAGATCTACAGTTGATCTATACTATAAAAATATGATAAACAATAATTAAAGATATTCGATATATCGATAATAATGCGAAAACTCTATAATTAATTAATTTACATACTTTAAATTATATTTTAATAGTATGAAATAAGCTGAAACTATGCTCTTTTATTATATTATATTATTGTCGATTAAAATATTATTATAAAATATATATTAAATCAGTCAATTTCTACTTCTTGAAAGAAAAACTTGAAAAACTCTTTTTTTTAGCTTGAATATCATATTGTTTAATTTAGCCTGAAACTTAATTAGGATATACCTACGTATAATCACCTGACTGTGTGTGTGCAGGTAAGCGCGTAATTTGACGCTTCTCTCTTCAGGGGTTTACTTTTCCCCTCTCCCTTTTCCCCTCTCTCTCTCTCTCTCTCTCTCGCCTAATTAGCGAACTGCGAATGCGCGCAGCGCCCTGAGCAATTAATCAGTTTTTAACTAGTTAAGCTGTCTACACAAGTACATATTGGATATATATTACACCATATATATTGTAGTACTGGGGTCATTGCCCTGTTCTTTTGCTGGGAATTGCAACAGGCAACAGGCAGCATTGCTGTATTTGCTATTTTGGCATTTGATTTCCACTTGAAATGCTTTTTGAGATTCGATGAGGAGTGTGTAAATTGAATACATTTTCTAAATACGAAAATGCGAAAATTCATTATTGATATTGATTTTCCTTTGGCTTTTCCTTGCCTTTTTTCCAGCCTGCTGCTGCTGCTGCTCCTGTTCAAGGGAATTTTCGCCAAGGTATTTGCATATTTCATTCTACTTCTTCTTCTTCTCTCTCTCTCTCTTTCCTTGTTCTTGCCATTTTGCTTGTGGCTCGTGTAATATGTATGTAATTAAAAGTTTAAAAAGCTTTTTTGTTGCAAATACCAAAAACCTATTAATTTATGAACTTTCAGTTGACCTCAAAGTTTAATTGAAAACCGTAGCCAATGTTAGGAGTTGGGGGAGGGGAGTGTAAGATGAAAATTGAAATTGTTAGGGGGAGTGTACGGGTAGTTGAAAATTATGCGAGAAAATTCTATTGAAAATTCATAAGTCTCTTAGCAAAATAATGCGTTTGACTTGGTTTCTCTGGTCGTTAAGGCGATAAGAAATTTAAAGTTTATCGACCTTTGCTAAGTATTCGATAAAGTTGTTAATGGAGTAGTCAATAAAGTAGTCGATAAAGTAGTCAATAAAGTATTCGATATAGCACATTGATGTATTATTTAATACGCTTTTCGATATAGTATTCAATAAAGTATTCAATATAGCACATTGATATATTATTTAATACACTATTCGATTTAGTATTCGATAAAGTATTTAATTAGGTATTCGATAGACAATTAAACAAGGTAATCGGTAAAGTATTCGCACAAGTATTCAATGTGGCACTCGCTAAGATATTCAACACACTAGTGGATATAGTATTCCTATAGTATATTCCATAAGTATTCGATATAGCACATTGATATATTATTTAATACACTATTCGATATAGCATTCGATAAAGTATTCAATATAGCACATTGGTATATTATTTAATACACTATTCGATATAGTATTCGATAAAGTATTTATTTAGGTATTCGATAGACTATTAAATAAGATAATCGATAAGGTATTTGACATATTATTCGATGTTGCATTTGCTAAGATATTAGACACAGTATTCGATATGCTATTCATATAGTATATTCCATAAGTATTCGATATAGCACATTGATATATTATTTAATACACTATTCGATATAGCATTCGATAAAGTATTCAATTAGGTATTCGATAGAGTATTTAATAAGGTAATCGATAAAGTAATCGCACAAGTATTCAATGTTGCATTTACTAAGATATTCGACACACTAATCAATATGCTATTCATATAGTATATTCCATAAGTATTCGATATAGTATTCGATAGTTTGATAGAGTGGTAGAATCGAACACATTTTGATTAAGCGACAAGTGAAGCGTAGCAGCTTGAGGTAACTTGTCTGGCAAATCGCGATTAGAGCGAGCAACTAATTTGGTTAGGGCACACAAGTTGCAGGCTTGGCAGGCACGCTGCGAGTGTGTGAGTGTGTGTGTGTGGTGTGTGTGGTGTGTTGGCACTCTCAGGTGGAGTCGGACATTCAATTTGCATGGCAATGAGCATGGCTTATTGAGTTATTCAGTTATTCAGTGAGGCTCGAATGTTGCCGCGCCGTGTTGCAGCCTAATATCATTTGGGAGTTGAGTGAGAGTGAGAGAGTGAGAGAGCGAGATGAGTGACGTGTTGCACACACAGATGCCACATGCCGCATGCCGCATGTGGCATGCCATCGAGTATAAATATAACAAGTGCCAAGTGAAATATGTACATAAATAAAATGAACACGCTGCCGACTGGTCTCCCGACTGTGGTGTCTCCATCTCCTCCATCGAGTTGGGAAATGAAAATCAAAATGGGAAATGGGAAATATGCAAGTGGAGACAAGTTGGAGTTCAAGTTGGAGTCGCTGCTGCTGCAGCAGTTGCCTAATTGTTGCGGCACGACCAGGCAAAGCTGCTGGATGCACCATCGCCATCGCCATCGCCAAACATATTGAAGCGTTTTCTTCTGCTGCTTTGCAACGCTATCAGTGCTTGCCACAGACAGACCACACACTCCTGCCACTTGCCACACACACACACACACACACACACACACATACACACACTCTCTCGCCGATTGAGTTTTGTGGCAACTGGCGAAAAGTGCAACAAACTTTGACAAAAATGTTGCTCGCTAACGGGGGTCGTGGGTGGTGGCAGGCAACGACGTGCACAAATGAAGCGCCAGCAAGTGCGGCAGAAGCAGCACCAGAAGCAGCACACTCACACACACTCACTCGCACACACACATGCCAGACACACTCACCCAACAAACACACACACACACTCGCGCGTGTGCAAAAAGAGCGCTCGCGCGCGAGAGGCGAGTGCATTGAAATTGAAGCACTCTCATTATGCGGCTACAGGCGCAGCCAGAGTTGCCAGAGGCTGCTACAGTTAGCTAGCTAGTTGGCCGAAAGCAAGCTAAAGCAGGCTGGCAAGCTGCAACTCAAAGAGAACTGGCCAAAAAGAAGCCAGAGCCCAAGGCTAGCCAAGTGCAAGGTCAAGCAAATGCAGCTATCGATAATTGACAGCATACTATCGATACAATTTAGCTGGTTAACTAGCCAAAAACAAGCTAAAACGAACGCATGATAGTTGGCAGCATTCTATTGATCATCTAGCTGCAATTTACCCAAGCTAACTGGCTGAAAAGAGGCCAAGTACTAGCTAGCTGGTCAAAAAAAAAGGCCAAAAACCCAAGGCTAGCCAAGTGCAAGGTCAAGCCAATGCAACTATCGATAATTTGCAGCATACTATCGATTTCCTAGCTATAATTTAGCTAGTAAACTAGCCAAAAACAAGCTTAAACTAACTATCGATAATTGATAGCATTCTAGCAGCAATTTACCCAAGCTAACTGGCTGAAAGGAGGCCAAGTGCAAGCTGATTGAAAAGTACTAGCTAACTGGACGGAAAAAAAAACAGCCAAAAATCCAAGGCTAGCCAAGTGCAAGGTCAGCGAATAATACTACCGATAATTTTAGACGGCACTCCTCCCATTTTTTATTCAGCTAACCAGCACGAAAACGCAAAGCAAGTTAAGTTCAGAGTAATAACGATAATTATCGGGCACTCTAATGCGATACTCGATACACGTTTTTTTTTTTTTTTTTTTTTTGACCTATTAGAAAGCAATGCGAATCAGTCACGAATGAAGCACAAAGCGTAAAGTAAAGAGAGTAAATCCAAATGCCTTCAAGTCTTAGATTCATAACATTCATATGTACTAAATGGGAGCTAAGCGGCAAGCCGGGAGATAAGCCTCCTATCGCAGACGCTCTCGCTCGTACAACAACGCGTGTGCAGGCAGATAGGGTAAGTTACTTAACAGACACACACAAACACACACACGTTCTCATCTCACACGGTTTCTGAAGAATCACTACTCTCTACGGTAACCCAAAAAAAAAAAAAAGAGAAAAAGAAAGAAAGAAAAGCGAATAAACAACAAAACGTAGACGTAGTGCAACATGAATGCAAACAAAATACTGTGCGCTCTTTGAATTTTGATTCACCGAGAGAAAGAGAGAGCGAGAGAGAAGACAAGCTGTTGCTTGTAGCGCGTAGCAAAAAAAAAACGGCTAGATTTTTTACAGCTAAAATGCGAATTGGCAACATTGGCTGCAGGCACAAAAAACCGCAGCACGGACAACAACAACAACAACAGCGGCGGCGGCGGCAACGGCGGCGGCAGCAACTGCAAACTTGGTTAAGGTTTCTGCGCAAGCGATGACGTTGCCGCCTTATGGAGCCAGAGAATCCCAGAGCCAATGGCAACCACATCCAATCCAGAGTTCTTTCGCAACGCTGCTGCTGTTGTTATTGGTTTTCAATTAAATTAATATGTTAATATGCTTATGCTAATAATAATGATGGTGCTTGATGCTGGCGCAATTGCCGCCGTCGTCGTCAATAGATAAGGGCACACACACAAACACACAAATAATTATTATAATAATAGCAACAACAACAACAACAACAACTACAACAGCAGCAGCAGCAGCGCATTGTAAGCGCTCTACAAATTGACATGAAAATGAATATTTACTCGTGCGGGCGGCTTTTGGCTCATTAAAACGTAACCCGCTCACGCTGGACTCGCTCGCCTCTCCGCCGCTCTTCTTCTTCTCTCCAGGGCAACAATTCGGGGGGGGCACAGCAACGCAAATCACAACAACAACAAACAAACAACTACAACCACAGCAGCAACAATTGTTGTTGTCGTGTCAAAGGCGCAAGGAGCTGCGGTGTGTGTGTGTGTGTGTAGGTACGCTCGCTTCAACGAGTTAAGTGTGTGCGTGTGTGTGTGTGTTTAATTGTTGTCACTTGCACTTGTTGTTGTTGTTGCTGTTGCTGCTAATGTCGGTTTCTAGTTTTTTGGGTTTTTTATTTTGTATGAATTAATTTCTTTTTTGTCGTTTTGTTCTTTCTCGGCCTTTGGCTGTGCTGTTCAATTTATAATTTCACTTACAAATACCTTTGTTAACGTATTTGCATTTAATACACGCGCACTTATAAACAAATGCAGTACACGTCTTTAGTGCCTGCAAGTGTTTGCATTTACAAAAAAACAAAAATAAATATCCACAAAACACGTCCGACTTTTTGAGCCGCAAAAAATCTACTGAGTAAATATGCAAGCTATCGGGTCATTCGATAGCATGCAAAAATGTCTAGAATCGATTAGAAAATCGACTACTTGTTTGCGTCAACAGCTGATTGGCGCTGCTGTAAGGTGGCAACGCCATGCGAGTTTTGGGTGCAAAACTTGCCACAATCTTGAGAATTAAATGAAATTAATTGTATATTGCAGTTATGTAAAAATTTAGTAGTTCATATAGTATATTATTTAATTACAATTATTTTGTTTAATGTTTTGTGCGCGCTCCGTTTGAATGGCAGCTGTTCGCCGAAAACAATCGATAAGTGCGCTTAAAACAAGCTGGCTGCACGATAGCAGCGTTGCCAGAATCAGTAAGAGAGAAAAATTTGAAAAACTTGCACGCACAGATGGCGCTACACTGTGAGTACGCTGTGATCTGTACAGATGGCGCTAACAACATTGAAATTGGCGGCAAATTCGAAATTGTCGGCAAACTAAAGTGAACAAATATATTTACAGTGGGCGCTGTCATAATTATGTACAACAAAAATAAATAGACTGCTCGACACATAATCGTCAAGATAATAATTCACTCTTACGTGTGACGATTTCCTGAGAATTTCACACCCGCAAAGCAATTGCAAAAGTCAATTAGTCGACCTTATCGATGTGGGCAATAAACTTGGCCGATTTATGGTGCAGCCGTCGATAAACACGATGGGTACAAGATCGTAAAAAAAATTGTACTTTATTTTGGAAATAGCAAAAAAAAAAATTAAGAATAGCATCGCCTACTCATGGTCGGGCAGGTCGTTGTTGTTGTTGTTGTCTATCAGCGCGCCAGTACCTCGTAGAATTCAAGCTTGACCTCCTCGCCGCCAAAGGGAATATAAATGCAGCCATGCGAGGGATGAATTTTGCCCACTGTCATGCTGCCGGCATGATGGGCGCGACCCACATAGAGTGTCTCCCCATCACAGTTGGGACCCGAGGCGACGGCATTGGGCACAACATTGCCATGTGAGGCAGGTACCCAGTGGAAACCACCGCCCACAAGCACCTGCACATCGGTCACTTCGTGCTCGGCCTGGGCGTAGGCGGCATAAGCGGTGCCCTTGGCTGGCACCACTTTGGCGGGCAGTAGATCACCGTGACGGAAAACGCGACCGACAAAGATGGTATCCCCATTGGAATCGTGTCCACCGACCACTGCACCTGGTGGTATATTCGATGCGGTCGTATCAATCCATTGTTCCGGCTGCGACAATACCTCATAGGCAAAGATCTTAACCTCATCCGAATCGTAGGGTATGTACAGGCAACCGTGCGACGGATGCACCTTGCCCACGGTCAGACTACCCGCATGATAGCCTCGTCCCGCATACAGATCTTCACCATCGACATTTTTGCCCACCTTGACGGCACTGGGCGGTACACTTCCATGCTCTCCCGGCAGCCATTCATAGTTATGTCCACTGAGCACCTCGTAGTGTTCCAGCTCGACCTCTTGACGGGCATAGGCCACATACGCTTTGCCCTTGTTGGGGATCACCTTTGCGGGCAGCATATCATTGCAGTAGAAGGCGCGTCCAATGTAGATCGTATCCCCATCCGAATCGTGGCCAGCGACCACCGCATTTGGTGGCACGCTCCCATGGCTGTAGTGCTTCCAGCTGTGTTCTGTGTGTATGTGTGGGCAAAAGGATGCGTGAAATCATGCACTGCGACTGTGACTGTGACTGTGTAGACCTACCTGACATTCCGAGCGACGTCGAGCGAGTTGACTAACTGCGACTTGCGGCGACCTGGTGTCGAGTTCACTTTTATGGCCACTCCCTGCACGATAACAGCTGCGGCTGGGATGAGCGCTTATCGCCGACGCCGCCGCCGCTGCCGGGCGGGCGCGGACAGAGTCAGATAACATTCCAGAGGGGAGTCCCGCGTATTGCCCATGCTGCAATGTTGCACAGCGATTAGTTGGCAGTGTGTGGAATGTGCAGGGAGAGATGCGGGCAAGCAGGAGTGAAAGGTTTACAAACAGCAATCAGGTGAAATGAATTATTTGCTGTTGATTTTATTTGGCGCGTTAAAAATTGCGCGAAAAGTGGGTTAAAGTCGACCGCGTGTGGGAATACTGAATGCAGCTGATGGTGCAACAACAAGTGGCTGCGACGACTGACGCAACTCCTGCCTTTTTTATTAGTAAAAATATATATTATTTAATTCATTTCACTTCAAGTGTAAGTCTTATTTAATTGACGCCATTTTGCTTAAACGTTTTCGTTAATGTAGTCATCTCTTTCACACTTACGTGCTGGCAGCTACAAAACTTAAAAGGAGAGCCTAATAAAAGAACACTGTATGCAGTGTTGTCATAGTTGTACGACGGCAATATTATGAATAAATAAATGCAAGAAAAAATCATTTTCAATTATTACAATATACATACATGCATATTTATTGAATTACAACACATACTTTTGTGCATATACAAATGTACAATATTTACTAACTGTTTTGCAATGCTCGCTCGCTTTGTTGTACAGCAGTCTGGCAACGCTCGCTATGCATGCTGATCCTTTATTTGTTTGCCGCACTTTGTCCTGCCTTTTTTTTTCGTTCTTTCCTTCTCCTTTTTCACGCATTCGCTGGATTTGCGTTTGCAGCTTTTGTTGTTGTTGCTGCCCATTGATTTTTCTTGGCCTTTTTTTTGCCAGTCGTAGTTTTTGTTTGTGATTTCGACAATTTACAACTATTTGAACGGAATGCCAGGGCGAATGGAGAGGAGAGAGAGAGAGCGCGAGAGATTTTGGCGGCGCTGCAACTCTGCACAGTGGGGCAGCACGAAAAAAAGCAAAAGTGGGCAATTAATGGGTTAAACCGGCCGCCAAGCAGTCGACAAAAGGACGCATATTAACAGTACCCCGGGCAATACGTGTGTGTTGTGTCCTTTCATCATCCTATGACGATGACGCTGATGGTTATTTCCATCATCGATTGCAGCAATGAAAGCAATAAAAGGTCCCGTTTCAAATTGCTGCATATTGCGCTTTTCGTGATTTAATTAAATTCGAATCGTAATAATGGTGAATTTACCATACATCATCTATATATGTATGTATGTGTGTATTTGACTTTGGGCATTGAAAATTGGCGTTATTTCTTCCTCTCTCTCTCTGTTTGTCACTCTATTAAAAATATATTATATAAAAAATTGTGTGATAAAAACCCGTTATATATATGTAAAATATATATAAAATATGTAAATGTGCACGAATATATCGGTAATCTTTAAAGAAAAAATGAACTAGCATTACGAAAAATGCCTTGTAGAAAAAGTGTGTGCTTGAATCCGGGAATTATGGCAACAATGAAGCCATGATATTCGTTAAAGCAAATGCAAAAACTCTCGCATTTATACATATAATATATATTATATATAGAATTTTCATAAATCAATGTTTCCTTGCTTGTTGTATTTGTGTTTATTTAATTTTTTCAGTTAACTTAAAGACTTCTTTAAAGCACTCTTTTCTCTTCTCTCTTTCCATTGCTTGGCAACTGACAATTCATGCATTTTTTCACTAGCAATAGACCACTGTGCCGTGCTGAGCATCAGAGATCTGTTGCTACCTGTAACGCTTTCCGCTCCCAATTCACATCCGTCGACGCGTCGACCGTGTTTGGACATTGGATACGCTGGTTGTGACCGCGCCTGGTTGAGTTCAGGTCAGTTCAGTCGCGGTTTTACTTTGGCCACACAATGCGGCACAGTTGTGAAGCTACTACTGAGGCTGGTTGGGGTCTCAGAGCGGTCTCATCCCCATGCACTCCGACTGGGTCATTTAGGGTACACTGCAGAACGAGAGAGAGTGAGAGTGAGAGAGAGAGAAAGGTTGGCAGGGATTGTTATTCCACCGGATGGCAGGGACTAGCTCCTAGGCCAGGGTCAGAGGTGTGAGCTCGGAGCGGGTCACTCACATTGGTCTGCGGTTGCAGCAGCACCAGCACCAGCACCAGCTGCATAGCACATCCCCTAATGGATGCGAGGGATGTGGCCAAAACAAACAGAGCAACACAGCACAGAATGTGAAGCATTCAGACGAATTAATGATGCGTGCAGCCATAGCGGTGCACACTTAAAGATGCCTCTGCTTCTATTGGCCACCCCAAGCTGGACGGGATTAGGTGGCAACCAGCTGTTAATGCGTAATTGCTCCATGGCCAGACGGAATGCGCTTTCAATTGCTGTCGAGGAGCTTCAACAATTCCTGCAAATGTTAGTAACTTCTTGCAGATTCTGAAGTCTGGGTAGGGTTTTTTTTTTGGTTATGGAAAAGTTTCTCGGTTTTGCAACAAAAGCCGAAAGTTTTCCGTTTCATAATTGGCACTCGCTAATTGCGAGCTTCAGTTTCTGGCTAATCGAGAGCGAATCAAGGCTGCATCTGCTGCTCTGTCTACGTCTCACAATGAGACTCTGCCAATCCCTGGCTCAATACCAGTACCCCTATAGAGACTCTAACTTCGTCGAAAGTTAAAA